>VZRV01000144.1:2102964-2160454 GCA_013398115.1 Falcunculus frontatus
CGCTTGTCAATCACCGCAGCGAGGCCCCGCCCCAGCTCGGCCCCGCCCCTGCCACCTCCCGCTCCGCCCCGCCCCGGGTCGC
The DNA here is from genome assembly GCA_013398115.1 of Falcunculus frontatus. Classification (NCBI taxonomy): domain Eukaryota; kingdom Metazoa; phylum Chordata; class Aves; order Passeriformes; genus Falcunculus; species Falcunculus frontatus. Next base: position 2,103,047 of record VZRV01000144.1, read on the forward strand.
CTCACGGCCGCGCCCGGCGGGGCACGCCGGGTCACGGAATCACCGAGTTACAGAATCGCAGAATTATAGAGTTATAGAATCTCAGAGTCGCAGAATCATCGAATCATCAAGGCTGGAAGAGACCTCTAAGATCATCCAGTCCGATCGTCCACTCAGCACTACCACGGTAACCCCTAAATCACTAAACCACACCACCCAGCGCCAGGTCCAGAAGCCTGTTGAATATCTTTAGGGATGGTGTCCTCCCTGGACAACTTATTCCAGTGCCTCACCACCCTAACGATGAAAATTTTTTTGTCTGATCTGAATCTTCCCTGTCTCGGTTTAAGGCCATTTTCTCTGGTCCTGTCACTGCAGACGTATTAGAAGAGACTGGCCCTCACCTCCCCACAGCCTCCTCTCAGGTAATTGTGGAGAGCAATGGGCTCTCCTCCAGCCTGAACAACCCCAGCTCCTTCAGCCATTCCCCACAAGATATGTTTTCTAGACCCTTCACGAGCCTTCTTGTCCTTTGTTGGACACACTCCAGCACCTCAGTGTCCTTTTTAAAATGAGAGGCTCAGAACTGGGCACAGTACTCCCATTGTGGTGAGAGGATCAGGGCAGTACTCAGTGCTGCAGCCCAGGTGTTGGGGAGCCAGGGTCGGGACTAGAGCTGGAGATGGAGCTGGGCCTGGAGCGGGTGTCAGAGCCAAAGCTGGAGCCTTATGGCAGTGCTCAACCCTTCCCCACCTGCCAAGTCCCATTTCCCAGGCACCTGGCAGTTGCTGCCCTGGGCCTGGTGCCCCCCACTCCCCCATCTGCCTCTACCCGCCTCCCAGACCTCCTTGCCTCCCTCACAGCCCTGACAGAGATGCCCACTACTGGAGGAGTCCAATGCCAGAGCCACATAACACCTCCCTGCACTCCCAGAGCACATTGCTATAGACCTGGCTGGGAGGAAGGGGAATCCTGTCTCCAGGCACTTGCATTCCCAGGGATTTGGCCTACCCTGGCTGTGAGCTATGGGACTCTGTGAGGCTTGGAGGCCTAGAAAGGCAGAGAGATGAATGTCAGCCACATACCCACCTCAGTGAAGCCGAGAGTCATGCTGCTTGCAGACTTCCAGGCCATTCACATTGAAATCTTTGTGGGATACCTTAAACACTGCCCACTGTGGAGATGAAAGATCAGAGGAGAATGAGGCAAAGTGTGTCGCTTCTTGGCCATTGTTTGCAAGAGCTATCAGTTCCCTGCCAGTTTTAAGTGCTCACAGATTGCCTCCTTGGTGAATAGTGGTCTTGGACAAAACACAATGAAAAAAAATCCTTTTGAGTTGTTGGTTATGAAAAAGAGATGCAAAAAGGTGTTTATTCCTTCTATGGGGCAAGCCATGCCATTTTAAGGATTTTTGTTCTAGAGAAAGAATTTTCATTCCTGGGTCTATCCATGTGGTACCACCAGAGGAGCTGCAGTAATGGCAGCAGGGAATGAGTCAGCAGGACTCTTCTGTCATTTCACACAGAGGCAAAGGGGCATCTCCGTGAATGTACAGCATACAGGACATGCTCACACACCCAGCTGTTCTTCAGCCCGTGTCTTTTGCATGGATTCTTTTATGAAAATAAATGACGAGGTAGAAGAGAACACAACAGCCTGTGTGAGGATAGACAGTCAGTGACAAGTCAACATCAATGTGCTAAGAACTGCTGTTCGCTTTGGACAGACCTCCAGAAAATCAGAGCTCTTCAATACGGTCAGCTCTGGCCTGATCCTGAGCAGAGCTGAGCATTGACATTTCTCACTGGCCTCTCATCAGCCTCTCTTTAGATCATGCAAGGGGAGTGAAAGGTGTTAGAGCAGTCCATCAGACAGCAATCACCACTTAGTTAATGGCACAGGGACAGCTGAAGTACTGAGAATATTAGAAGGAAGCCATAAAACTGTGCCTGGGGTCCCATTTACCACCAGCAAATGGAGGAAATAGCTGGTCTAACATGCCCTGTTTGTTAACAGGCTGACCTGATCTGCTGCTGATCCTCACTGGGTAACCAGGAGCTGTGTCCCTGGTGGATCTGCTCCATCTCATCACAGGAGCTATACAAAGGTCCATGTCTTACTCGTCTCTGCACAGCTCCCGTGGAGATCACCATAAACGAAGTCAAAACAGAGCAGAAGGAGAGTCAAAGCAGTGGTGCTTTAGTCAGCACTGGTGACGGGGTCTTATCTGGGGCCCTGTGAGCTCACTGCTCTACTCTGCTCTGCTCTGCTGCTGAGGCAATTGTATATCCCTGGGCAAGCCAGTTCTTCCTGCCTCATTTTCCCTCTGTAAAAGGGGGAGAGTGATGCTCCCTGCCTTACTGGGAGGTTGCAGGTTTGCTTAAGTACTCTCCTCCAGTCCGGGCATATGGAGGGTTTGTATGTCTGAATATTGCAATCATCACAATAATATTACCATGAAAACAAAGCAAAGCCCAAACCCATGAATAGAATTAAATTCTCAGCAATAAGAAGGGTAGCTGTACCAATCAGAGAGAAACCAAATTGACCATGAGACAAGCAGAGAATGGATTAGCCTGTGCTTGACAGATGGTGCCAGGGACTGATGTTTTTATTTCCCTCGCAGTGGAGCTTAGGGGAAGGGGGGTAGGGGAGGGTGAGGTAGGGCACGTTTAATAGAACAAAGCAGCAGGCTGTAGCAGCTCTGCAGAAAAACACTAAAAATACCAAAAGCAATTTCCAATTAGCTTGTAAGGGACATGCTACGTATCAGCTACAGGGTGAAAAACAGGATCAGCAGTATTGTACCACATGGCACTTTTAATTTTCAAAGCAGCCTGAAAACATTAATTAATTCTCCTCTGACATAGGGAAAGGCAATGCAGTCAGCAGTTTGTTCCTTTACTTCTTATGCCAGGTTTTGGGAAGACCCTGGGCCTTTTCCACAGCTGATTCATACCACAGTAGTTCAAATTACTCTGGAGGAGCCAGTCCTCTCTGCAGCACTACTGAGTGAAAAAGGCTGTGTTAGATCTGGAACTTAATGAACCAGAGAAAGGGGAGATGCCCACACCCAACAGCCTTAGTAAGACCCACCTTTAATATTTGTCCCATCTAAAGCCATTTTTCAGTGCTGTGAGTGACTCTGTAGGAAGCATTTCAGAGAGAATTGGGTAACTGAGGAATTAATCACAATCTCAGACAGAACTGTGCAGTGAAACTCCAGTAACATATTGATCTAATTAAAACCCGTGACAAAACTTCAGTGGAATTCAGCAGGGCCTGGGTACACCCCACTGAAATGAGTGTCAGGGCTTGAGGGCTGCTTGTGCACGTCTTCTCTCTTTAAAAAGAAAATGTTACAGCTCAGTGGTTTTTGCTCCTGCTCCGTCTCCAGAACCACTAATAATTTTTTGGTACACTTGTGGATTCCTGTGTGGCAAAGTTAAGCCTAACAAACCAGGCATGCCTGAGGTGGGACAATGATGCAGTGGGATTTTCCATATATGTTTCTTCCATGCCCAGGATTTCTGGCAGCAGAGAGGAGACAGCTGAAATACAGAGCCAGGCTTGCAGGCTGTGATCTCTCCCGGAGACAGCGTGACTCCTCGCTGCCCCCTCTGTGCCTTCTCAGCTTTGCCTCGCATCAAAGGCTGGGTTCATCCCACGAGCTGCTCTTGTTATTTGGCAGTGGCTACTGATAGCCTGTGTTTTCAGAGGAGATGGTACAGCCTGCAGCTTCATTCTCATAAGGTAAGCCTACTGACACACACAAAAAATGTAACTGTCTTTCATTTGATATCACAAGCAGACACTTACTGCTTTTGGCTCACCTGAAAGCTGACACAGGCACAAGTGCTACTTAGAGAATCTTTTTCAGATAGCTGTATTTTTGCCAGGGGAAATTATTTGTACAGTTAATCTCAACATCAGAAGATGAAGGTCAGTGGTGAAGCAGTCCCTCCATACCCTCTCCCTAATGACAGAGCTGGTCTCATTACCCTGTCACCATACCTAGTAGCTGTTGGCCAGATTTAAAAGGTGTTTAAGTGTAAAACCCCAAAAGACCCTGGAGCCATATCAGAGAAAGTACTTGATGTGCAAAGAGGGACTTGGAATTTCCGTGCCATTATTAAGACATCAGGAATGGAGCCAGTAGGGAGGACCGATGCCAGGGAATGCAGAACGCTCTCCTGCAGAAACGAGGAGTCATCGCTGTGCACACGGCAGTTCAGGGAGGCCAGCAGGCGAACACAGAGCCCCCTGAAGCCAGGCACTGTTGCAGGGAGCCTCACTGCCATGCCCTAGCAAAGAAAGCACGGTTGCTAAGTAGGATGGGTGGTGATACAAACATAACAAAGTGGGGCAGGGATCTTGCACAGTTTTTTCATTGCTAAGCCTTATCTTTTTGGTCCTTCATGGTGGAGGAGAGTTACTGAAATAAGGAGAACTTTCAGGTTTTAGTCTACAAATTCTGTCCAGTGGCTATGCTCTGCAAGATCACTTATGTTACCACTTTCCTTTGGGGGAGATTTTGTGAGGTGTCCAACTCATGGATGACAGCCATCTGATTATGCACTTCCTCCACACAAAGGCTTGGTTTGATGCATATGTGTCTGAGTGGAGGGAAGATGCCACGGGTGGTGCCCCACTGACCCAGGGGATGCAATGAGCCAGCTGCCAGCTCCCCTGTATTTTACAGGAGGTGATTTCAAGGGAGCTTTTATCCTCAGCTGAGAAGGTAAATCTGAAACCATTCCCTTGGCACAGAAAAACATCACAACAGCTGTCTACCAGGAGATAAACATTTTGGGGGAGAGCAGCTACTCCAGTGCACGTGGACTTCATCAGACAGTCTGGGCTGTCCCTATTGTTTGTGAGCACTGGGTGAGAACAAAGACAGATTGGGCTAGAAAGGGCCCCACGCAGAGACATTCAGAGCCTGTACAGAACAGGACACTTTAATGTCTGCACTGGATTACTGGGGTTTTTTTAAATATAATCAGAGGAATCTACTAACTTGGGAATATATAAATGTACACACACCTGAGGCCCAGATGAATTCCCATAACTGCTTCTTTTTTGGTTGCTCTTACCAAGAGATGAAACTGGTTCATTACAATTGTCACTTCACAGACAGGCGAGTGAGAAGAAATCTTTGTAGCATTGTCAGTCTTTTCCATTCCCTGTTCCTGGAGCTCTGGGTGGAGTTTCCCAGCTACAGTCAACACAGCATTTCCTCAAAGGTCTTGAAGCTGGTTCAGTATTGCTTTCAGTCTTTTAACAGTACCACCCCCTGCTTAGGAGGCACACTTCTGAGTGTCAAAGGTGAGCCTGTTTAAAGGAAAACAGCCAGCCCCACTCTAGGCTTACTACTCTCTTTTGTTCACAGATATCTACCCAAAGACATTTATCAAAGATGGGAGGAGAGTGAAAAAGGCAAGCAGAGCCTGAGGGGAGAAACAGGTGGCCCACATAAAAAGGGGAGATAGGAGATGCAAGGGAAGGGAACAAGACATGGAAATCCACCCAATAAACAGCTTCATCCATACCACTGAAATGGTGGGGTAGACACATGTTTTGTGATGCTTTTGACACCCTAATAATATGTGGTCATAGTGAAAGTCCAACAGTGAAGGCACAATGCATGCGAGATCAGGAGGAGAGCTCAGCACATGTATGTCCATGTTTAACCCCAGTCTCCAGGATGGAGAAACCTTGACAAGGGAGACTTCACATCTGGTTTCTGTCAGGCAGCCATGACACAGGGGTGGCACCACTCCCTGCAGGGACAGTGTGTTTCAGCAAGTGAAGCTTGTGAGAGGAGCCCACACCTGAGGAAACAGAAAACACCCAGCTCCCCTTTGGCAAGTGCTTCAGAGGTCTGCGAGGGGGCTGTCCTTTGGAGCCCAGCTGCACAGCTGAGTAAACAGTAACATGTTTGTCTCTGGAGCAGCCTAGGAGAGATGATCCATGGTTTATTCCTGAGACCTCCACAGAAGTGAGAAAGGATTACTTTCCTTCCCATGTACAGTAGTAACAAAAAGGAGGAAGCTCTCTGCAGGTCTTACATCGGAACACACAGTATCATGCACGGAAAGATTTCCAAGTACTTTGTTAAGATGAATAAACAATGCAATTCTTGCTGCAGAAATAAAAATTAGGAGTACAACAGAGTACAAGCAAATGATCTGAAGCCCCTTTTCCTGCCAGAGGGGGGATGGCAGGGTTAGGCCAGGAGCACAAGGTAACGAGTCTTCCATTTGTTTGCTTTCCAGGCTCCATTTTGGAAGAGAGCCCAAAGGAAGGGTGCTTGAGGGTTTTCATGTGGCCAGTTGCTTATATGGTGAGTAATGTAATTATTCAGCACATGACTGGCCTTGCACAGGGCAGGCTCCGAGTTACACTAGCAAGGCACTTTTAGTAAAGGCAGCCTGAGTCACTCATAAGCCAGTGAAATAGGTGAGAACAAGAAGAATAAGAATTATTACAGGTTTCAACTCAGACGGATTCACAAAACTGTAGCACTCATGTAAGCAACCCACAATGGGCCTGATTCAGTTTTCTCATTTCACTGGGACTCCACATGCAGATTGCTCACGTTTGGCAGAGGTGAGCAAGCTCCCTTCCTAGGTCTGCGGGACATGATGTGAGGGGGATATTTGCCTTCACACATAATTAGGCATCAACAAGTGTAACATAGGCAGGCAACAGGGCATCAACAGGGCAGGGAGCTGAGCTGCAGCAGTGACCACTTGATATGGGACCTGTACTCTCAACAGAGCACAGGATGGAAGGCATGGGAGGCTAGATCCTTGAAGAGGAAGTCATTAGGGGAAGAGATGGACACTCCATGCATTTTGAGGGGGCAGAAAGTAGGAACACAGCAAAAAACCACTCCAGTAACTTAACAATAAAGCATGGAAGAGTATTTCATCATACTGTTGTTGCATCATTATTAGTCAAGCTTCTAGGCATCTGCTAATGTGACAGCCATTTATTATTATTACAGTGTTTAGACAGATTTCTGAAAGGCATCATGTAGGTACCTCACTCCTGATCATTTCAGAGAGTGAGGCAATAGGGACTTAGCTCATAGTGCAGCCTCAGCCTGGAATGTGGGAGGCTAGATGGAGTGATCACCCCTTCATGAGCCTCTAATAGGCAAAAAACAAATGGACTTTCACAGGTGCCCTGTTAAAATCTAGACCAATCAATCTAGTTTGGAAAGACTCTGTTAGACTGAACTAATTAACCACTCTTAGCCCTTGAAAGCCACGTTGTGGAAAACAGCTTCCAGAGTATTTGCCAGGGCACAGCAATGGCCTCATGTTCCCAGAGGGCATACAAGCCAGCAGCTGGAGGCAGTGCCAGCACAGGCAGTGCCCTCAGGGATGGGACATAGTCCCACAAGACCTAAACACAGCTCCTGGTGAGGCCAGTCAGTGCAGTTAAGGTCTTTGAGTGCGCTCAGAGTCGTGACTATATGTTAGAGTTAAAATGGCACCACTAGCCAAGGGAGTGGATGATAGGAACCGATCATTTGAACTTCTTGCGGTACAGCACTTATGTTGGCATTTCCTAATTCTTGTTTTTCAAAAACTCAACTACTATAATTTAGTGTGACTTTTCTCCATGGAAATGTACTGACCTCAGTCTGGTGGAATCTCAGGTTCAAATCTGATCAGTTAGCAAGAGAAACACGTCTGATCTCATTCCAATCCCTTGCAGATTTTTGCCCAAAAAATCATGCAGACACTTGACAGCTTCTAATTCACTTTGGGGAGATCCAATTTTAGATAGCTGAGAACAAACTAATTCAAGAAGAAGCACATCACAAGGACTGGGATGCTTTTAAACTTGACACTCAATTGACCTGTGTTTTCCTCTTTTCCTGTCTCCCAGTATCAATTCAGTAGTGATCTCACAGAGCCCTTCCACGCTTCTCCTCCTCTGACAGATAAAACCTGATAGTCAAACCTGCTGGGGATTTGGGCTTTGTCTGGGGGTTGGTTTTTTTTCTTCCCTTACTACCTGAAGATGAGAAGCAAACTCAGACACTCAGAGTGCAGACAGTGTAACTGCCTGTGGGCAAAGGGAGCTGGTTTCTCCCAGGTCGTGTAAGTCACGAGCAAATGTGGTTTTGTTTGGAATAGTTGTTGTGGGTAGCTCCCAAAGGAACAGATCGATGCAGTACTCCTTCCCCCCAAAACAGTGAGCAGACAAGATAAATCCAGTGACACTTACTCATTAAAAAATAGGAGCTAATGAAGCACTAGGAACAGCTCAGAACTAGGGGCAGGAAAGCAAAATGATGGAGCCAAGAAATGGAATAAAAAAAAAATAAATCGGTCAAATCACTTTGAAACACCAGGAAAAGCTTTCTTTCCCTGGCAAATTCACTTGAGACCCTGATAAATAACTGAAAGGAGAGCTGAACCATGTGTCAGGCAGGTGAGTTTTCTGTGGTTGTTAATTATCCCCCGTTTCTGAAGGCGCTATTAGTGGCTATCGATAGCGTGTGACGCATCACTCCTGCCTACATCCCTAACTTGGGGGACAGTGATGCACACATGAGCCACGTTAAGTTGCCACACAGCCCTCCGCGGGCAGCCCACGTGTGCTGGCTCACTGTCACTAATCCTTGTCGTTTGCTGTTGCAAAAGGAACACGGTCGCTCTCGGGGCAGGGGGTGGGTGTCACAGTGCAGTGACTCACTGTGTGCCCCTCCCCGCCCCTTCCCAGTGCGCAAACACAGTTGGGGACAGAACAAGAGACGGTTGTTAAATGATCGATTTAAGTTAATCAAGACTTCATTAATCGCGGATTTTTATCTTGGGTGACCTGGGAGCTTTTCTTTTGTGTGGCATAGCTCTGTCTACAATTGACTTATCACACTTGAGGGCAGATAATACTTAGCCTTGTCCTAGGTATTAAATTACTGCTCTGCAGCTTGTTTGTTTAATGTGTTCCCCGGTTCTTTGGCCCAAACCCACAATCCAATCGCTCATTTGCATGTAGGAAGGGGCCAGCTCCACCTCGGAGTCAGCTGTTCAACACAACAGTCTGGGTAGTTCTGGGACAAAGCTGGGAAACATTGTAAATTGGAAGCCAGAGATATTTATCTTGTCACCACTGTTTAAAGTAAGCAAACTGAGCAAACAGTGAGCTGAAATAACTGTGTATAGAAACCACTTGAAAATAGCCTGAGGTGCTTTGTTAAGGCAGGAGACCACCTTACAAATGAGACCTTTTATGCATATCCCATTGTAATATCATAACTCAATGGTTTTCTTGCCTTAAGCAAACCAGCATTCGGGACTTTTCTTACAGGCTGTTTGTCCTTGCTGTGCACGGCTTGATTCACCACTGCTTTGCTTTTTGTGGAGTCTTTTTTTTTAAGCCTGGGCTAAGTTATGCGATCCCTCCTCTCTGGGAGAGTGTTGTAGAATTATAAATACTCAACATGAGGCAGGACAGTTTAGAAATCAATTTTTGGCTCGTGACACCAGCTCTCAAACTGAGATACACAGCATCGAAGAATTTTTTCCTACCAGCTGAGCAGGACTCAACTTTCCAACTAACGCTGGTGTTTTTCATCATTTCTAGAAACCAGCCTATGTCAGGTGGAAAGGCAAATACAGGAAATAAATTCCTGACATTGCTCTCCTGGTAGTTTTATGTATAACTGTTGGAGCTGTAGCAAGACTGAGCTGTGGCTTGGGAGGGAAGAGCCATCTGTGCTACAGTGAGCAGGAGAGGAGGCCTCCGCACGGCACTCAAATTAGTCTATGCCAATAAAAAGGCTGGCAAAATGCAAAGGCTTTGCTCTTGGTCCTACAAGCAAGTCACCTTTAGTGCTCTGTGTGATGGCAGAAACACATCTCAGCTGGTTTTTTCCTATACAAACTCGTGTATTAAATTAGAAGGGAGATAAAGGAATTGGTTACATCCAGGCAAAGAAGTCAGGCATAAAAAAGCCCTTCAAAGTTCAGAAGCAGCGTGCACAGAGATGTGGTGAATACATGCAGGTTCCTTCTCCTGTCCCCTGTGCTTGCTGTGACTGCAGGCTCTGGGGGCCTACACTGCACACACTGCATGCTGCTTTACACTCGCTCAGGCATCAAGGAGATCAATTCCAAGCTTTGTTCACAGACATTTTCCTTATCTTTCCTATTTTAAGCCTTGCTCCTGCCCTCTGAGGCCCTCAGTGGGAGCTGAAAGGGAAACTTTTCAGGTTGTGGTTCTGAATATTCCTGAATATAGGCTTTACAGCAGTTCGGATGCTTGAGAGAAAGGGGTTAATCTGTTCCCAGTTGGGAGCAGTCTGCAGGCAGGGATTTGCAAGGCAGTAGGGGCTGTACCAGATGTGAGGGCAGTGATTAACTCACCGCCTGGATCGCTGAGGAGCTGTGCGTAATTGGCACCTTATTTTAGCGGCTTTTAGGATCGGGTCTATAATTAAGAGTTTAGATTAAATTCACCCTGATTTGAAAGAGAGAAGCTGAGAAAACAGGGATTGTCTGGGACCAAAATGGTCTGGCCTTTATCCCTTCTTGAAGGGCAGGGAAGAAAAGCTTTAGGAAACCAGACATTTCTATCACAGAGTTATTCTGATTTTGTTAAGAGTCAAACAGAAGCTTTCCCTACTCAAGACAGTGTGAATTCTCCTAAGTGCTTATTTGAAAAAGGAATGATTCATGGATATTTATTTCTATTTAAAGATGAATTGTTTTCTGGGGGATTTAAATCTTCCTTGACAGTGTTGGTAACTTGACATGCCACAAAGCAAGGCTGTCACATAGCAATTGGAGGATAATACTGAGGAGAAACTGGCTATTCTCGTTGGGCTGTCTGGATGGGAAGGAGCTGCAGACAGTGAGCAAACAGAACCACGTGAAACACTGCTAGAAGCAACCTCGAGAGGTCACCTCTGTTGCTAGGCAGGATCCGCTAACACAAGCAGGGAAAGGAAAATTAACCTCGGAAAATAATTTCAGCTTTAATAATTCAGGCTGGTGCTGACACTTAGGAACGGATTTGATCTTTAGATGCAGATTTTTATAGTGAATGTAACCTTCCCCCTTTATTTTTCTTTCCCATCCCAGTTCGTTTTGAGTGGGGAATGATTCTCAGCCCAAGTTCATGATTGATTTTGTCTGGAGTTGACATCTGTGCTTGTGGCCCCCATTGTGATCCCACCAGTGGAACTAAACCACCCAGAAAATTTGGGCTAGGAGACCTTGTGTGGACAGCCCTCTCAGGGGGGACAGCACTTTTTAATTAACTGGCAGAAACCATCGGTGGGGAATGATTGCCAGTTCCATCTGAGGGGAGCAATCCCAGCTGCAGGCTGTAATTCCTGTTACCTGTACAGTGGAAAAATCTCCCAGCATTAGCCCTTTTTTCCTCTCAGAGGAGCTAAAAATATGCTCTTTGAAAACAGAGTGATACTGGTTTGAAATGGGAGAGGGAAGAAGCAGAGATATCTGGGGCCTATGTGGAGGGCACGCTGACAAATTTCCAAAGTGTTTTCAGGGACAGCGGTTCACAGGGAGTGTTGCGTTCTGAAAATCGTTGCCATCTGTCCCACAACTAATTATTTGAGTGCATTAGTCACTGCTGGCTCTGGCAGGGCTTTTCATTTGCTTTCCAATGAGAGGCTGCAATCTTCAATCCCATCTCACCTGCCTGTGACACACTGGCCAAGAAAAGGTGCATGAGGACAACACGGCACTTGTCTGGGCAAGGGAGAGGAAGAATATCAAGTGGCATTTTGGGAGGCAAAAGGAGAGCTCTCTGTTCACATTAGCCTTGGACTGTTTGGCTTAGTTTTGGTTTTATTTTTTTTATTCTGTACAGTGAGAAGCTCCTGGGATCAAGTTAAAATGTGAAAATATGAACTTTCTTGGAAAAAAAGTGCAAAACACTTCCAGCTTCTTGAGTTATAGGGTCCTGATATCAAACCAAGGTGGCTTGCATTGGGGTAATGAGGTGGATCCTACACTGCCAGCTCAAACCTTCCTGCTGTAGAGCAGGACTGGTGCCTGCCCGCCAGGAAAATGTGAGGCTGCCAACTTGAGCCAGCTCAAGAGCTGCACCAAGGCCTGCTGAGCATCTCACCAGCCAGGTAGCCTGGGAAGTGGGGCTTGGTAACCTCCTCAACTGTACTGGTGAAAATCATCTCAACTCTAGACTCACCATCCAGCAAGAAAATAAATGTCAGCTTGGAGCAACAGCAGCAGCAACGTCTGAGGGAGAGGGCTTGGAGGCTGGGAGCATCTGATCATAAGTCCTGTGAAACCCTGAAGAAGTCTTGCACTCGGATATATGAATGTGGTGGATCTCATTCCCACTTCCACTAGATGTTTATCCAAATGTCATCAACTGCTGTTTGCAAAGGGATTAAAGGGTGCAGAAGTCACTGAGGTACCTCTTACCTAGACCTGGGTTTAACCATTTCAAGTGTAATTGCAGTTTCCACCATAGAGTAAACTGCTCTTGGTTACCTGGTTACTTTTTCATGCTTCCACTTTTCTGAAGGATCTGCAGATCCTCCAAATGCAGTGAAATAGACTGGCACATTTAATCAGTGTTGATTCCCTGAAGAAAGCACTGGAAAACAGCATTTAGAGACAAGAGCTGAGCATGCTGCATTTGCCAGCCATATGCTGGGATACTTTCTTTCATACTGGGCTCCACCAGTAGCTTGTATTTACAGGCATAGAACTGGAAACAACACAGATTGGGAGTAAACAGCATTTAAAAATCCTGCTGAGATTTAGCACCCTTTATTTCAGAGAAGGAAGCACAGGGAAGGAAAAACCAGAAAACGAGGTAAGGGCAGATCACATCAGAGGCTGTTGGGTGAGCCACAGTTCTCCCTGGCGTCCTAGAAAAGAGGAGTAAAAAGGTGTGATTGGAAGGAGGACAATTTTCAGATGTTTATAGGGAAGATGAAATGATGATGGCTGTAAGAAGGAAACACTCCATGGAATGGGCTGGTTGCCAAATCCCACCATCAAGTGACTTCTGATGAATAATAGAGGCCAGGGTTATGCCAGATTTGCATTGCTTCCACATGCACACAGGAGAGAAAGAATGGACCAAGCTGCCTTATCCCTTCAGTGGGTCACAGGACTGCTCCTGTTCTGATAAACCTCTCACTGCCCCACACTGGTTCCTCACCTCCTCTTGGCCCATGAAACTTGCTCTGCCCCAGACTGGAAGGCAGCTCTGCTGGGGACAGGGAGGACTACGGACATTCCAGGACAAGTACATGTATGAAGTCACTGCAGGGATGAAGCAGCCAGATACTGCTTACAGCAAACCAGAAAAGCAGTTGTTTTGAAGGACCCTCTTGAAACCTGAATTCCTTGGTGTAACACAAGTTGTGCAGAAATGTGCAGCTCTTAATCCTAGGGGTTTTTTTTGAAAGGGAGGCCAAATAACTCGCTCCAAAATGTGCTCCCTGCCTGCCTTGCCTGCCTCTCTCTTCCAGCATCTACCACCTGCAGGAAGACCCCTCACCCTTTTCCTCTCCCACAGAGCGCACTTCACCTTACAAGCTACTGTGAACTGGGGACTTTCTCTACATACAGTCCTTCTTCCTGACCAACTAGCTCTGCTCCAAAGGCCAGATGTTGAATCTCCATGGGACTGACAGGAGTCAGCACACAGAAGGAAGCCCAAGCTGCTTTGGGTCAATGAGATATTAATTTAGACTCTGCTCTTTAAGATACTTTGCTGCCGTAGCTAAGAGTGGTGGGTATGGCAAGATTTCATAGGGCTTTCATGGCTTTGTAGCCAGGAGAGACAAGAGGCTGTAGCAAGCAGTTGCTGTGCACATGTGAGGCTGTATTTGTCATTCTAAAGCAAGAAGGACATTTTAGCCTGGCTTTCTAAGGAAACAAAGCTTATGCTCTCACGCTGCTTTTCCATCTGTTTCCTGTTTGATTGTTCCTCAGCAAATCTGGAGCCCATTGGCCGGTGTCAGCCAAATTTGACCATGGAACAGTGTGCACTTCCCTCTGCGGACAGACGGGTAGCTTGGTGCAGGACAAGGCAGGGATAACCCAGCTCTTTAATTGGGAAAGGCTGGAGCCAACTGGATGGAGTGCCGGCTTGGCCTGTCAGCCCACACTTGGCTCTGGCTCCACCACAGCTTGTGCCCAACCATGGAGGCTGGGTAAGACCTTGGCTACCTCGGCTAACAACTGTGCCTGGTGGGGAGAGTTTCCTCCCTAACCATTGTGCTAATCAGCTTAACTCTGCAAGATGACATCTGATAAACTTGGGCTCTCTAAGAAAATATCTTGTAACTATTTTGTGTTTGAGCGATTCGAAGTATCCTGATAGGAGATGATATATTATTAAACCCCTAATTTTCTCAAGAACTTGCATTTTGACCTGACAATATTTTGAAGAAACCCTTTGAGGGATGTCTTTTTGCATAGCAATCACAATTGTTACTATAAACACATGCCCCTATCAGTCCCTCTGTCTGACCTTGCACCATCAGATAAGCAGGCTTAGCCTTCACATGTCCTTAGGGATTACTTTATATCTGTGCATAGGGGTGACTGGGATAAAGTGATCTTTTCTGCAAATACAGTTTAGCCTTTAGGAAGTTACTGCTTACTCATGTGTTAACCTCAGCTCTGAGCAGGTGACCAAAGACAGGCAGACTGCAGCTTGCCTGTGCTAGTGAGCTATAAATAAAGAGGAGCCTGCAGCTACAGCTGCCTGTGCTCTGCTGCAGGTAAATATTTGTCCATGGAAGCTTGGTGAGGGCAGCTTGCATTTGAATGGCTGACCACAAATCCCCACAGGAGACTGCAATAAATATGATTTGGTGGCATCAGGTGCCACAGAGTATTAAGACTCCCAGGAAAAAAAATAATCCAGTTCATTATCTCAGTGACATGTTGTTGACACAGAAAAGCAGTATTTGATACCAGAGACTCAAATAATGAAGAGTCAGAAGCCAGCTCAGGAGATCACCAATGTCTACCTCTTAGGCTAAGGCAGGAGCAAGTACTTCAGGATCATCCTAAGCATATTTTAAATACCTCAAATGGCAAAGATTCCACAGTCTTCCTAGTCAAACATAAAATTTGTGATCCGTTTTCTTTCTAAGGGGTATTCCATTCTCATTCTCTCAGCTGCATCCTCCCTGAAGCGTATCCAGCCTCTGACTTTGATTACAACTGTCCAAGTTTTCAGGAGCTGCTTTCCTATGTCCCAGTGACTTTCCTAGATTGTAAATCTGTCAGCATCAATCATTTTGAATATCCTACCTTCCCAATACATTCAGGATGGGGATCACTCCTGATTGAGCTTTTTACAGATGTCTGGCATTCTAATGAAAAGCTACAGAGCAGAGACGCTACGTTGCAGGACAGTTTGAGAGAACTGCACGTCCAGGCTCCTATCAACACCCCTGGAGTTTTGTGTAGCCACAGCAGGTTGACTGATCTACTCTTCATCCCTATGTTTCTCTGCTCCTTTGTGTTCCTGTGTGTGGTGATGAAAACCAGTGCAGAGGGTGTGCAGAGCCACAGCTGGAGTAGAAACATCAGAGCCCATCGAGGAGGCCACTCAACACAAGTCTGTTGAGGCGTACTGGACAGAGAGTGGAGGCCACTTGGGTGAGACACTGCAAAAGCAGAGAGGGCAGACAGCAGAGGAGGGAAAAAGGGGTCACCACACCACCCCAGCACTGTCATCACCCCCTGCCATTGCTTTGCAAAACTTCTCTGTCAGCAGCACCAATCCCAAATTTCTTACCTTTGACCCTTAAAGGCCTTTTGTGGCCTCTTTTCATGCAGTTCAAGTGTCTCCATTTAGCAAAGCACAACAGTTTCATTGATAAGGTGTTTTTTCCACACTGCATCATGCAGCAAAGGAGTTCCTCTGTTTAAACACCATGATATCACCTTCAAGGTCATGCTATAAATTCCTTCCTAAAATGATTTGTCACAAGCTCTGTGGAAAATGCAGTGAGAATGAGACTGATAGCATGCACCAAATACACTGCCAAGCACGGAACTCTGCTCTGACCCTCTACTTTGAGCATGGCTGACCTGTGAGGAGCATCTCTGTTGTGCTGTATCTCACGTTAGGCTGGCACATGGGCCACCTTTCTCTTTTGTCTTTGCACAATGGGCATCCCAGTACAAAACTGGATCCCTGAGCTGAGACACAGTTAATAAGCACGTTGGTTACAGCAAAATGGAGAATGAGTATCAGTCCTTTTAATGTCAGAACAGTCTTGAAGCTTTGTTAATACAATTTCAGTATTATTCTTTATGAAACAATCCTGTTTAACCAAGATGACCAGACTTTTCCCCTCTCTAATTTTAATGTGGTTTTATAAAATGGATGCTTTAATGGCATGTCATCTGGAAACATTAACCAGGGAGGTTAAGGGGTGAGGTTCTTGGATTTAAAGCATCCATTTAGTAGATAGATAAATGAATTGACTAAGTGCTACCCCATTTGTCATAGGGCTATTATATTTGATTTTTTTTCTGGGCTGGTTATAAGCTATTGGTTAATGGGGTAGAATTAGATTTTTACAGAACTCTGTGCAGATAATTTTCTTGGAAAACATTTTGAAGAGCCTGCCTGCCCAGAATATAAGATGTGATGTTCCACTGCTGTTTGATTGATTGGTCCTCAAACAGCAGGACTGCAGCTGCAAGTGGTAGCCTGTGGCTCCTCCATTAGAGTTTCTGCACTAGCACAGGAGAGCTGTAATAAAGAGAAATGACATGTTAATGTGGAAGTAGGTTCAAAGCCCTCCGATCTGAGCATCATGGGACATTAAGGAAATGTAACATTTGATCTAGAGCAGGGCTACTTGGCCTGGGGAGCCTCAGGTCCAAAGTCATCACGTCTTAAAATTCTGTGTGCAGGCTGTTTAACTTGGGCTCATCTGTCCTCATAAGATTAATCCAAATGAAGAATAATACCAAGGTAACTTCCTCACAACAGGATCCCAGAGCAATGGAGAGTCATCTCAAACAATATAAATACTTGGTAATGTAAAACCTGGCTGGATAAAACGCTGTCTATTAAATATAACAAAAGTTTTCCTGCACCAGTAGGGGTGGAAGAAGTGGCAGATTTCCCATTTTTCCTATATGTCCCACAAATATTTTCCTCTGAAGAGCTCCCTGCCTTTCCCATATTCTAACATCTCAGTCAGGCTGAGGAACGTACAAAGGGAAAGCTCTGGGACATTCCAGGGTTGTGCAGTATTTAATCTCCAAGACCCCCTTATGTGAAGTTGATTGACACACTTCAGACAGAAATAGGTCCCATCCTAACAGAGAGTAAAGGGAACAGAGGATATTTTCTAGTGGATAATTGACAGGATTCCACAAAATCACCACCAAGGCATTACAGACAAGCTTTTTTTTTTGCACCCTAGCAGTGAGGCTGAAGGATGGATAAAACACAGAAGGGCTCTGCATGAGGTAAGGGGCAATTCCCCAAACACTTAGCAGGGTTTATTTGCCCCAACAAGAGGTCTAGAAGAAGGTGGTGTTACTCCTTCAGTACATATCTCCTTTGATGCTCTCTTTTTTTATCAAGCAACAATGATCTTCTCTTTCCACAAGCAACAATGACCTTCTCTTTTCACAGTAGATCCTTGACCTTACATATGTTCATTCCCAAGCTCTTCATATTCTGTTTTGCTCTTTCCTTCTCCCTTGTTATCCTTTCCTTAGCAAACAGAATCTCATGATGCTCTCTGTGGCTGGGAGGAACTCCCTCAGCACAACCCCAGATCTCACTTGCTGTTCTCTCTGTTAAAATCCTACTCAGGAAACCCAAATGCCTGAACAAAAGTTGGCAGTGTGTAGGCTGATGTGCTGCTCTCATGCTCACTCTTAGCCCCCAGCCATACTGTGCTCAGGTTTTTTCTCTGCCTTGAAGACTTTGGGAGCATCTTGGGAATTTTGCTCTGGGTCTGTGTCTCAGCCAGCTGAGAGGATTGGGTACTCTGGTACCCTGTGCTTTATGAACAAAATGTTAATATCATGAATAGTGAGCTGCTTTAGGACCACAGCTTGACAAGTTCAGTCATGCAGAACTGAAAGTGGACTTGCAGTTGAGCTCCAAAATAGCCTGTGAATGCCTGACCAGGGAGGCTGGGATGACAGGCACCCAGCTTCCTAGCAGGTGCTCATTTCTTTCACATGGAGCTACTGTTGGAGGTCAGGGCCTCTTTATTGGAACATGATGTGACTGCATCGCTGCTGGTACAGTACAAACAAAGAACAGAGTCATCCCAGTGGCACTGAGAATGGGCCTTTTAGTGAGGTGAATAAATAACAGACTCTCTCACTGGAAACCTGTAATGATGTCAGTACAAATCAGGGGATAAGGAGAAAGAGGTGGCCCCAGCTGTCAGATATATTGTCTCTCTCTCTCTCGATTTTGTCTCAGAAAGCCCCCACCACTTTTTTGGGGGGGTCCTGCAAAATGCAGGTGTTCAGTTTTGAAACTGATGCTCATCAAGCCATGGAAATGTTGGCTGAAAGTCCCCTCTGCCGGTCTCCTAGTGCAAATGTCTTCCCTAAAGTCCAACCTGGCTCTCCCAGACAGCAAACCTTGGATACCACCCCTTGTACTGTCCACTGCTCCTGAAAATATCTGCTGTTTGTGTCTCTCTGTTGGGTGGTTGCGGCCACCTCCAGCTCACCTCTCACACACCTCTTCCCAGCCTGAGCAAGCCCATCTCTGTGGGGGTACATCCTGCAGCCCCACTGGGCCCTGACAGTTTCCTCACATCCCCCTTGACCTGGGAAGGGGAGCCAAGGCCAGACACAGCAACTCAGGTGTGGCCTCACCACCACTGACCGGTCCTGGATAAGTAACTTCTCTCAGAGCTGGCTGTCTTCCTCCTCCCCAGCACACACACAGGCTTTCTGAGGGAGGAACTGCTGTCAAAGGCACTCATGGGTTCTTTTCACCCATGAAGTTGTCCGGTTGCTTTTTGAACCTCTGTAAAGGTTTGAATCTAAAATCTCCTCCAGCAAAGAGTTTTACAGGTTTCTTGCGCAGTGTGTGAAGAACCACTTCCCTCTGCTTGTGGAGAGCTTGCTAATTGCTAGTTTCATTTCTTGTTCTCGTACAAAAAAGCACAATGAACCATTTATCATCCCCCTGCCCTTTCTGATTTTATAGATCTCTATAGAAGTGATAACAAAAGAGGACAAAAATACATGAGTAAGATGAATGCTATATTCTGCTTTTCTCTCCCTTTATTTCCTGAAACATGTGACTCCTCATACTTCATTTGCACATCACCTTTGAAGATTCTCTCCCATTGTTTCCTTCTCCTTTGTCTTTACTGCACTCCACCAGTAAACAGCAGCTAGGAGTAACTGAGGCCATAAACAACCATTTTCCTGCTCATTTACCTGTGTTGTTCTGGCAATTGCTTAATGGTAAACATGTGACTTACTGACACAATTTAGACCACAATGTTGACAAGTTTAATTCCTTGCCTTTGAAGGACAGGCTAATACAATTTTCCTCTGAGTTCCTCCAGGCCATAGAGTCAAGAACAGCCACAGGCAGAGGTGCTCTCAATACCCCCGGCTGCATTATCATCTGAATTTCATTAGGATTCTGAATAGTGCTGCTGATGAAGTTGACTGGCAAAGAAAGCAACTTAATCTGTTAAAGAGCTGCAAAAAAGAGCTGTAATTCTTTCTGAAAGATTGTTTCAGCCTCTTGCTCCGCTAATCTCGTGCTTGTGTTTATGAGGACAGTCAGTACGCATCCTCAAGCAACAATTTTAAGGTCTGCTCAACATATGCTGTTTACATGATTTCGGAGTCACTGATCTTGCAGGCAGTTTGACATTCAGCAAAGAACAAGGCCTGAAGGGAAGGAGATAGCCTGCAGGTTAGGAACAACCAGCTGAACCCTACAAAAACTAACCCCCCGTCTCCAGAAGAGTTTTGCTAGAACAAGGGATTCAGGCAGGGGCTGAGGGAGGGGTACACTCCTAAGCCACCCCTCTGAATCTGACACAGGCAAGAAGCCTCTAAGTCTTCAAAATGTTCTGTTCACCTGAGGCTTGCTAGAAAATAAGCTGGCCATCTTCATGGAGTGAGAAAATTGATGTGGTGTATAGCTGGTGATGTCCTGCTAATACCAAAACAAGGGGCTCCCACTCTTCACTGTTGACTCAGTTATCCTGAGTCTATCACCAAGGAAGGACAGTGTTTGTCCTGTGAGCGGGAGATGATGATGTGGGAAGAACAAACAGCCTCTGTATGGGAATGGGAATTATCATGAGGGCTGACAGTAACCCTTGCCAGGGACTTCCCCCGTGCTTATTAACCATCCAATGCAAACTGAGCTGCCTGTTTTGGGGCCATGAGGTTAAAGGTGGTCTCTGTTTAACACACAGGTGTGCTGATGGGGAGGCAGTCCGGACTGTGAGGTTTATTATGCTGCAGAGCCACCCCATATGGAGGAAATTTCCTAGGGCGACATGCAGGGGGTGGACACGACCCTGCAACAGGGAAGAGGCTGAAGGAGACACGAGGCAGCAGCCAGAATCCTTTATATGATCCTTTGGATTGACTGAGTGCAAGTTGCTGTTCGGGTGATGCTTGGCCTACGGTTTAGAAAACCGAGTTTCTTGTGCAGTAGATCGTAATTCGTAAGGGGAGCTGGATCTTGGCTTCTCCTCCCCAATGCCTCGGTGGCGGCTCTTCTCCTAAAATTATTGAATGGCACCACCTTGTGGGTGCTCGGAGGCGAGGAGCCTTTTCCATCTTTATTCCATGTGCGGACTCTGCAGGGGTACATTTGAATAGCGAGGCATGCAAAAGGTGATTCGTTCTCACGCTGCTTCTTAAAGACCGGGCACTCATCAAGAAGTGCTTTTCTGCTTGTTTTCTGTCAGCTGACAGAAACAGATTTTAGTGCTTAGCGATTGATTTTCAGAGCTTAACTGATTTTGCCTTTGCTAGAGGTCTTATTGGAAAACTGTAAACAGATAAAATAATTGACACTTTCCAATTATAGAGGAAGTGCAGAAGAAAAACACTGAAATATACATTAAAGGTCATCTGCCCAGGGCACCGCAGTTTACCTCTTTCCAAGGTGTGAAATCCATGTGTCAGCCGGTCCGTGCATCACACAATTCCCTAAACTCCTGAAAGTAAGGTGTAGTGGGAGAATTTACCATATGTACTCTTGAGTTTGCCTTTAGGGATTACCCTGGCAATGACAGCACATGTCCCAAACTGCAGTTTCTGGGAAGCATCAGACATATGTTCATGAATAGAACAGCCTGTGTACAACGACTCCAAGAATTTCCAGAAAGCATTGGCTGCATGGTGTGTATTTTATACAGCATTAAAATTCATGTTATCATGGGCATGCAGGAACCCAGGATTCTAAATAGCAGCTGTGAGTCAGTGTGATTGTGCATGTATGGAGTACCAGGTTTTTCGGTCAAGTGGGATTATCATACACAAATCCAAGAAGCTCCTTGAAATCTACCCAGATAAGATTTTGCAGAGGGAATAGGATGATGTCCTAAAGAAAAGGGATATATTGTAGCCTAAACTACATCAAGAAAATGGAACAGAATCTTAAGCAGAATATGGACAGGTGAGCAGACACATTCATACACTTCTATTGTCCATGGTGAGAAATTCAATAAAAAACATAAATAAATACAAATGGTTAAACTGCCAATTAAATTTTTCAAGCCTGCTTCTCACACTCAGTTTCAATTTTGGAAAGAGCATTTACCTTTTACAGCGTTGACCCCAGCCAAGTGCCCACCCAGGTTTTTTTCTAGGCAGTTACAAGGGCTGGATGCAAGGTTGTGCCAGAGATGTGCTGAGACACCACGGGCAGAACAATGTAGTCAAAGCAATGTGGTCCACAAAGTGAGGAGTGTGCCATGAAAAGGGATAAGGAAAGCTTGCCAGGGGATTAGAGAGGTTTCTGAGAGCAGGCATTAGGATAGGAGTGGGAAGGCACCAGTCCAGTCAAAGCAATGCTCTGCAAGGGGCAGTTTACTGTGTGTTCCCAATATCCCCAGGCATCCACCAGGATAACACCATCTTAGGTGTTGCATGAGCACGGAGTGAATGACAGTCCTGTCCCCAGAGCACCTACAGCCTGACAATAGACTGAGATGTGCTGAGAGGAAAGTGTGTGCTGTGAGAGCAGGTGGGTGATGTGAGAGGCAGCAATGCCAGCACATCAGCAGCCAGCACTCTGTGGGTGCTTTTTTCAGCCATGATGGTGAAATACAGTTTAAAGGAGAGATCTGGAAGAGGGAAACGAGCCAGTGTTAGAGACAGTGATGGGGATTTCCTCTTCACTGCCCCAAACATGCCTGTATGGGAGAAAAGATGAAGATGCTTACTTGGAAATTCAGAAAACTGATGACAGCAGTGACCTCTGGGATAAAACAGAGACTGCTAGCAATATCCAGTTGTTGAAGAGCAATGGTAAGAAGGAAGGGAATTTACAGGCGGAGGAGATGAGCAGTGAATGTTTGCAAAAGGGATTAAAAGAAGTGAGGGAGCCCCTCTAGTGGGAGAATCCGAGAAAGGCAATCACAGTCATTAGCTGGGAAAATGATCCTAATGCAGCATCCAGGATGGTTGCAAATGTGAATCAAGATAATCCCAAAATGCACAGTGTGGCATCATTTATATTATGTAAGGCAAAACCCTGTCAAAACCAAAGAAAACATCCAACAGTTTCTGCCAAGCTGATTACAAGAAAAGTTTTTCCTGACTTGATATCTGCTAAAGAAGCCAAGCCTGAGCATGTGAGCAGAACACACTGATCACACAAATTTTAAATCATATAGAAACAGCAGGATGTTTCAAAGTCTTTTAGCCTGGACTCCAAAACTCCCTGTTCATTCACCAGGTGCTAGGGAAGGTCACAGAGGCACTAAAATGCTCAAATTAAATATTGGTCCCACCTCTTGTGTGAATCTGAGGTAGCCAGAAAGACTTGTAGCATGTCAAAAAACATAATACAATGGAAAGGGAAGAAACAATGGCTGTGTCTCTTATTTGGGGAAATCACCAACTCTGTGTCCACCTCAGTTTCCAATTTGTAAAGTAGGGTGAAGAATAGCTCTTTGCTCTTATAAAAAGTCACATGTCAAAAATCATGAAGGCTCTGAAATGCCAACATACTAAAGAGAGGGAACCAGATTAGTGTCTGGGCCTGGTCTATAGTGGCACCAGCTTTTTACAGCTTGCAGATTCTGTTTTAGCACTGAGCTGCTGAACAGGGCCAGCAGGGCTGTGTTGGGAGAGGACAGCTCCAGCTGCAGAGCAGGCTCGCTAACGACAGCCACCTTCTGCTCCAGGAGCTGTGGCTGTCAGAAGGACAATGCCTCTTTCTGACGAAGAGGATGAGGAAGATAATGTCCATTAGACACCTGTAATAGTTTAACACTTTGATTTTGTCATGCAGCAACACATTCAATATTTCCACCTTTTTATGTAGTGTTTGAGAGCTGTATTTGACAGGCTTTTATGTAAACATGGTATTGCTGGCACACCGACAGCTTTTTTTTTGGCATTGCTTTTACAGAGTCTTTACATAGAATGAGTTGATGTGTGACTCATGTAAATTCAGATTTTTTTTACTTTGAGCAGATGTGGCCCCTCAGTGTGAGCCTGAGAACAGTTGGGGTGTTGCTGGGATTTATTTACAAACCTCCAAGCCAGCAGTTTCAAATCTGGGTTAAAGTTAGATGCCTGTTTCCATGACAGATGGTCTCATTTTAAGGAGTGAGTCTTGACAACTGGGGCTGGCTGGGAGAGTGAATTTGTGTTTCATAAAGATGATTCTATTTTCAGGGTATTTTCAGATCCCAGATAAAGATTTAAATCTCCGAATTCAAATATCGTTTAGGGAACAACATTTCAGCTTGCCAGCATCAAGGCTCTTGCTGATCCCTAGCTGCTGCCAGTGGTTATCCAGGCTGCTGGAAGAATGAGGAGTCCTGGCTGTGTTGTCACCTGCCTGACAGAGCTGTGGGGTGTCAGGAGCGAAGGCTGGCTGGGAACCTTTCTCAGAGGGTTGTGCAGTTCCCAGATGCTCAGGTGTTCAGGGAACAAACCTGAGCCCATGGACTGTCCCTGTGACTTGGCATGGCAGGATTGTGGTAGGGGGTCCCTGGGCTCCACAGCAGCCCTGGAGGTAAAAGGACCAGAGAGAGGTTGTCATAGAAACCCTGAGTGTTCTTTAGCCCTGACAGGATCAGATCTCATCAGAGGTTTTTCTGGAGCAACTCAGAGGAGAACCATTTCCATAAAAATGTCTTAGTCCTTCCACTGAAGACTCCAGTAGTGTTGAACAAGCAGTGCCTGCTGCTGATCCAGCCTTCAGGAGATGAGGCGTGTGCACAGCACAGTGTCACCCTCCCCTCCTGAAGCAAGAGCTCTGACATGGGGGAGGAGTCCCCACTCTTGTCACACAGGGTGGCTGCTGAAGCATGTGAAATCACATGAGGTGTCTGACTTTGGTGCAAAGTCAGGAGCTCCAGGTTATTTTCCTTGGCCTGCAGCTACTTTTGTGGAAAGGTTAGAAGTTTCACTAGGTCCTTCTAGCAGCTCTGTGCAGGTGTCTCGTGTCCTTATCCCATCTCAAATGGCACAAGATGTTGCATTTAAGGGCAGCAGCCCCCTGAGAATTGTCTGTCATTGTCAACATCACTGCCAGGCAAAGCAAAGGGAGGGCACCTCCTGGATCTGGTGAGGTGTCACCATGATCCTTGGCAGGGAAAGCAGCATCCCTCCGGTCTAACTCCTGGCCCCCAGTGCCTGGATTTTTCGTTCACTGACCACAGCTTGGTGCAGAAAGGAGACAGGGAGGAAGAGGGGAGAAGCCACACTCAGTGTGCTACACACAAGACAACTGCAGCATGTGCTGCTGAGCAGAGGGGAGCCTGCAGTTCCAGAGCATGGATATAGGCCACGGCCCTTCATTAGTCTGCATTATTATTAGGGTGGCACCCAGAGGGATTTTGCTGCCAGTGGTGTAACTCTTCTTCAAATTATCTCCTATGCCAGTAAGAAGAGGTCCACACTGACTTTTTTGTTTGATTTCACTACCTTGCTGTTGACATCTTGAAGGAGCGTTTGCAAAGGCAGTCTGACATGTGTCACCCAGAAAGCTGACTGTAAATATGAGTTTGTGCAGACTTCATGTTATGGAGTGAAAGAGCTTCTACTTCTTAAGTTTTCACCTAAAGAAAAGAAAAACAATAAAACAAAACCAAAACCACCCAAAAGAAAACCAGCATCAAGCTGACACATATATTAAAAATTTAAGCCATCCTTCTAAATTTCAGTGATCTGAAAGTTCAGCTGATTTCTTTCTGCCTTTCACTTTTGTTACTTTGTAGTAAAAGTTATTTCCTCATCACCAGTTACCAGCTTTATCAAAAGGGGACATTTTTGCTCATGATGGGCAGAAGACTCTTTTAAAACAAATTTAACTTGAATCCCACAGTATGCCAAGGCAATCCAACATCTTTAGAGCATTACTGATGAATATTTCATTCTCTTTAATAAGTCACAAATAGAATTTATTTTTCTGTACTGAATCAACTAAATATATGAGCCAGAGGCTTCAGTCAGCAAAAGGGTGACTTTGTGAAGATCTTTAAAGTCTCCTTTGGTGTTCAACTCAGCAGCTGTTGGCTGGGATGTCATTAAGGGCTATTAGGCACTAGCAGCTGTTTCAGGGTTTCTGGTATTGGTAGTATTTGTATGGTCACACAGCTCAGAGGTGTCCAGGATGGTATTTCCCTGGGTGCTGATGAGGGAGCACTGAGGCAGCCCTCCCACAGGAAGCTCACACTCCAAGCAAACATTGTACCTCAATGGACTTAATGGGAATCTGAAAGTGCTCAAAGCATTTGTGAGGCACCAAAAATGCTTCTCCTTCAAGCGGCCTTATGGGATTTCCTGCTTTCATTTTGCTAGTAATCCATCTGCTCTTGAGTGAATTCTCAGTGGCTGACTGCACATATACCTTAAACCATAAAGATGGAGGAAAAAGGTGACCAGCTGCAGGTTAGCAGGATCTGAACTCATTATATGTGATGGTAGAAGCAATTTGTCACTGTCTGAGTCATCACAAGTGCCCTGTTCAGGGAATCCACTCTTCCAATACAATTCTTTGAACAAAGCATTAGAGCTAATAAAGTCCAGAGGAAACTTACTTGGACAAATACAATTTTCAGGCAGTTCTGAAAAGCTTATTGTTGATCAGACTGTACACTTCTCCCAGATTAAAAATCCTTTGCAGATAAAACCACTGGAAACAGTGGAGAACAGTCATGAGTGGTTATCTTTGGCTCTGGATGAAGTATTTTGTCTGTGAGACAATAAAATGCAGGGCATAGGAACTGGCGCTCTTGATGACTGAATTAACTTTGAAATCTCTCTCAATCACTGAGACCTCAGAAGATACTGCAAAGACTTTCCTGACAAATAATTTTGTAATTACACTGGGGCTGAAGATTGTTTTCAGTGACCTCCAGCAGTTAATTATGGGCTCATAAGTTGCAGACTACAGGGTTTTACAGAGCTGCTCACAGCCTGGATTTTTCTTTTGTAGTGGATTCAATAAAAATAATTTAAAACATACGTTCATGTCTTTTTGGACCATGAGTTTTGTCGACAGATGCAATGAAACTGATACATCCTGCAGAGCAGCTCAGTCTCGTGGCACTGACATTTCCCCCACAAAAATACCCAGAAGTTAACTTTCTGAACAGCTCGTTTGCAATATCAGTGCAGCACAAAAGCTGTACGTGTGAAGGTTCAGACAAATTTGTCATCATTTTGTTAGGAATGGCACAGCTGTAGTTTGTTATTTACTTGCCCATCTACATGGTGGTAGGACCTTGGATTTGCAGTTTTGGTGTAGTGTCAGCACCTGCATACGCACAGCACAAAGACCTTAATTTACAGAAAAAATAAAATCTTACTTTGGAGACTGCCAAATTTTTAGCCTCGCTGATATCACGTAGCACTGCATTCCACAGGTTAATTATGGCTTGTGTAAAAAAGCATCGCTTTTTGTCAGTGTTGGAAACGAAATGTATTCATGCCTTCCTGAATGCTTTCTCAGCAGTTGACAGCCTTGACATTTACGCAGGGGTGTGGTGAAACAGGGCACCGACACCCGTAATCATCACGAGGAAGGAAAGCATCCAGTGATATAAAACTCTTTCACAGTCTCAGCCTTTCCCTGGAAAAACAGCATCTGGCTCAATGTATCTGTAGGCACAGACTGTCTGCAAGGGCTTTTTTTGTT
This sequence comes from Falcunculus frontatus, assembly GCA_013398115.1. Lineage (NCBI taxonomy): Eukaryota > Metazoa > Chordata > Aves > Passeriformes > Falcunculus > Falcunculus frontatus. The sequence goes on from VZRV01000144.1 coordinate 2,130,380, forward strand.
CTTTAAACAGGACTCAGCTGACAGGTTACTTTCTGGAAGAGGCATGGTAATCTGTCTATTTATGTACTGCCTTTGCGAGATGTAGCCTCAAATTGGGATAGGAGTTGGGAACTGAAACAAATGGGCTCACAGAAAAGGGATTCTTGGCGTGCAGGCTCTGTGCAATCAGGTCTCAAAAGCATTTTCAAAAAATGGGATAAAATGAGCCTTGTTGTTTTTATAGCTGATTAAACTGAGCTGACATCTCATCCTCCAGACATGAACATACTGCTTGATCTAACCTACATTTGAAGATATGTATGATGTTCAGCGAGAGTTGGAAACATCATTATCCTTCCTTTGGAGTAGCCCAGTGTTTACTGAGTGCCTGCCTTTGGAAATGGGCAATCCCTCCCTGGGAGCTGACAGAGGAAAAGCATTTGATTTGTGGTGGTCAGGATTCTGCCCTGACCAGCCTGCAGCACCTGACAGTCCTCAGGCCCTGACAATCCCACTGGCTCTCACATGAGTTTCCCTGAAAATTGAGAGCTCAATAAGGCAAACAGTTTATTTGGACACTGGGTCTCATATCCATGAGAGTCCTGTTCAGAACACAGGATACTAAGGGTTGCACCTCATTGCTCCGTGTTTTCTGCAGCGCTCTGATGAAGCTCACTCCTTAATTCTGCCACCTCCTGTGGGTCCTGCTCCTGATCCATGTCCTGGCCCAGCTCACTCTTTGTCCTAAGCCCAGTCCAACTTGAGGCCTCAGCACCCATCCTTCTTGCTCAGGCTTGTTCAGACCCCAAACTGAGGGGTTGCTGTGGCTTAGGAGGAAGATGGCTTTTGGAAAGACTCAATATCCCCACATCCCTCATCTGAAGGTTAGGGAGGTTGTACCTCAGAGTCAGGGGCCACAGCTGGAATTGTGCCACAGGTCTCTGCCACTCAGGTCACATAGTGACAGCCAGCCAGCTGTGGCATACCTTTGCAGCTGGCCAGTGCCATGCAGTGACACACATTGGGGTTACGTGTGCCCGGAGAGACAAGAGTGACTCTGAAAAAAAGCAATCAGCTTTCACCTTAGGTAGAGATAGGCACCTGCCAGGTATTTTATCAATTAAGCTGTCTCTATAAATTATCCTGTGACGCTGGAGGCAGAAGATTCTGTGTGAAGATCCATCTTCAGTCTTACACTTCCCTGCTTTCACAGCTGTGGAGTTGCTATCACATTTGCAGCAGGCTCTGCTTTGCCACAAGCAGGGCAGCTCATTGCCTGGCATTGCTGTCACCATGCTCCTGTTGCACTGACTGCTCTCGGTGGCCAACACACTGTCATGTTGCTTCTAAAAGGTTTGCTCCCTGTCAACACCCAGATACGCTGGAAATGTTTCCTACGTCAAGGGCTCTCTCTACACCCTGAGTTTAAAAGTGGACAAAGGAAGAGGAGGGGGCACACTCAGATCTGTGCACGCCGTTTGGGGCTTGTTGCAGCAGAGCTCCAGATTAACTGCACTTGGGAAGTGAAGCTCTGGGGGAAACTGGGACACAAAAGGCCAAGCCTTTCACAGGCTGGATAAACAAGAACCTGCAGGAAAACATAATATTTCCCTGGCTTCTCCAATGTTTGTAAGTGCTCCAGATCTTGGTACAATGTCCAGGTGGGCATCTGGGTGTAGTAGTATGAGCAGGACACATGTCTGGATTACAGCACTGCTCAACCAGCAGCACAGACATCACCTGAAAATCCTCCATTTGTCTCTAGATAAGTCCCTCTTACATATATTGCATGTGTCTGTTGCATGTGAGGTAATTACCCTTACTTCCAAAGTTCTGCAGGTAAATAACCATTTGGTGTTTGATTTGTTCTGCATGCAGCACATCAGCTGGTCCCGTTACAAGTAATTCAAAGGCTTTCCAAAGTGGTAAATCTCTGCTTATTTTCATTTCCTCCCTCTGGCAACGTAGTAAAAGATTGTCTCATTCGCTGTTTGAATCCTGCAAGCAGAAGTGAAATATTCTGCAATCCAGGACAGGTCAGACTGTAGATTTTTCCACCATCCCAAAGCCTAGTTTAGTCAGCTGGATGAATTAGAGCTGGTAAGCATGTAGCAGGACATAAAAGAAACCCTTCATGCTCTGTAAAAGCAGCCCTGAGGTGCAGTAGGGCTCTGCACAAGGGCACTAATTTGTCACACAGTGTGTCCCCAAGCTGCATTGCAGAGCCTGGGCTGGATGTGGAAAGCAGGACACAGCTAGAGCCTCACCGTGGCTGAAGGGTTATCACCCATCACCAACACATCAGTTTTTCTTTCCCAAGGAAAGGAAAAAGACCAGCAGGCAGGATCCTGAAAAACAATATGCCTCTGAAGAAAGACATCAGGTTTCTCTAAGCCTCTTGCTTTGTGCTCAGGCATCTGATATCTGGGAATTGATTTGCTTCTTTGTATGTCCTGGCTGGGTCATCCTGTGGCCCTCCTGTACAAAGGGCACACAAGAATTGAAATCAGTTCTGCCTGGAAACAGATGCCAATTAAAATCACTGGAGAAGGGCAGAAAGGGAGCAAGAAACATCCCATTTGCGTTGTTGACACAAGTAGAATGCTGGAGTTGGTCCCAATCTTTCCCAAAGACTTTTGTTCTTCTGTTTCCCAAGCAGCTTCTTCCTTGAAGTTTTTCCTGTGTGTGAGCAGGCAAAAACATGGGGGAAGGAGCTGAGCTGAGCTCAAATGCACTCCATGACTACTGGAGCTTGTGGCAAAGCTGCTCTTCCCTTAAAGGAGAGAAAAGTGTTTTTCCCACCAGGCAATGAAATGACAAACGTGAAAGCCCTACTTCCAGCCAAACAGGCGATTTATCCTCAGTCCCAGTGACCAAAATCTGCTGTTGGTTTTGTCTTTTTCCAGAAGGTGTCTTCACTCACTCCTGTCCCCACAGTTCTTCTCACTGCTCCCTGTGCCTTTGCACAGAGTGACAGGAGGAAGAAATGACAGGGGAAGGTTGCTAAGCCTAAGCCCCACTCTCAGAAGCATGCAGCGCACAAAGCCTTTCTGCTTTGGTTTATTCCAGAAACAGGATCTTTTGGAACTCTCCTCCCTGCAGCGCAGTTTGGCCATTGCTGGCAACTGGCTGCAGGTTCTGTACGGAGTTTGGAGGACTAAGGCCTGCCAAACTGGCTCTGCCTGGGCTACAATTGAGTACCTGCTGCTTTGTTTCAGCTTGGTTTAGCTGTAGGAATACTTTCCTCCTTCTAGCCAGGTGCCTATGGCTGATTTGGTTTACTTTCACCACCGCTGCACGGTAGAACCATAGTTTTATACCAGTGTCTCTTCTGTGCACCACAAGGTGTTCACAACTCCAGCTTCATATGCTGGAGCCAACAGATGCCATCATGGGCTTGGTGTGACAGCAGAGGTCCTGAGAAGTGGAAGCACAGGGTGCAGTGCAGAGGGGTACAGGCTCAATGGGATGGTAAGAGATAGGGCACAGGCCTGACTCTGGAGCACTCACAGCTACGAACAACTCACCTATGGAAGCTAAAGAAATGCAGATACAGAGCTGGACGAGGACAGTTTCAGGGGTAGCAGAGAGGACAAAAAAATAATATCTTACATGTATATAATCAGCATCTACAGTAAATTTGGATGTGAAATGGAGTTTCAATCCAATGAAGAAAAAACAACGTGTAAAAGCATGTAACAAAGCATAAAACTGACCCCCAGGAGAATCTGGAATGAGGAGGAAGAAACCATCACCATCAACCTCACATTCCTCCCACAGAACAACTCCAAGTATCAATGATTTCCTGTAACACCACCACCAGAATGAAACCACCAGCCTTAGGATCTGGATGAGCACAGGCAGGGGGAACATAACAGCAGGAATAGGGGTAGAAGATAAGAAGGGTGTGCATAAGACCTTCAATTTATTATTGTTATTGTTATTGTTATTATTGCTATTGAAACTTTTTCTGCATAGGAGTATTATTTATTTTTCTGTAATAATTTGACCTGGACTAATAATGATTTTTTTATTAGAGTGCTAAGATTTCAGTTCTGCTAACATTCAATTCTTGTCTTTATATATAAGGTATGTTTCCCTTTTGCCCGGAAACACAATTTCAAGCATAACACTGTAAGAAGGTTTCTGAATAGCTCAGAACCATTCTATATTTCTCACAGGTTCAAAATAACCACATACTTTATGAGCTGAAATCACCATCAAATGTGAAAAATGCATCTGCCCAGGAGAGGTCTAAAGAGCTTCTCAGCCTCAGATGAAAAGGTAAATGGTGTTTCGGGTAAAATCAACTTTTGTTTTTCATTTTGTCCCTTCAAACCTGTTCCTGCTCTCTTGGATGCTCTCTCTATGAGTCAAAACTGATTCTATTTCTCTTCTAGACTGCACTTTGTCAAAGAGGAAAGCCACAACAAACACCTTATGAATTAGGAGACATTATTTTTAGCCACAGATCAAAATTCAAAGAAATAAATAGAAACTTCCAAACTCCTAGTCTTCTTCTAGTTCCTCAGTAAAGCTTTCCACATCAATGTCTTCCATTTCTAATGGTTCTATAATGTTTTACAGATGCATTACGCTTACAATAAAATTCAGAAGCAATGCATTGCCATCAAACAGGTGCCCTTAGCACCAGCTTTTCTAAATTCCTGGAAAAAAAAAAGAGGCCAAGGACAAGAGCCACCAGAGCAGACAGACCTGTGCCATTTGGAACCATAAAGAGGTGAGCAAACCACATGAGGGACTCTCCTAGTTCTGTGCAGAATTACAGTGTAACCTGTAATTACAAGGTACCATGTAATTACAGATGTTTTCACATTCTGGACATCCTGGACCTGTGGTGTAGAGGTGATTTGGCATAAGCCTCATGGATATTCCTGATTCTGGGGTTTTGGCTTCCCTCTTCATTGGAGATACCTGCAGAACATTTTTCTCTTGACTTCTATGTGTCTCTGCACCAAGTCAACTCACAGGACTACCTAAAACTAATCTGTATGACTAAGAGCACGGTCCAGATGCTCCTTGAACTCTGAAAGGCTAGGTGCAGTGAGCACTTCCCTGGGGAGCCTTATCTTAACATCTGCAGCAGGTGAGGGTTGCTTAATAGCTATAATGTTTTGGAAGATGTGCAAGATCTAGACCCAGTTTTGTGAGTGGCTTTGGTTTTCTCTTTGGATGACTCCAAACAACATTTGGAGATCTGATACTTGAATTCTCTCTAGTTTGAATATACTTAATATATGTTTGTCTTCTTGCTAAATGAAAAAAAGAATTCTTGATTTGCTGTAGTTTTCCTTAAAGGGAAACCCCGTTTTCCTACCAAAATGGTGAGATACCATTTTATTGCAATCTGTTGATTTGTAAGATGCATGGAAATCCTCCTTCTTTAAACACTGTATTGGTTTGGCACGGCCTGGTTTTAGGTAGCAAAAGATGGCTCCTGTGAAGAAGCTGCTGGAAGCTTCCCACCGTGTCCAGCAGAGCCAATGGCTGATGGCTCTGAAGATGGACGTGCTGCTGGCCAGAACTGGGCCAACGAGAGAGGTTGGTAACGCCTCTGTGATGACATATTTCAGAAGAAAATCAAAACAAAGTCACAAGATTTTGGGATTCTAGTCAGAGAAGAGGAGGAGGTGAGAACATGTGAGGGAAAACAACATGGAGACACCAAGGTCAGTGGAGAAGGAGGGGCAGGAGGTGCTCCAGGCCCCAGAGCCGAGGTTCCTCTGCAGGCCGTGGTGAAGATCATGGTGAAGCAGCTGTGCCCCTGCAGCCCATGGATCCATGGGGGATGCAGAGATCCACCCGCAGCCCGTGAGGGAGGTGCCCACACCAGAGCGGGTGGATGCCTGGAGGAGGCTGTGATCCAGTGGGAGTCCCGGTGGAGAGAGAGGGCCCTTGCTTCCAGGCTGGAGCAGCCTGTCCTTGGAGGACTGCACCCCGTGGGAAGAGAGACCCACGGCACAGCAGTTTTGGGAGGTTTGTGTGCCCGTGGGAGGGACTCACACTGCATCAGGTGCGGTTTGGCTGCTGCTCCTGAGAGTGGACCCACACCGGGAAGTTCACGGAGAGCTGTCTCCTGTGGGAGGGACCCCACGGCCTCACAGGGCCTCACTCCTCTCCTGAAGCAGCAGAAGGAAATCTCAGAGATGGACTGACCAAACCCCCATGGCCTGCCTCCTTGTGTTGTCGGTGGGAAGGAGGAAGGGGCTGGGGGAGGAAGACGTTCTAAGGGTGTATTTTACTTCTCATTATCCTCCTCTGATTCTGTTAGTAATAAATTCACTTCGCAACTTAAGTTGAGCCCGTTTCACCCTTGGAGTGTTTCTCCTGGTCCTTATCTCACTCATGAAGCATTTGTTAATTTTTTTTCCCCTTTTCCCTCCTCTGCCCACCTGTGGCAGGGGAGGGTGAGCAAGCGACTCTCATGGGTGCCTGGCATTGGGCCAGCGTCAAACCACGACAGCTTGCCATAAAGGACTCTTAGGTAATTTCTTTTCTGGGATTTTAATTTTGGCCAGGTCCTTCTGCCTCATCCGACAGGAACCAGGAACTTCCCCCTCAAACCTGTAGGCCTTGGTCCTCTGTGTCTTACCAGGGCATTGCACAAGTCTGATTGCCTAATCTCACTTCCCCCCATTGCTGCTGGCTCTGACCTAGGCCCAGAGCAGGACATCTGAGAAATGCTTAGATCAAAGCTCCCCACCCGCCAGTGAGGTTTGGCCATTAACCTTTTGTTTATGCCCTTGCTGTGCAGCAGAGGCACTCCAGGTATTTCCTTGCTAAACAAAGGCAGGCGTTTAAACCCAGCAATCTGCTTTATGACTCTGGGCACCATTACTGCTTGACTCTTTTCTCTGCAGAGATTAATGCTGGCATCTTAAACATCACTAATGCCTTATAGACAATCCATTAACATCAGTGTCTCCTAAGTGGCCAGCCATACCATTATAAAATAGGGATCCCTTCCTAGTGCTACCACTACCAATCCCTTGATTTCCCGAGCATGGAATCGTGCCTATTATCAGCTGTGGAGTATTTTACACTGCTGCATATTTTTTACTATATAATGAGCTGCGTGTGTGTGAGTGACATGAAAAAAAGAAATAAAATAGAGGGATATTGCTATTCCACTTGCTGCAGTGTATGAGCTGATCTGGTTAGACACGAAATGCAGACAGAAATCCGCCTCACCTCTCAAGCTAATTTTAGTCTCTCCCTCTGTTCTCTGTGGCTGTGTGTGTATAAAATCACTGGCAGTCTGACAGCATTTCAGTAACCTGTGCCACGCGCAGAGCGGGATGTACTCACCAGCCATCTGCTTGCATGGCACGGGTTAACTGAGCCTGTGGGATTGTGCTTACCTAAACAAAACCACTGCAGTGAGGGGAAAAACAATGAATGGGTGGAGATGATCAGCCCATGCATTCCAGCTAGTGCAGTCCAGGCAGCAATGACAGCCTGAAGGTTGCAGCAGCATCGGGATCAGCATTCCAAGTGCACCGATCTTACAGTCTGGAGTGATTTTACGTGGAGCTGTTCTTTATTTTCTGAGCCATGGCCAGTAACCAGGCCAGCCTGCAGGATGATCAGAGCAGGCACTGCAAGTTCTTATCCTATATGTTCTATCAGGCTGTGAGAGATCACAAGCCTGTGTGGATGCTGGAAGACATGAGAACTATGGAGTATTTTTACTGGGAGGAAAATGCCAGCCTACGAACCTACTCACCTTCAGAAGCCCTTCTCTATGCAGTGGTGCATAATCACCTGCCTTATGCTCAGTATCTGCTGTCTCATTTTCCAGAGGAGGCTCTCAAGGTGCCTGGGGAACACTTCTGCTATTGCCCATCCTCTGCTCCTCACTTGGCCATGGCGGTCACATATGACAGGAGAGATATCTTGGGACTGATCATCAAAATTGCACACAAGCTCCCCAGCTTGAACTCCTATATCAATAGGGCTGGCTGCTTTCATCTGGAAGATGGGAAAACACCCCTGCACCTTGCCTGTGAACTGCTGAGGTCAGAGACGGTCCTCATCCTCCTCGGGAATGGAGCATCTCCCAGGATAGAGGACAGTAAAGGGCTCACCCCACTGGACGTCATCCTGGAGCAGATGTGGGACTCCAAAGTCAATGTCGCATCAAAGAAGCTCTGCCTCGACTACCTCTTGCTCTTCATGCCCAACCCACAGTTTAAGATGCGGAAAGTTCTGCAGGAGCATCCAGACCACTGGACAGCTTTGCTGGGAGAAGACAAATTCAACAGCCTGGTGGGGAACACACCTGCTTCTTTATATCTGCAAGCTATGCAAACTATTCTCCAGACTCTTCCCCCTTCCCACTTCCCTAAAAGCATCCAGGAACTACCTATACCTCAGGCACTAAAGCCCTTACCATCCTATGGCAAAAAGCTACCGGCAAAAAATGTGGTAAATGTTTTTCCTTGACTTTATTCAATGGGTCTTGGATTTTCAAAGGCAACTTAGAGGAGCTGGTCATCCACCACCCTCTGCATTTTAATGTGATTTTAGTACTTAAGCTATTAGGCTATGCTGGAAAATCCAATATTTTGTGACAAGATTTTAAATGTCTTTTCTAACTGATTGCAGGCACGGCACTTTTAAAGGCAAAAGCCTTCCTTGTTTTCTGTTTTGTTGTGCATGTGAAGGGTTAACTGTAGTTGAGACTGTGTTATGTTTGGTTTCTTAGTTGTCAGCTGGTATCAGTGTATCTGAATTCCCAATGTGATAACTGTATCCTGTGTAATGCACCTGGGTTAAAAGGAACTACGTGCCCAGTGGGATTTTCAAATGGTGTCACTGTGGGATTGTGTTCTGCTAGAGCTGGGAGAAATACCATCCCCTACCTACAAGGTTCACACATCGGGTTTCCTTTCTAACAATGATCAAGCATTATTAGTAATAACCACAAAGTCCATGGCTGATGCTGCAGGGATGCAGAGGCAGTTTGTGTAGGATAACTGACCCTACCTTTACCGCAGGTCGTGGTGTGGAGGGCATGAGTTCAGAGAGTGGCAGTGAGTGTATATTCCTGGGGGATGGGAAATAAAGATCCACAGAAAAGATAATGGAAAGCATCCAGTCTCACCTGGGAGCGAGGGGGTTAAAGGTAATCCCAGCCCTGATGCCTCTACAGACTTGTGCAATGGGGAAAGAACCATTTTCCCTGCTGTCCAGTACACAAGTGGCAATTGGAGCAGGGACAGTGGGAGCCCTGTCTTTCATAAGTGACATTATTTCTCCTTGACTTGTGTTTTAGAACATATCTCTACAGGAGATGTAGCTCACTAACTCAATTTCCCTGTGCGTCTCAGAGCCACAGGCATTTGTTAGTTATCCTAAGCTGGGGTATGATGTGCTGCTGTTAAAAGTTGTTACTTGTTGTCAATTAGAGTATTTTTGCCACTCGGGTCCAGAAAGAAGTCCTTATCCTGGAAATTACAAAATGTTCCCGCTGACTGGGCACTGCAGGCAGGGTGAGTTTGCAGAAAGCGGGGCTGGGGCTGGGCAGCCTTCTGGGTAGCTCTGAACCATGCTGCCCTCTCTGCTCAAGGCACTGGTCCTGCTCTCCTGGCTGTTCTCAGCACCAGCAGAGCAGTGGCAGAATCCTGACTCCCTTTGGGGAACATCCTTTATTTTGGACCCCAGTGTTCCCCCTCTTTGCAAGCACAACCCTCTGTTCTGCTGAAGTAGCATAACTCACTTCACAGATCCGTCCTGGGCAGCAGAGTACTCTGCTCTTCAGCTGGATTTGGAGCCCAAGGCTGTGGGGCAAAACCGCTTTCCACAAGGCTCTAGCTAAGAAAGGATGTGCAGTCAAATTTCAATTGCTTTGTGCAAAAATGGCTCGTGTCTCATCTGGCTAATTCCCTGCCTGTGCCAAGGAGGCCATGTTGAACCTGCGCCCTTCTTTCCGTCAGCACAGGGAGCACCTCCATTTAGTTTCCCTCTGCATGGGCTACCTCCTGTGTGCCAGGACACTGGCAATGCCAGCCATGGCCAGGTGGAGATTTACTGGGAGGCTGCAGAACACGCTGCTCACAGCTACCTGGAGCATCCTTCCTGAGATGCTCCTCCCAGCCATCTCTACCCACATGCCGTGGGAGGACCTCAGTTCCAGTGGCGCCTGTGCTGGGCCAGGTGAATAAGCAGGCTGGCTCGTGAGGTGGAGAAAATGTCAGCCCAGCCCAGCCCTAAAAGTGGCAAGCAGACCATGAAAGGGTTAACCCTTCTCCTGAAATCCCACATCCCTGGTGCTGCAGTGTCCCTCCACCCCTGCCCCTGGGGACTTGAATGTCCTTCTCCATCTGTGTCTATCCCTCCTCGTTCAATGGGGGAGGCTGCGAACGGGGAAATGCAGGGTCAGTGCTGGGTGAGGGTTTTGGGGGAAGGCTGCTCGCCTGGCAGCCTGTGCTGCAGACAGAGGCTGTCACAGCTTGGGAAGCAAAGGCAGATTTGCATTATAAGCATCGGCTCAACTGCTTCTGCCAAGCCCTCAGGCTCCCCAGCACTGGAACATATTCCCCCGAAAACCAGGAGCTGGAGGAAGAGGACAGAGCAGGCTCTCACTGCCCATGGCTGCCCAGAGTGACTGTGCAGAGCACGGCCCCCGTGGCACCCCGGGAGTTCAGAGGAGCAGGATTGGGTTTGTCCCCGGCAGCACTGCGGTATCTCATCCGGATGTCGGTGGGTGAGAGGCGGAGGAGGCTGGTGAAGGATATTATTAGAATAGTAATTAGGTCCCGGGAGCAGAGATCCCGGGAAAGGAGGAAATGGAAATCATCCAGTGCTATTGCACTGGCTGGAAACCATGTGAGTTTCAGTGCTGTGAAGAGTTTCGGAAAAGACAGGAGAGAGGGGAGGGCTGTTCATCTTACAAATCCAAGGAGGCAGGTAGGGACTGTCGGCATTACAGGAGAGCGCTTTCTTATTAAGGCAGGAGGCTGTACTCAGAGAGCCAGAGCAGCCCACTGCGAGCAAGCGAGAGTAAAATGGTGCAGGGGTCTCTTGCTGGCTGCTATAGTTGGGATCAATGCAGAGGTCAGGAATCAGGCACTTCAGGCTTTATGGGTGGATTTGTAGCAGACAGCAGGATGCTTGTGTGCATGCATTTGTCCATGTGGGAGGCTCCCCTCAATCCACCTGCCAATAGAGAGGATAGAAGATGAATTTCTTGAACAGTTTCTTCCTGGGCCATTCCTGTGACTGGTACCCCAGCCTGGAAGAAAGCTGCTGGTCCACTGTTGGCCAACATGTAAAATTCTGGTGTGTCCAGCCCAGAGTGTAACAGGCAACTACCTACACAGGAAAGATCATGCCACAGCCCCCTCATTCCTCCTTTTCCTGACCATTTTAGCAAGAGATCAAGCACCAGCTGGCCCTCAATCACATCGGGCCTCCCATGTGCAGTCCGAGTGGGCCAAAGTTTAGGGTCATTAGCATTGTAGTGACAACTCTTTCCATTGCCTGTAGCCAAATGACTGCAGGATGGGCACTCCTTCTCCTGGAATGGGGATATCTTCTCCCTAAACCCTGTTTGCTTATATTGTGGTGATCTGCCTGTTAGTTTGAGATCCCATTTGTCTTCCTGCTCAATACAGTGACATCAGATATGGCCAAATCTACCTCAGCCCTGTCTGTGTTGGATTTTTCTCTCCATTCTTTCCAAGCCAGGTCATCAGCAAAAGTAAACTCAAAATATTTTGCAGACTTCCTGCAACCTGACAGTCTTGAAAAATCCCTTTGCTTGCATGGCAAATATGTTGGTGACTTTGTTAATCAAAAAGGGTGCTGGGTGCTGTGTGGTGATGTTTACATTCTGCATATCTGCATTCTGAGTAAGTGTCGCTAAGATCTGTATTTCTGAACTTGGGAAAAAGAATAAACGCAAGAGAGAAACGGGGAGAGGGTAAAGTCTTTTCTAATCTTTGGATTTAGGTTGGTTCTGCAGGTTACATCTTTTTAATTTCAATTTTGAGGAGTAGCATTGTAAGGATCTGAGTTGTCTGTATGTGTGAGCCTTTGGTTTTGGTGAGAACCACTTCAGTGAGCACAGTGGGGGGGTGTGAGTGAGCGAAAATGCGCAGGTGCGTGCACGCTACGTGTGTGAGTGCCTGCCCTCTTGTCACACACGTATGAGTGTCTGTCCTCTTGTCACATGTGTGTCTGTCCTCTTGTCACGTGTGTCTGTCCTCTTGTCACACATGTGTCTGTCTTGTCACACACATGTGTGTCTGCCCTCTTGTCACACACGAGTGTCTGCCCTCTTGTCACACGTCTGCCCTCTTGTCTCACATTTATGTGTCTTCCTGCCCTCTTGTCACACACGAATGTCTGTCTGCCCTCTTGTCACGTCTGCTGTCCTCTTGTCACACATTTATAGGTATCTGCCTGCCCTCTTGTCACACGTCTGCCTTCCCTCTGTCACACACGTGTTTGTCTGCCCTCTTGTCACATATGTGTCTGCCTGCCCTCTTGTCACACACGTGTGAGTGCCTGCCCTCTTGTCACACATGTGTGAGTGCCTGCCCTCTTGTCTCACACGTGTGTGTGTGTGTGTCTGCCTGCCCTCTCCCGGCGAACCCGTACCCGACTGCCAGCACTCACCCACTGCACTCCTCGTACCAGCACTGAGCGATGCCCTACGGAAGCAGCCTTTTCACGAGGTCAGTGTGTGTGTCCCAGGCTCTGTGCTGCTGACAGGTAAGGACATTTCTTCTTCTCTTGTAAAGAGGCAGCAGTTTTGCTCTTGAAATGGGTGTTTTGCCCCCGAACACCAAACACAAGGGCTTCAGCTTGCCAGCAGCTACAATCATCCAGCAAAGGGTTTGTGATGCTGGCCACACTTTATTCTAGAACACTTTTTTTAAAAAAAATAAAATCTGTTAAACACACATATTTGTCTTTCTATTTTTCTGGGCTGCCAGCAAAATTCAGCTACCTATGACTTCCTAACCCTATGCTTCTGTCTGTTTCTGCAGCATCATTAGCAGGAAGGACAGGACAGATTCTGACCTCAATTACACCTCCCTGCACCTGAAGTAATGCTTTTTAAGTCACTTCCATCAGTACTGATGTTTGTTGGTCTAAAGGAAAACAAACCGTTTGTGCATTTGTATTCTTCGAGGCTCCATAACTCTGATTTCAGCATACAAATAAATATGACACTTAATCCCTGAAAGCATTTTTTACATTTTTCATACTCTGAATGTATATAAATATATATTTTCCATCTCTAATGTCGATGGCATTTCCCTGTTCCCAGTTCCCTTGGCGTTTTCGGAATCAGCATGGCAGTGACAGATGTGGTTGTTCACTTATTCAGACTGAATGTTGCCATGCCCAAGTGCAAATGAATGTCCATCGTGTGATACAACTTTCTTATAAAGCCATACTTTTGTAATTTTAGTTTCTCTTTTTTAGGGGTGAAAAAAAATCTTCCCTATAATTGTGTTTGCACATTACTCGCTGCATGATTAAAGATAAAAAGATTGTAACATGCTGGAATAAAGTACATATACATAGCCTGATGCAATTAGGTATACTAGCTGTGAAAATAATTTAATCTGATTGTATTACTATAATAAACTTGCAATATAAAATTGATGTGTCTTTTATTAGCCAATTGGTCAAAACCACCCACCAGTATCTATTGCTTTTGCTTTGGCTCATCTTATTGTTTAATGATTTCATTCTGACTGCTGAGCCATTATCTCAAAAAATGTGATCTGAGGAAAATAATATTTCCCTTCACAGGCTTACAGTAGCTGACTGTGCTGTCAGAGGATGACCCCAAGTGATGAGGTGAACCCACACTTCACAGATCTGCTGAAAGGTGGTGATGAATCAGAAGGAGGGGCGCAACAGGGGTTGAATGATAATTGGTTCTGGAGATTTTCATTTTTTGGGTTTGAGTTCAGCTTATTCAGCTGTTTGCTGTGAACATGAGTGCCAGTAGCCTGCCTTCCTTGTCTGGTTTGTGTGCCAACAACAAGCTCCTTTCCTTCCTCAGGTTTTTCTCTGTACAGGAAAATGCCCTGGCAAGGCTTCCAGCATCAACTTCTCCTGTAGGCTCAGCTGAAGGTCTTCAGGCAGATGTGCACATCTCACCCTCTGTGCTCTCCATGGGGTAAGGATCCACCAGATTCTGTGCCAAAACCTGAACCATACAGATCCTCCTCTGCTCTGATAAAAACAGCTACCCAAAGTGTTTCAGGTGATAGGTAGCTGGTTTGGATGATGAGGATGATGATGATAATCATGGGGTGTAGACTCCACTGCCAACTGTACCCACAGATCTCCTCAAGGCACACTAGTACATGTAAGCTATAGCCAAAGGATAATTCCTTTAAGCTTGCATAGTAAGTTATTGGTTTCATGGAAAGATGCAGAGAGGGAAGTTTCACTGATCTTCTTTAAAGAAGGTCAAGACTATGTCCTTGCCTTCATAGCAGGAGATTTATCCCTAACTACTTCACCACAAGGATGTGGTCCCCAAAGAAATAGTTTTCTGGCTTATTTGCTTCCCCGTTTCCTGTGTTTGAGAAAGGGAATCTTACTCAGTTTCTCTTGTGCCCTGGCAGCTCTGCTGGGGCTGACCATTAGGGAGCTCCAGGCTGATGCATCCCCCAGATCCAGTCTCATGTAGCTACTGGGTTTTTTACAACTGTAGTTAGTTGAAGCCCACACACCAGCAGGCAGCAAGACAGGTACTTAAATAGAGAAATTTAAAGGGTATATTCCCTTGTGTGGGGGGAAGCACCGTCACAAGCAGATGATGCATTGAGCGAAATGCTGCCCACGCCTCAGTTACTTGGGCTCACGTACTTGAGTGAGTCACCCCAAAAGCAGCTGATAGGTTTGGCATGTCTCACACTGTCCCGTGTCTGCCTGGCCAGCACAGCAGCAATGCCTTGGGGGAGCATGCTCTGCGTTCTGCTGCACCACCACACTCAGCTGGTGACATGGATGACCACCAGGCTCCAGCTCCCAAGATGGCTGCATATGTCTCCAGCACTTTGGAAGCTGCTCTGAAGCCAAGAAGCCAGATTTCTCTGGGGGTGACTCCTAAGTGATGCTTGATTTGGAAAATCAGTCACAATTTTCCAGTGCCAGCTCCAGCTCTAGTAAAATGTGTATTTAGCTATGGATCTCCTGTGAAGGAGAAGTTTATTGCTGGTGGGAAGGGTTTTGGCAAATTTCATGAGTGCATAGAAGAGAGCTGTGCTCTGTACACCAGCTATGCCCACCCACGCAGATCCCTGTGGAGAGCGGTGAGGAGGAGGAATGATTATCACAGAGTTGTCAGACTCACACAAGAAAACCTGGGAGGAAGGAAGAGAAGAAAAGGATTGGGAGAGGTGGTATGGCAAGATGCCTTGTGGGAAGCAGATCCCACAGCTGAACAGAAATAGGGAAAATAGTCTGGAGAATCCCAAACCACAGTACAAGCTATGAGAAGCACAGCAACACAGAAACCAACCCCTGCCACTTTCTCATGGAGCTTGGCTTCAGGGTCACACAGAATGTCAGGATGATAAAGGAGAGGCTGACAAGCATTAGAAAACGAAATAATCACTAGAGCTGACTGGAAATCGATGTTTCTATTCCACCAAAAATGACAATATTGCAAAATACGCTTCAGTTCTAATTCAAAATGAAAATTCAAAATCAAAACCCGTTTTGCAAGGAAGAAAACGGATCCAGATTTATCAAGATAATTCGTAAAGAATAGCAAAATTTTGATAATGTTGTAATACTTTGCTTTTTAACAGTGCTAAAGCACTAAAAAAATAATAAAAATATTATTAAAAAACTCGCACTTCTTTTGATAGCTGAAAGTCTTTGTTCAGATTTTCTCATACCAGAATTTTCATCAAAGTAGGAACATAAAGCCCATGGTGCTGGGTGCTCCCAGCATCATGCCATGTCTTCAGCACTGGCAATGGGAGAAGCTAGGTAAAGGAGAGCACCTTTGCCCGGCTACTTTCAGCAGTACATTCCCTACTTATTCCCTCAGTGCCCACAGCTGTTGGATTGGGGATGTTAGAGGGCATACCCTTGCCTAGTCCTTCACTATTCATCTTTTGGCCTAGTGTCCCAAATTTGTCTGGTTCTTCTCTGAACCTGTTGATACAGTCACATCCACGACTCCCTACGACAGCAATTCACATTTATCTGCACCCAAGCCCACCTGCCACTTCTTTTTCCCACTCGGTTTAGTGGGGTCCTTCACATGCCTCTTGCTGCCTTTGTGGTGTTTGGATACCTGGAAAACTCGAGTAGCACTGTGAACACAGAGCTATCGCTGATCACTCCTTTCTCTAGCCACAGGTTATATATGAAACAAAACTGGTTCCCACACCAATCTCCAGGACCCTCCACTGCTGACTCTTCCTCACCCTTTGCCATTCTGTAACCACCTTTCACTCCACAAAAGAACTCCTGTGATCCCACGACAGCTTCATTTCTTTAATAATCTTTGGTGTGGAACCTTGCCCACAGCTTTCTGAGAATCCAGATACATTATGTTCACCAGATCTCTCCTTTATCCTCTGTCCTTTTGCATAAGGTAAGTAATTTACAATTCAATTTTTATGAAGGTAAACTTTGCAGTAAAACCTGTTCTGACAGGAGATGGCAGAATTTAAAAGCTTTGTCCGTTAGAAGGACCTAAAGATATTTATGGATTGTGCAACGTCTGCTTACAGAAGTATGGCCCATGGTGTGATTCTTGGAACTATCCTGTGCAGGACCAGGAGTTGGACTCGATGATTCTTGTGGGTCCCTTCCAACTCAGAATATTCTTTGGTTCTGTGAGTCTGTAACACATTGCCTTGAGATTGCAGGGGAAATCCAGACGGTATTTTTTAAAAGTGTCTTCTAATTTTGAGGCTTTGACTGAAGCTGAAAATGAGCAACTATAGGACAAAAATCTCTGTTCTTCTGCCTGGAAGGTGTTAGGCAGTGACACTGTAAGCAGAC
Source organism: Falcunculus frontatus (assembly GCA_013398115.1). Lineage (NCBI taxonomy): Eukaryota > Metazoa > Chordata > Aves > Passeriformes > Falcunculus > Falcunculus frontatus. The sequence continues at coordinate 2,147,381 of VZRV01000144.1, forward strand.
TCTTTTTCTGAGTTTACAAATCTTAGTGAGATACTATTTTCAGCTGTGATGCATATATTTGCAGACACTAAACTTCTCACCTATAGAGGGGATTGCTTGATCAAATGGGGTGTTTTTATGGGACTCCTCCCGTGGGTAGAACTGAGCTTTGCTGGTAGCTACAGGCTTTGGCTTACTTCTCTACCAGCCTGCAGAGCCCGGCATGGTGACAGACAGAGATAAAATTACATTCCATGTATAATTTGGGATTTCATGAAAGGAAAGCCAAAATGATAGGAAGAAAGAGCTCTGCCTAAATTAGGTTTCTGCTTAGAGGTGTGTTCCCTAAGCACTCAGAAATTCACATGCTTCCTTAGACAGGCTTACTCAGATCTGGTGAGCTTCAGGAAAGGGTAAGGTATGGCAAGTTACCCAAATTTGGGATCAGGGAGGCTGAGAGTAGCTTTCCCACAAAATTACCCAGCTCTTCTTTTGCAGAATTAACAGATTCTAGTGGCAGATTGGTGCTTTGTGTTCTCTGGAAAACATGAACCAGGTTTCAAAATGTCTCAGTTCTACCCCAACACACATGATCATCATGCCCTCAATTAAAAAACATCACTTAAATGACAGAGTCCAAACCTAGAAAGTCCAAGGCCTTTCTTATTCACCTTTTGCAGATATTTAGACCTGGGGAGTCCCCCATCATGGCCTGGACTTTTTCCCCCACTGCCTTGGAGGGGATGAACACCAAAATTTCAAGCTCTAAAATGACTGCACATGATACACAGCCTACAGCATGAAGGCACATGCAAGCACCATGGCTCGTGTGAAAGAAGAGGCCCTGCATGAGTCATACTTATTTTTAGAGTGAAAAGCCCCTGCCTCAGCCAGGCAGGACTCCATGACTGACATCCCAGTTCCTTACTGGTGCCAGCCTGCCAGGTTTTGCCGAGCCTCCATGCAGGACCTGTCAGTGCAACTCCTTTAAGGTTCAGGCAGGCAACTCTTTGCCTTTAGGATCAGGTCAGACTTTAAACAGACAACTGAAGCTTTACTTTGTAGTAGCTACTGCTTTTATATTCCATGTGGACCTTTAAACCATCCTCAATAAAATCTAGAAACTGTTGGACCTGGGAGAGCTGCTAATGAACACGCTCTCGCGAGCTAAAAGGAAGGGGAAAAAAAAAGGAAGGTATTTTAAAACGAAAGGTCAGTTTTAAGTTTTACATTTCAAATGCCTTAAGTGGTTTTTTCTTCTTCTTTCATTCCTGCAGGGTTGCCTGAAAAGCCAGTTTTGCTCGGCTATTGTCTGCTTCACTGCATGGCTCCCCGTGTTTTGACAGTCAGTCCTCAAATTGCCACAACTTTGAAGTGGATCCATCTTCCAAAGGGACACCTTTTCTTCCACCTCTTCTCAGCATCAGTAGCATATGAGCCCTGTGGGGCTTTTGAACTCAAATACCACCCTTTATTAGAAGAGAAATTAGAGATTGTAACTCATAAAATAAGGAAACTCAGCTGGGCAGGGCTGGATGGGAATAAAAAGGAGTCAGCAGCAGCTTTCCCTTCTCCCACGTGTGTCCTGGCTTCTTGTTTGCCTGAGCCGCGGAGAAGTAAAAACGGCTCCTTACACCTGTGCAGGTGCTACCGGTGATCATTTCCGCACATCCCCCTTGTCTTGCTTTGGGTTTGGTTCTTATTTTTTGACGACTTTTCTTACTTTCCACCCCGGCGGCTCCTGCGTGGGCACCGGCCGAGCCTGGGCCGCCGCGCCACCATCGGCCGCCAGGTGGCGCCACATCCCTTCGGCTGCCTCCGTGAGGGACCCCCCGAGGCCGTGAGGGATCCCCCAGGTCGTGAGGGATCCCCGGGGCCGTGAGGGACCCCCGAGACCGTGAGGGATCCCCGGGGCCGTGAGGGATCCCCCAGGTCGTGAGGGACCCCCGAGGCCGTGAGGGATCCCCGGGGCCGTGAGGGATCCCCCAGGTCGTGAGGGACCCCCGAGGCCGTGAGGGATCCCCGGGGCCGTGAGGGATCCCCCAGGTCGTGAGGGACCCCCGAGGCCGTGAGGGATCCCCGGGGCCGTGAGGGATCCCCCAGGTCGTGAGGGACCCCCGAGGCCGTGAGGGATCCCCGGGGCCGTGAGGGATCCCCCAGGTCGTGAGGGACCCCCGAGGCCGTGAGGGATCCCCGGGGCCGTGAGGGATCCCCCAGGTCGTGAGGGACCCCCGAGGCCGTGAGGGATCCCCGGGGCCGTGAGGGATCCCCCAGGTCGTGAGGGACCCCCGAGGCCGTGAGGGATCCCCGGGGCCGTGAGGGATCCCCCAGGTCGTGAGGGACCCCCGAGGCCGTGAGGGATCCCCGGGGCCGTGAGGGATCCCCCAGGTCGTGAGGGACCCCCGAGGCCGTGAGGGACCCCCGAGGCCGTGAGGGATCCCCCAGGTCGTGAGGGACCTCCCGGGCCGTGAGGGACCCCCTGGGCCGTGGGGGACCCCCGAGACCGTGAGGGATCCCCCGGGGCCGTGAGGGACCGTGAGGGATTTGCAAAACGTGGAATATGCAAAGTTTTCCTTAAGAAAGGACGTTCTTTGATGTTTGATCTTCGTGTGCTTTCAAGCCCAATCAGCAGGAAAGGAGATTTAACCCGTGAAACAGCAGCTAACAAGCAATCCTTGAGTGATGTCCAGATGTTAGAAAGACAAATTACTTGTGGGTAGAGCTGCCTATTTAAGGTTTGGGGCTCAAGGTGTTTCAGTGATCTCTGAGCTCAGGGGAGGTTAACAAAGCTTGGGGAGAAGGATGCACTGCTGATAGTGGACATAAAGAATGCAGAATTTATGGGCCACAAGGACATTTAGCAGGACCCCAAAGATAAGGAAGAAACTAATAAAGACAACTCAGAAACTGTGCTGAATCAGCTCAAATTGGGTAAAAGGTAATTCTGGCAGGGGGAGATGATGACCATCAACTCACGGCCGTGGACCCAGGAAACCCACAGACCCAAAAGAAGAAAAAGACTGAATATGGGACTAATTAGCAGGAGAAGCAAGAGAATCATTAACAAGCAGAAGATGGAATGCTAATGAATAAGAGAACTATGTAACTTGCAGCCAATGAACACGAATTCTTTTGTTTGCTAGAATGTATAAATAGCAAAATGTTTTGATAGTTGGTGTGCTTGATTTGTGGAATACCACTGAGAACCCAGGCTTGTGCAACTCTGAGATAATCGATGTCTGTCACAAATGTGTAATTATAGGCTGGCTGTACACGAATCCCATTTTTGTGGACAACAAGGTGACTCCAGGGCTGTGAGAAGACCCTGCCACCGTGAGGGTACCCTTGGATTGTGAGGTGACCCCAGTGCTGCCGGCTGCCCCTCACCTATGCCCGTCTGGTGATCCCACAGCACAGCTTTCGGATGCAGTGTCCAAACCAAATCCAAATATGCAAACCCAGCTGTAGGAAGGCGGTGCAAGTGCCTTTATTGTCAGCCACCGAAGAAAGGTTTGGGGTTTATTCAGCGACAGAAAGGCCTCAGGTGCCATGGAACTTGATCCTGGAGCTGGGCTCTAGACAAAGAGCAACAAATAGAAGCAAATTGTTTTGCACGGGGCGTGTAGGGTTGCTGGGCAGAGATGAGCAGCAGGCGGACATTTTCCATCCTCTCTGCTCTCTCCAAGGGAAAGGAGAAGCTGTGGTGACTTAAGTTGGCCGTGGGCGGCTGAGAGGCTCCATATCTGTTTAGCAAAGTACGTAAAATCCAGGGATGTGATGCAGCCCCATTAGTGCACTGCTCCTGTGCAGAAAAGCTCATTAGACAGGGGAGCTGGTGGTGGCGGAGCTGCATGAGCCACCATTTCCCGCTTTCCCAGGAGAAAGGTGGCTGGGGCAGGAGGCACTTCCACTGCACCTAGGCAAGGAGCCTGCCTGTGCAGTGGGCATCTCTTGCAGAAAGCAAAGAATTGCTCAGGGGCTTGATACCTACCAGGAAACAAGGAAAGGTACTGCCAAAGATGTCTTTAGCTCTGTTTCTGAAATGTTTATGAAACATCAAACACCTAGACAGTGGTAGCTGACCCAATAGCCTGAAGTCTCAGCAAAAAAACCGAGTCTGTCTTTCTGGGGCTATCATTCTCTGATCTGGGGGTCTGTTCCTTTATTTTCACTCCTCTCTGCTTCAAGGCTAATCAGCAGAGCTTGCAAACCAATAACAAATTGGTTAAAAATCAGCTTTGCATGTGAAGCCTAAAATAAAACATCTGTATATATCCCAGAAGCCTTCACAACCTCCTGTTTTATTAGCATCTCTAAAATAACTTTTCTTTCCTGACTCTAATTCCAGCTAGAAGCACTCTGATAATCCTCACAGGACTGTTATGTGTATTTCCAATTAAGCAATTTATAAGCACTGGCTGTGAGGAGCTTTTTGTTCTTAAGGAAATTATTTCTTCATTAAGAGAAAAAAAGTCTTTTTTTATCCCTGCTTAATATGAAAGCCCTTGTGTCCCCTTCACATATGTTTTAAGTACTGAACTGTGTAGAAGGAGATTAATCATTTTGTACCCCAACAAGCAGGGAAGATGCAGCAGCTGGGTCAGTTGCTCAGGGAATAGGCTTTTCAGTGTTTGTTTTCAGAGAGAAGTAAAAGTCAGACAGACAGACACTTACTTTCAAGCTACTTGCCTTTGCCAGAGGCAACCCACACAATCATGAGCCCTTCTGGAGTCTGAGTCATGAAGAACTGCGGCAGATAAAATGAAGACAGTCAAGAGGAAAAAAAAAATCCCATTCATGCCCAGCTAATGAGTAGAAGTTCCAAATTGCCTCTTGTTTTGCAGGCTGTGTACCTTAATTAGATGAATCACAGAACACTGAGAGTGGAAAACACAGGCCAGAGAGCTCATAAGAGTCCACTTCATTCTTTCACACTGGCAGCATTATCTACCTCCCCGACAGGGAAGAATGTCCCTCCATTTTCCTGGACTGTCATGAGGCATGGGCAAACACAGAAAATGAAGAGCAGAAATGATGGATGATTGAGTTTAGCTTGTACAGTAGCACAAGCATCCTATTCCTACTCTTGTCCCCAGGCCCAGCCATTTACACTTTCTATAAAGGCACTCACGAGCCTTTGTTCTGGTCAAGGGCAGCTCCATGACCAAATAGCATGAGCTGCACCGAGCAGCAACATGAGGGACCTTCAAAGTGAGGGCACACTTGCTAATATCAGGAATGAACTCACCAGAAAGCTTCTGATATGGTAACAGAAGACGTTTTGAGCCTTGAGTGTTCCTGGAACTCTGGAAAGAAACCCCACATAAGTGTCGTAAGTAAACTGCATTCCCTTCATTCTCTCTCGAAGCCCAACTAGAAGACAGCCTAATAATGGGATAGCTCCTGAATGTTTAATGTTAATATACCTGTTTACAGTAACAAATGTAGAGAAATGGAGGAACTGACAACAAATGGAATTATTACATCACTAAAAAGCTAATCTACAGAAATAGGTAAGAGATCAAAATGCTGCAGCATGTAAGCCTGTGCCAATGCTTGACTTGCACAGGGCCAGTGGGAACTGTGTCACATGTTCCAGCAGCACCAGCAGCCCCCTGTATTTTTCCCAGGAATGGGTGCATAAAATGGCTGATGAATGAAGCTAGAAGTGGCGAATTTCACTGTACAGTTCAATGTAGACATTGTATCACGCAGTGAAGAAATGATGAGTGTAGAACGATCTTAAAACCTTGAGGTTTCTTTCTCAGTCTCTACATTTCATGCCATGCTCAGTAATACCATTTATCCTCTTCCTTTCTGTTACAGAATGGATTTTATTTAGCAGCACAAGGAAGAAATGCCTGGCTGTAGTTCCCTCAGCAAGCCCAATGGCACTGTGGTTTTTGGTTATTCTGGTTTTATGATGTCACTCTCTGTCTTAGAGGGAAATAGGTTTTGAAGAGGGATTTGAAGAAAGATGGGGTAATATGTGACATCATCCATTGGCTCCTGGGATAGAGACAACTCTACTGGCACATGGAGAGTCATTAATCTGCCAGGTCAAAAAAAAAGAAGTCACTTATATCATGGCAGCATGAGAGAAAGGAAGAGGATGGAGTGACAAACAAGTCATACTTGGTGCTCAGAGTCAGCACTGCTGTCAGAATGGAGGGAAGAATAGTAAAGGAAATGTCAGAAACAGACAAGCAGGTTGAGAAAGGCACTGCAGGAAGCAGAAATGTGCAGAAAATAATGCTGTAGGAGGAAATGGAGGATGAGGAGGGAAAAATAAGTGTTAATGATACCATCATTACGCAGGGCATGATGTCGATCTGGAGGCTATGTTTTGGGTTAACTGCAGTCAGGGAGGCCAAAAATAGAGGAGATAATGTCAGGCAGAAGTGGTCAAGGGCATGATCTGTCCTGAGTCTTAGAAACACTGCAGAAGAAAAATCATTTGTGTTTAGGTGTAGCCTAATTTACAAAAGAGTATTGTGAGCAATCAGAGCTGTCTGGCTATTTCACCTGAAGGAAAAGGGATATGGCAGCATCTCAGTTATAAAAACTGAGAGACTAAGAGGAGGCAGTCAAAGAGAAAGATCAGGATTTAATTTGCTCAGTGTTCAGTCACCAAGAGACGTGGGGGTGGCAATATTGCCAAAGCAAAACTGAGTTGAGGGAAATAGATTAGAAGCAGTGAGTCAGATGTGTGAGCTCATGGTGGCACAGCTGGTATTTGAAATTGCAGGAAGAGTGAGGATCATAGGAACCTTCACAGGGACTTTTCTTCCTGGGTTTTACAGTTCAGATCCCATCAAAACACACACAGTTCAACAACTCTTAGTCACCACAAACCTGCAAAAGCACGTCAGAGCCAGAGAAGGGAAAGGGAGAGCAGTGGGCAGATATGGAGCTGCAAGAATATTCCTTGGATAGATGTAGGAATTTTAGAGAAAATCACTCTCAAATTTAGATCCTCACTGAAGACCTCAGCCCTCAGGGGAGTCTGGTGTGAGTAAAGGTTGAGGACTTGTGCGTCAGGTGCTGTAAAGTCTCTTTTGCAGCCATTCCAGCAGTACCAAACCGGATGATCTGTAACAACACATAGACCATGGAGGCACAAGTCATATTTCTGTCTATGACTGCACACAGTAAAATAATTTTGTTTAACCAGCTTATCTTTGTTTGCTTTCCACCAGTACCACTGTAATTTCTTTTGGTATTCAAATGCATTTTTCTCCCCTTACTCAAACTTTTGCAAAAAGGGAACCACTTTGCAACAGCTCCTTGATTTTTACATATCTGCCTTAGTGACTGTGATAGCAACATGCTCCTGTATTGCTCTAGAAAGTAGCTTTACATGCACTGTTTCATCTAGTCCTTAATTCTTCCACTGGGGCACTAAATCTGGACTAAGCTGAAATACTAGGACAATAATTCTTAATCCACTGTGGAACATTAACTGAGTGTTAAGACAGCGATTTGCTGTATATTATGAACGTGTCTCCATTTCGTTTCCTCTCTGGAGATGCTGATTCACTGATGGAGTGATGTTCTTCCAGGCAAGAAAAGATTAAGTAGAGACAACAGACTCAGAAGTAATAAATGAGGCTGTAGAACAAAACTGCCTAATATTACATTATTTTAGAAGCCATATATAATCATGTCATCAGAGATGTGCTGTGATGCACACGCGTGAGGGTGCAGAGTTAAGGTGCTGCCTCTAATCTTATACTGTGCTAGTTCAGGAGGTTACAGAGTTTACAACTGTATATTTATTGCTGCATCAATCCAGCACTGGGAAGGAGGTTTGCATCTATTTAATCACAGCAGCGTGTCCTCTTGGTTCCCATCACAGTCAAAGTGCTCTTCAAAGGAACGTGAGCACTATTTCCCCTGCTTCCCACATGCAAACCCAAGGTGCTGGAGAAATGGCAGGTCCTTTAGTCCCTGAGATCAATGGAACACGCAATAGAAAGGAACCAAGTTTCCTGCTCCCTGCTTCTGTGTGCAGTATGTGCTCACACTCTCCCTTACTAGTGCCCTACTGCAGGGAGGCTGCGTGGCTGAAATTCTGGAGACAAGTTTGGATAGTGCCTCTCTAATACAGAGAGAGCACAGGCTGGGATCACAGGAAGCCTGCCAGAATTGTCACATCACCCTGCCTGAGGGGACCATCTTCAAAACCAGACAGCAGCAATTGATCAAAGACAAGGTTGTTGCTCTTTTCTTTTGTTTCTGTGATTCTCCTGTCCAGAAGGCACCTGGACTGATGTTGCTGTCCTGGCTGCTCTTCATACTGATGCTGGGAGCTAACCAGACTACATTTCCTTAAGCTTGGGACATACAGCACATAGGGAATATTGGGCTTAGGCAGAAGGCAGGGGCTCACTGGACTCCATTCCTGGTGGGTTTTTTGTAATGGCCAAATGGCAGACGTTTCAGCATCCTGATGAGCACAGTAACCTACTCCAGGGCCAAAAATCAGTCCACGTAAATTGTGAAAATTAGGCAGTTGCAAAGGTAAATTTTAAGTGTAAAGATAAAATGTAAATTCTCCTCTGAGTGGATCAAGGTGCAGAAAAGAACCTGAGGTTGCTTGTTCATTGCAAGAAGCCACATTGCTATAGGACTTAACAAAGCAGCATGCTCCTTTTGTCCTGAGCAAACAAATATCAGAATGCTGATCGGTCACTACTTGCAGGTCTTTACTGGGAATCCATTTCACCTAATCCAGACTTGCTGAAGATGTCTGAAGAGAGAGCTTGATCCTTATTCCTAAGCAAAATCAGGTATGCAGAGTACTCCATTTGGTTTTGATGGTATGTTGTGTAGCTGTGAGAGTTCAAACCTCCAGACACGCTCTGGAACTGACCCTGCTCTCTCCTGTAGATCAGGGTGTTCTCCCAGGCCTGGAGCTTGTGCCTCTAATGCCCAGCTCTTCCCTTGCTGTAGGATGGGATGGGTGCCTGTGCTGGTGGTTACAGTGCTCTGTTAGCTCTCACTTAATGCTCTGGGGAGCTTCAGTGTTTCACAGCAGAGTCAGAGATGACATTCTTAGCACATTCCTTTCATTTCTTTCCCCTGGCATAGCAATTACTGTTCTACATTCATGCTGCCTCATGTGGTTCTTTACAATTTATTTTTAAGGTTTCCCCAAAAACCTGCCTAGTAAGAGTTTTTGCATAATTGCTCCTCCAGATTTGCATTTTAAAATTTCAACACAGTATTAGGTCTTGGAGATGGCTGCAGGCTTATGTTACCTCCCACTAGATTAATCCACACAGCTCTCGATTGAATGATCTAAACATAGGAATATGCATTGCTTTTTGCTTCTATTCTCAGAACATGATTGTTCTTTCTTGGCCACTTCTTCTTCTTTTTTTTTTTCAACTATTCCCAATTCAATTGCTTCTGCAATAGCCCTTAAAACTTTCCTAACTCAAGGGGGCTGCAGTATCTGTCAGAAGAATCTTTTGGTGTATTTTTGTAAGCTTGTCAGATTCCCCAAGTTTTGCAACTTTGAGTTAGGCCTGACTGATTTGTGACTGATGGCACCAGAGAGGTAGTTCTCTTTTTCCTTCCTTGTTAATCATATGCTTTAAATTATCATCGGTGATGGGTTTATGTTTCTCCTTACAGGTTTACAGAGTTTCAGCACCAGTTATATCACTGGATTCAAAGAGAATGATGACAGACTGAACTGTATTTGCTTTCCAAAATCTAGCTTTAAAGTTTCCCTCTGGACTGGAACTCACTGATTTTAATTCATTTCTGGATGGCACTGATTTAAGTAATTTTTTCACTCCTCTCCTCAGAGAAATTATTCTATAACTATTTGTAAAGGTTCCTTAGTATTCTGTCTTCACTTTGCTTTGGGTCATTTTAAAATTCTCCCATTTCTAACTGTTGCTCCACTTATGATGCTTGGACTCTTGCACGCAATTTAAAAACATCTTCTGTCATTTTTACCTTTGCAGTTGTTACTTTGCCCTGCTAGTTCTTTTTGATCTTTTCTCACTAGCTCCAAAAGTTCTTTTTTTTAAATCTGGCATATAATGTTCTTCAGGTTCAATCTCTTGTGATGGTATCTGCTCCTATCTGCCAGCATCCATAACCCCTTCCTTAGAAATAGTTGTTAGCACTTTGCCAAGATGTCATGATAAGAACGAAGTGGGGAAAAGAGCAGTTTCTAACGACATTTATTGAATCCTCCAAGTAATGATCCTTGGCTTCATCTCCTGAAAAAATGTGCTTGATATGGTGTCTTTTTGGTCTCCTGCTATGACTAAAAAAATTACCTTCCTCCTTATTCTTTTGATGTAATTTTAAATACGGTTGTTCCCAACAGGAAGTTTGACTGCTTGGCTTGAGAAGTTTAACAACCTGAGCACCACTGGCCTATTTCTTTGATGATAAATGGAAGGGGAAGTAAGTAGGGAGTAAGATACAGGTGCACCATCTCCCTGGGTGACCACAGTCATTCCTTAGGGTTATGAGCCTGTTTGAACCTCTCTCTGCTTTTAAACAAACTGGTAAGATAGTAAACAAACTGCTGGTAAACAAGTTAGTAGACACCTGATAAACTCCTGGCAAGACACAGCTAAAGTCGTGCAGCCTCCAAAACAAGGTATCTGCATCCAAACTGCCTATTGGGAATCATCTGCAGCCTTTGTCAGCCCCCAAACCATGCACGGGCATTATCTGGAAGAACGTTTGCTGACCCACACCAGAGCCAGGGTTTTGCTGGCAGTTTCACAGCACAGAGACTCCCCGTTCCAAATCTGTGTCCAGGCCTAGACTTTGTATCCTTTGAATAAGGTGTATATTGTGCTTTTTTTCCTTAACTTTTCTCTGGTGTGACTCTTGAAGTCAAGAAAGAGGTTCAAGATGCCTCTCCCATGCTTCCTGCTCTGGAAATGATAGTAAGAGGTGTTTCCATTACTGCCATGAGATGTGATTATGCTTTTCGGTACTGTCATACAAGGCTGACATTGCAGTGGTATCTAAAATGTTTTATAACACTGTCTTTCTAGGCACCCTTTCCTGCAGCTTATGTCAGCCACACTTTGTAAAATTTTATCTGAAGTTGTTCAATCACACATAAAAATTAGAGTATGGCAATAATGTTGGCCTGGTTAAAAATCTAACAATACCGTGGCTTGGAACTATTACTTTCTCCAGGCTTCATAGAAAAGGCATTTTTGGTATCAAGTAAGCACCTCTCACTGTCTCCAGGATAACATATCTTGGCCAAATCATAAACTCTGACTAATTTTAATTTGAACATCCTCAGTAGAAGCTTGTTCGCTTGGCAGCTGAATTCCTGGCTGTGACATCTGCAGTGAGCACCCTCCAGCCTCCAGCTTCTCTCTGCCAGCTCATCTGCCTGAGTGCAGCTCCATGCTGCAACCCGGGGCTGGCACCTTCTCCTGTGGAGAGTGGAGCACTGCAGGGTGCGGAATGGGGAGCAGGGCCAGCAGGAGCAAAAGTTAGAGATTTTACTCGGACTTAATATTATAGGGAGGAAGGAGGTGTGAGGAAGGAGAATAAGCAGAGAGAAAGCAGAACCAGTATTTATACAGCTCCTTATGTCTGTTCTTCCTCATCCAACACTGAAACAACCCAAGGCTTTCTTGAATTTCCATGTTTGTTTGTTGGCAAGTATCTGTATTAGCTGGTGATGAAGGATGTATCCTACATCCTTCAAATTTGTTGATTGAGTTTCTACCTCATGCAACTGATCCCTATGGATGATAACAGACATCTAGTGCTACCAATTACTTATTAGCACATGTGGTAGAGATCTGTAGTTCAGACCTAATAGGTTTCAGTTCCATTTGGAGGTCACTAGGGTTTCATATAATATCATTTCTTTTCGATTAACATGGGAAGTGACTTGGTAATTCCAGTAAATGACTAGGTACTTAAAGTAAATCTGTCTGGAAATACAAATTTCTGTCCAGCTGGAAATTTTAACAATTGACATTTTACTTGAGACAAAACAGAAAAAAGGTTACTGTATTTTTGTGGTAGAACATTAGAACAAATGCCCTTCTAATTTTTCTCTGTGAGTTATGTCCTCAAAGGGTTAACATGAAGAAAATAAGGTGACCAAAGATTTTATGGAAGGATGACATTGATCTCATAAATAATGTAAGGCAGGACTCAATCCAAAATTACCATCCTATATTGGTTAATTAAAGGAAACAAATGTGAGAAAGCTTGTTCTACTCTTGAACAGCTCATTTAGCTTTTCTTTAATGCAAATTGTCAATGAGGTTCCTGTCATGAAAATAAATCTCATTAAAAATGCATCGCTTGTTCACACACATGTAAACCAAGGAAAGAGTGTGCTCCTACCAGATGAAATTGATGTTACTCAGCTGCAGAGCAAAGGTGATGTGGGTTTCAAAATGCAGTCTTGCTGTTGTCTGGGTTTACGTTTTCTGAAAAATCTTTCTATTTCACTCAATAGGCTATCAGAGTCCTTAATGAATGTGGAATGATGGGGGGCTGCAAACTGATGACTTAAGGGGAGACTTGAAGCAACAAGAGCTTGAAACCCACATTCCCTCTTTACTGGTGGGCTTGTATTGCCAAAGGTTATTTGTCCTTAGGCTACAGCTTCCTCTAGATTTTCCATAACTTCCCATTGAATAGAAATTCAGATGTGAAACTGAGAAAGCAAATACTATTTGAAACTGTATAAAAATGTAAAAAATTATATTGGGCTTATAAATCATGACATCATATTATTATTATTCTCTTGGAGCAGTTTATGGAGCAGTAAAGCTAGAGTTCTGTACAGAGATGAAAGTCAATATCTATCTCCATCCTTGCACCAACATTAGTTGGAAATATTACCAGACATTGCAAGCTAGGAAGGAAATAAGAAGAATAATAACTAGAGCCTTTTTTCCATATTATAGTTCCATATTACAAAACAAACAAATATGTAGTCCTTGTTTGTATACTAACACAACTTCCTCTCCACAGAGCAATAAAGAGGCAGAGATTCCTGAATGTTTGGGAGGATGAGGCCTGATAATTGCAACGTCAGGGATAACTCGAGAGGCAGTGATCTTCCTCCCC
>VZRV01000144.1:2160464-2181900 GCA_013398115.1 Falcunculus frontatus
CCACTGTAAGGTGAGAAACTCTACTGCAGCACATTTGTATGGGAAGCAGGCATAGAAAGAATTCTAATGTTTTCATTGTGTTTTAAAATATATGTGTGAAGGTCACAGCAAAGCTTTTGTTTCATATTTATGGTCCCAAAGGCTTTATCCATTCATTCTGCATATACTTTCCAGGGCGAGGTTACAGCTTGGTCACCTCAGTGAACCTTAGGTCAGGCCCCTGACCAGAAAGAGTTTAAGATACAAAGTAGGCTGTTCGGTGTCTGGTACGGCCAGGAGGTGGCAGAGCAAGTCTGATTTACCACGTCTGAATGGCAGGCGCTGGGTATTTTCCAGTCTTGACGCTGTGGAAAGATGGTGAGCTCCTGCAGTTCTCCCATTTGCACCGTTTAGTGGCAACTGCCTGCACACCACTCACAGCATTTGCAAGGCTATAAAGAGGCTTCCAGCAAGCTTGCAGAGCTCTCTAGGAAATGATGGCTGGTATTTTTTTTTCCTTTTTTTTTTTTTTTTACTTTCTCTGCTTTAATTATAATTTTGCACTGCTGACTCAACTCTGCTGTTCACTGGCAGTTTGGCCAACACAGCCTTTCAGAGGCAAGAATGATTCTTCCTTGCAAGTAAATGACACTGACCCTGCCCACAACAGCACATGACAAAAGCACATTGTTCAAGCAAGGGCCTGACAAGTAAGGATACAGAAATATGTAATACATAATTCTGGGTAACTGTTAATACAGCTGCCCTCTCCTTTCTCTTCTTGTTACTCCTTCACATGGTAAGCGACCCATGTGAAAAGCAGAGAGAAACCATGTGAGAAGGCAGAGCAGATGAACAGGGGGGAAAAAGCAAACAGCGAGTGACAAACTGGCCAATATCAGCTGGGGTACTTTTTGTATCAATTTCAGCTGCAGTCAGCTCTGGGTTACGTCAGCAGATGGTGGGAGTAACTGGGGGGAAAAAACAGAGGTTGCAAAGAAGTGCTGCCAATAAATTACCAAAAAAGCAATAGGCTTCAGCAAAACCTGTTTTTTTCCTAAGAGATACTGATGGTGGTTAGTAACAAACCCCCAGAGTTTATCAACAGAAAGTAACCCAAAATCTTGGTGTGTTAAGTTTAATGGGCTGCAGCCACCCCAGGATAGATATTGGTACCTTCACAAAAGAAGGCATTTAGTGTCTTCTGCCTCTCATGCTGATTATTTGTATGTCTATTTCCCTGGGGCAGCTGTGACAGGGGAGATAGAAAAAGGGCAAGAGGAGAAGGTAGTTACCATTTTCTTAAGGTTTGATCACCTTTGAGAAAACACAGGACTAGTTTGTGTCTTGCTGTTTTAAGGGACTCGAAAGCCTGATAGATGGCAATGGAAATAGAGAGAAGAAGCTCCTTCAGTTAGGACTGCAAGAGAAACAGATGATGCAGAGGTTTTTGAGTGCAGGGTCAGATACAAAGTCAAGAGAAGCATGCATGAGGGAGACAGGCAGTGAGGAGAGGTGAACAGAGGATTCTTTGCACTGAAAGTACTGGAGTTATTATGCTCTAAATTCTGCATTTATTGTCTGCTGGCTTCAAAGCAGCAATGTACTATAGAATCTGACCCTAAATGGATGTAGTTGTCAGAATCAACAATAGGAAGCACAGATAGAAAGAGATTTGATATCTCCTCTACAATCCTGCCTCTGGTAATAGTTACCGCTAGAACCTAGAACTCCCTCAGAGGAGGGAGGGAAACTGTATTTCTTCCAATACCTCTGCTAACAGCTCTGTTGTTTTTTAAATTCTAAGGAAGGACCAACTATATAGCTGGGAAGAAATTACACAAAAAAATCCCGACACTGCTATTCTCCAGGGGTTTTCCCCAACTTTCTAATGTTTTTGCCAAGTACAGATAAGATCTATGTCCTGAACACTAATGCAGACAGTGCCCCCCAGACAGACACACTCAGGCCTGGACAGAACTGCTGGGGTAAGAGAAAAGGTCACCTACCATGGCCTATGTGGCCCCTGACTGCTCTGCTAATACCAGATGTAGAGATGGCATCTGGAAGACCAACTTATTGCCACAGGCAACTGAAATGAGAGCAATTAGCACAAGCAGACAGACAGACTGTGGAGATCCTTGTAACTTCCAATTTCTCCTCACCAGGCTGGAGTTGAACAGGCATCTACCACTGAAAAGCTAGATATCCTGTGGTTTCTTCTCTGATTTTTGTAAACAGCTCTGTGCATGTTACTGCAAGCCCTTTCACATCAAACCTGGGGCTGTGGTGGCCATGCATTGCTTTAAGCATCCAGGTCCAAATCTCACAGCTAAAACAATGGTGTTTGGATTGGAAATGCTATTTTGATCCTCCTCTTTTTTTAGCTGCCCTGGCCTTGAGGATGATGGCTTAGAATAGCTGAAATATTTAAAAACTCCGCCAAGCACTGTGCTGACAAAACAGCAATTTGTATGTGCTCTGTACTTCTGGCTAATCTCAGCACAGGGTTCACATGCTGAATGAATCTTCTTTTCTCTCATCATTCAGTGTATTAACTCGAGGTCATGCTCCACTGACACTTGCAAACAGCACCCGCCTCTGTCAGTCACAGCCACGCATAGAAGGAGCCTGAATGGAATTAACTCTGCCTAATAAACATCCCTGGCTTGCACACAGCGCCTCAGGATGGAAGCGATAGCGTGAGGGACTGATGGCAAACTCCTGGAGGAGGGAATAGGGGTTAGCCTACAGAAATGGAAATGCTCCTGTTTGCAGTGGTATCACAAATGCATAATGTCACAGATATTTCACTTATGGCTTGTTTTCAGGCATCTGCAAAATCCAGTAGTCGTGGCAAAGCCAGCTGCCTTTGTTGTCTGTGGCTACAGTTAAAAGAGACCAAATGACACTTTGCAGCCCTGTGATCCGAAGCACAGTGCTCTGAATCACTTCAGGAGAAAGAAGCAGTGACAGAATTTAGTTCAAAGCTGTAAGAAAATGGAGAGAGCAGACCAATAATACCAGCAGTAAAAGAACTTTATTTCTTAAAGGAAAATTAATTCAGCAGCAATAAATAAAGGTGCTGCTCACAAGAAAAACCTCATATTGCCAATGTGCAACATCACATAAATGTGAGGTTAGGAGATGTGAGAACATCTGTGCAACTGTTATCTAAGGGCAGATCAGTTCTTCTCCTTTCCTCTTTTTTTCTTTCCCATTTAATTCCAGAAGCTTCAGGAGACTTCTTCCTCTGGTGCCAAACTAATTATTTTGGGAGTGGGAGCAATCATTTATATTCTCATCCCAGAATCACTAGGTACTTCATTGAAAGTTTGATAAGGCCTTACTGTGTATGTGCTGTAGGGAAATAGATTGTTTGTATTTGTGCTCCAACAACAAACTGAGGCTGTGAGAAGAGCTGCTAAAGATCCCCATAGGAAATAGTCCAACCTAGGATAGGAACTTCAGGTTAGGAATATTCTTTTCCAAACAAGAAAATTTGGATGCTCTGGTTTGTTTTGCCTTCCTTTATGCTCAGAATATGTATAGGGTGGTTGGAAGGAAGTGACCAACTCTTCTGTGTTATTAATGTTACTTATTTGTCAATAAGACTATCAAGAACTGTCTTAGAAAAATATTAAAGCTGAGTCATATACCAATAAAAACAGACAAATTCACTCTGGCAGCTGCAATAGTGAATTTAACTTACTTTTGCTGTGCCTCAGCAGTATGGCATATGGTTCTATGGTGATCTCATTTCATTTCAGAGTTTCTTTTTGACATAAGATGAAGTCTAATAACGTCTCAAATGGAGTTACAGGAAGAGCAAAGGCAACTCTTTTTATTATAAACAAGGAACTCTGTGCATCTTCCTGCCACATGTAAAGGCACCTAAGACTCTTGCTAGAGAAGTGAACAGTTGTTCTAAACATCTAAATTCAATCTGTGCAAAGACCTCTGCATCTCTAATGTGCACAGGCAAGCAAGCAGGGATTGAAGCAGATTGTGTGTGGATCTCCCCCTCTGTTTTGGTCAAAAGTTCAGAGTGTGAAAAGCACTGGTGCTGCCTCAATTCTCCTATTCATTCAGCAAGATACAGCCTATGATTGATAACTATGAGATTCCAAAGTGAAAACTGACATGTTAAGCAGGTGATAGGATTTTTTACTGACTGAAATCACAAGTTAAAAGATTATCTTTTTCTTTTGAGAAAATATGCCAATTTTTAAGGCTACAGACAGAAAAAAGAATGGTGATTTTTCACAGCCAGAATGCAAAATATTGAACGGCACAGTATTCCTATGCATCCTGGAAAATGGAGATGTTGGTTGTTTTGGTAAGGGCACAGTATTGACTCTCTGACTGTGATTAAGTCGCTATTGCTCAGCTGCGGTGTTGTTCACAGTAATCTGGGTCTTGCTCATGCTGACTCACGTCTCCTGCGTTCTCAACTGGGATTTGTGTTTCTTAACCATTCCGGCCTCCAAGGTACCGAGCCTCCTGTATCTTGATGTGTGTGGGAGGCCTGGGATCAAACATCAGGGAGCAGGAGCAGTCACTGCCAGAGTTTCCTGATGTGAAGATGTCAGACAATGCCCAGGTCTTGGGATCCAGCATGGATTTTTCCTCTTGAGGGGAGGGAGATGGGAGGAAACCAGAATGTGAGTCAGAAAGGCACAACATTGTACTTAGAGAAGGATGGCCTTTTCAGTTAGTTTTGTTGTTTTATTTAACTGCCCTGCATCCTATTTTATATAATCATAGGGAAACATCCAGGCCTTGACCATCAAGGATGGCAGAAAGCAGACATCTGTGGAAGTGAAGTAAGCAGGTTTTCACAAGACAGTGTGATGGGTGACTCCACAACCTCCATGGGCAGCATTTCCAATGTTTAACCCCCCTTCCAGTGAAAGGATTCTTTCTGATAGCCAAAGGGAACCTCCCCTGGTACCACTTGAGGCCATTTCCACTGGTTGCCTGGGAGAAGAGGATGACACCCACCTAGCTGCAACCTCCTTTCAGGTGGTTGCAGAGAGTGATAAGGTCACCCTTGAGCCTCCTCTTCTCCAGGCTAAGCTCCCTCAGCTGCTCCTCATCAGACTTGTGCTCCAGCCCCTTCCCCAGCTCCATTGCTCTTCTCTGGAGTCTCTCCAGCACCTCCATGTCTTTCCTGTAGTGAGCAGCCCAGAACTGGACACAGGATTTGAGGTGTGGCCTCACCAGTGCCAAGTACAGAGGGACAATCACTGCCCCAGTCCTGCTGGCCACACTATTGCTGATCCAGGCCAGGATGCCACCGGCTTTCTTGGCCACCTGGGCACAGCTGGTTCATGTTCAGTGCTGTCAACCAGCACCCCCAGGTCCTTTTCCTATGGGCAGCTTTCCAGCCACTCTGCCCGCAGCCTGTAGTGCTGCACTGGGTTGTTGTGACTGAAATACTGAAGTATGACAAGTGGAGCCAGACAAAGAGAGGTCAGTTTGCAGGAGCTGAAAGAAAAAAATGTGACAGCAGAGCACAGTGGATTAAACAAGTCATTAAGAGTGTGTAAGAGTGACATGCATGGGGTGACGGGGTTTTCTCTGCATGCCTCTTACTGCAACTGAACAACACTGGCCCTGAGTGCCAAAATTTCATAGGACATGTAAAATTCTAATCC
This sequence comes from Falcunculus frontatus, assembly GCA_013398115.1. Lineage (NCBI taxonomy): Eukaryota > Metazoa > Chordata > Aves > Passeriformes > Falcunculus > Falcunculus frontatus. The sequence continues at coordinate 2,166,104 of VZRV01000144.1, forward strand.
TGAGTCCTCTGGCCTTATTATGGTCTCTGTTGCAAGGGGCCCATCTGCACCTCATCAAAGTCCTCATAAATTTCTGGATAGGTTTGAGATAGATGACTAGATTATTGCTCTAATTTATCCACGTATACTATCAGTAGTTACCTACTTGTTCTTTTAATTAGGCTAAAATTTGCCAAAGCATATGAAAAATTGCTTATCCCACTGAAAACAGAATTATCTGCTGAGAGCTCACAGCCCATTCTTCAACTTTTGCATAAATATTTTTATTGTATATTTTTATGTTCTGCATTAAAAGTGTGTCAGTGGGGACGTGTGCTGGTTGTGAACGCTGTACTTCCCACCAGCACCTGCTTCTCGAGCAGGCTAAATGTGGAAACATATTGTAATGGCTGAGCTGTGCAGACAGTTTATTCTCTGCTCTGCAGCAGCATGGGTAAAGCAGGAAAATTTGTATCTGTCTGAGTTGACCCAGAGGGAAACCTGACCAAGAGGCTTTAGCTTTGAACTGAATTCAGTTGTGCGTTGCAGGGAGACTCGTTTGTTTTAGCTTCTGAAAAGTAAGCGTGACTGAATTTAGCCTTGAAAGATCCCACTGGGATGAAAAATAAAAGGATTTATATTAGAAAATGACAAAATCAAAAGCAGCAATTTCCTCCTCACTATTATCTTTTTTTTTTCCCCCCTATTTGCCAGTCATAAATGATTGTCCCAAATGCGTTCAGACTTCCCTGATGGCCTGGGTTATGCCACGGCATTGCATTCTTCTGTAAATCAGCTCCTCACCCCAGGTTTGTGGCTTGGCTGTTGAGGATGGCACTCGAGCAGTACAGCATGGGCTGAAGGGAGGGCAGTTGTGGAGATCCTGTACCAGCAGGGTCCCTGCCTGTGTGACACTGCAACCCTGCAGGCAAAGGAAAAAAAGTCAAACCCTGGTAGTGGTGGGATAAAACTGCTTAGAAACCCTCAGCTATGGGCTCTCTTATTGACCTGCTGGTCCAGCAAGAAGGCTTTTCTAATTAATTAGAAAAAAAAAAGGTGAATTAATTCGACTTAAATCCTTGGATCATGAATATTGACCTAAGCTTCCAAATGTTTGTGCAACAGCTCTCCTTCAGCACGATATACACAGAAATGCCATATTCTCCCAATTTCAAAGTCCTTGCAGAGTTTCAGTTGTGTTTATCCCAACAGAGCCCATGTTGTCAGCATGCTTAGGTTTGGCTGCCATTGATCCTTTCAAGCCCAGCAAAAAGGCATTGCATATTTGAAGTCCATCTCTCTGAAAGCTGCCTCAGCCAGAGGCTGTGTGTGTTTGCCAGCTGATCGAAGATCCACCGAGGCAGTCATTGATTGACCCAGCATCTCCCCTCCTCAGGATACTCTCAAGGAAGAAACTTTTCTGTGAGAGACAAGGTTTGAATAAGCCTTGCTATAAGGAGTGCAAAAGGAGGCTAAATTACCTTTCTTTTTGCCACACACTTACTTATTCCATCACTCCACTCTGGATTTTACTGAGTTTATCATATCAAATACTGGCATAACCTAGAGTATGCTGGAGGGAAGCAGCTCCACTGGAAACAACTTGGTTTCCATCGGGGATCTTTCAGAGGTGGTCTCACTTCTTTTGAACTGCTTAGTTAAACACACTGACCACTCATGCCACAGATTTTTTTACACTAACCCATCTTAGAGGGAATTTTTTTGTAAACAAAGCTAAAGCAAGATTTCTGTGAATTGGAGGAGGAACCCCTTTGCAAAGTCAAATTAGTGAAGAATATAAGAGCAATATTACATGCTTTTATGTAAAATAGTATCTGATGGTTCTTTTGGTGAACTATGGCTATTTGAATTGATATTGGAATCTGTGGTGAGATTCTCCTCTGTGCCAAATGTACAGTCAGTATCGCATGCCCAATGCCCAGTAAAGCAGGGCCTTTGAGAGACACTGTGCAGACTGACACCTCTTTCTCCATAGGGATGGTATGGGATAGCTTCACACTGTTCCTTTTGTCCAGTTCCCATCTCTTCTCACAGCAAAATTCCTCCTAGAAGGGAGAAAGAGAGTTCATTCTTAGTGGTCTGGAGTGCGAGCAAATTTTAGTTGTGATATTCTGGACAAACAATACCTTGAATGGGTTGAAAACCACCACTTCACATATTGCTCAATTTATCACAACTGTAAGACTATAACAAAGAAATTAGATCATGACCCATGTAGCTCTATGTTCATTACCCACATAGCCATGGGGCAGATTCTTTCATCTGCCAGATTTGGCATCTTTCATTTTCCAGTTGTTTTTTAGCTGGGAGGGAGGCCAGAATTGCTTTAGTTCTGATGTGTGTCCACAGAAAAATGTATGTTGAATTCTGAATGAAAAAAAAAGAATAGGAAAAAAGCATAGGTATTTTAATGACTGCATCACACTCCCAAACAGCAACAGATATCACAAAACTACAGCATATCAGGATGGGGGTTCTTATCAAAAGAAAAATTGACCAATTAAGTCACCAATAACATTTTTTTTTAAAGTGCTCAGACCAAGCAAGAGCTGCCCATCTGAGCTCACTATATATGACAGCCCTGCTGTGACATCTGGGTGTGGCTTTGGCAATAACCTCTAGAAAAAAGATACAATGCTTGGGCACTTCAGAGAGCAGCACCATAGAGAGGGCACCGTGGCAGAACAGAAACATTTGGGAAATGCTCCCATCACTACCCATGGTTTCACATCTCTGCAGAATTCTTCTCTCGTACGTGAGCTGAAAACATACTTCAAACATACATCAGCACCTTTCCATTCATTAAGGTATTTATGTAGAGGTAGGATCTGCACTTGAGTCTACCTTGAGGGTGTAATTGTGTGTTGCTAATGTAATGGCTAGAGCTGGTGATCCAAACGGCAGCATACGAAAGGTCAATGTGCAGAATGCAAGGTTGTGCAGAGCAATTGGAGGAAAAATGGAGTCTGATTTAACAGAGTAAGAAGGAAGAGGGAGGGCAAGGACAGTAAATGAGAGAGTGACAAGATGACTTCTAAAAATGGGCCCTGCAGAGGTAAAAACAAAAGCATTAACTCTATCAGTTGTATCCAATGAATGTGTTAAAAGGAAAGATTATAGATAAAGGAAGAAAGACACAAAACCCAGGAACAGAGCTGGCCATTTAAATGATGTGCATGCAGATTTCAGAGGAGCTGTTTCCACATTTATAATCATCGTCATCATCATCATATACATTATGTGTATGTCCTCATGGATGCCCTTAAAAAATCATAGGCAATGGCATGCCTTAAAAGGCAAGTCACAGTATAATATTCTGATCTTATATACCCTAGTGAATGTCTAAAAGTGGTTTCTACCAAGAGTCTGCATGGCACAAATGAAAGCAGGACTTAACTCCTACATTCGTGTCTTGTTTGCCACCATACTTTGCATTTTCTCATGTGCCATCTGAAAAATCCATGTGACTCTCAATTCTCCTGACAATCAGAAAATGCCAGAACCCAGTGCAACAGTATTACAGGGATTTATTTATTTCTCATATATTAAAAATAGTATCATACCTTAAATTTAAAAAAAAAAAAAATCAGGCTAATCATGTGGACCCATGAGAAACTCTTTGAGAGCAGCCCTGCAGAGAAGGACTTGGGGGTTCTTGTATATGAAAAGCTGGACATAAGTCAGCAGTGTGCACTCCCAATCCAGAAAGCCAGACTTATCCTGGAAGGTGATTCTGCTCATGTGACCCCACCGGGAGTGCTGCATCCAGGCCTAGGGTCCTCAACATAAGATGTGAACCTGCTGGAAAGTGTCCAGACTAGGTCCAGGAAGATGATTGGAGGGCTGGAGCACTTCTCCTATGAGGACCGGCTGAGAGAGTTGAGCTTGTTCAGTCTGGAAAAGACCACATTCGAGGGAAGCCTCATTGTGGCCCTTCTTTACTTAAAGGGGGCTTATAAAAAAGAGAGTGAACAACTTTTTACATGAGCAGATAATGATAGGACAAGGGGGAACAGTTTTAATCTAAAAGAGGAGAGATTTAGATTAGATGCTAGGAAGAAATTCTTTACTGTGAGCATGGTGAGATACTGGTGCAGATTTCCCAAAGAAGCTGTGGATGCCCCATCCCTAGAAGTGTTCAAGGCCAGGTTGAATGGGGCTTTTTAGCAACCTGGTCTAGTGGTTTGCATCCCTGCTTATAGCAGGGAAGTTGGAACTGGGTGATCTTTAAGGTCTCTTCCAATCCAGGCCATTCTATGAGTCTATGATTAATTTTCTAGTGATCACTTTTGTGCTTCTATCACTGGTTTGAGGTGCTGTCGTTCACTTTGATGTAAAATGGCTTGGACATGCTTATAAGGTTTATTTCAGTTTCTGATTAAATATTTCAGTTGCTACATAGCTCTTGTCCCCATAGCATTTGGATGAGTACATCACTTGTTTAGGGCCAACTCCAGTGGAATTAAGAATTTAAATCTCATTAAAATTATGCAACCAAAAAAAAAAAAAAAGAAAAAGGATAATTTATTTTCTTTGTTGGTTGTTCCCTAGCTTTTCTGCAGATGGCAAAACTCGATTTTGGAAAAGAAAAACTCTATCCAACAGTATTAACCTGATACAATGACAGATGTTATAATATACAGTCACAAGTCCGTGTGTTGTATACTCTAAATGGACTCAAGTTCTGTATCCTTGCAATGAGACAAATGAGTGCTATGGGTCCATGACAGTGATAACACCATAACCAAGGAATAGGCAAGAAAAAGACAAATACAACTTTGACACTCTCTCCTTGTGCATGATGCTCCTAATCATGTCGATTTCCAATTACAAATGGCCTGAAAACCATCTTACCACTCTGGTTTATGTCAGATAAAGATCTGGTCTAGTGTATTATCAGGCATTTCATTGTTGCCATACACTGCCATGGCCTCAGAAGGCCTGGCAGGAGGTGTTTTCATGGACATGGAGTTTTCTGAAGTGCTCTGAGTTTCCTCAGGTCACAATTTTAAGTGCTGCTGCATAAACCTGTATCTCAGGAGGGAGGCAGTTCACAGCATTTATGTGGAAATCAAGATAGGGATATCAAGCTAAATTCTTGGCATGCCTTAGTCAAATGGAAGTAGTTCTCAGAAAGACCTATTCCCTTCACAGTTTCAGTGTTGTGGTTTCCAGTTAGGGAATTTGGTCTTGGGAGAGACTTGCTACAGTGATTTCCAAGGAGCTTTCCAGGAAATATGGGATGTGGGTATGTTCAGAGGGATTGCAGGCCACCTTGGGGATCCACTGTCTGGGAGAAAGGACCAGTCTGTCCCTTCAGAGTCAGAGACCTGATGCTCAGGACAGTGTATTACTTGTATTTTCTGCCTGTGCCTCATCTGATGGTCAACCTTATTGAAGTCTCTGTTCCAAACACTCAGCAGGAGTGCACAGCTGTCAATTCTATTACAAAGCCACTTTTCTACATATAAGAACAATTTCTGACCAAAAATATTCTTTCTTGTGTGTCTTGGATGCACTAAGAGCTCCAGTTAACCCTCCTCACTTTTAAATGTCTGATAGGTGAAGTTGGCAGAGCAGAATGTTCAACTGGGCCCTCTTTATAGCTCCTCATTTTCCAGGGGGGTGTTTCTTGCATGCACCAAGGTTGTCTTTAAGGATCAGAGAAAGCATGAAAAGGATTTTTCAAAGCAAACAAACTAAACAAATTCTGACTAGTCTCTTTATCCTTTAGTTGGAAGCCACTTCTTCTAAGGGAATCTCATCCAAAAAGAGTGTAATCATAGCTGTGACACTGAGAGCAAAACAACAAGCAATTTCCTGTACTTTTGTCTTTCCCGTTTTCCACAAGTGCAAATAGCTCCAATTACTTCCTCAAAGTTTGATGAGTTCCACAGTGGGGCCAGTGATTAACTGCAAGGGAAATTTTTACTTTGTCCCTTGAACTCCTGCTTTTTTAGTAACCATTGAGCCATTCCACAGCAGCATTGAATGTCAGTCCTAACTAATCACCTGGATGGAAACACAAGGGGAAAGGAAGAGGTGGTGGCAGGAACAGCCCAGCCAAAATGCTGCAGATGAAAGACTTTCCATGTGGCCCCCAAGTGTCGTGCGTTGGGAATGAGTTGAGTCATGCTCTGAACACCAAAGCGTGAGTAAGAAAGCTCAGCCCCCTCTGAAGCTTGGTTTTATTGATGAGCTGACATCAGCTCCTGTTGCCAGCCAAGCTCCCCTGAGCTGAGTCTCTGTGACTTCCTCTACACTGGTTGTCTCTGCCAAAATAGGCATTCTCACCCACCTGCAGCCAGGGCCAGCCAGAGCCAATATGACTCAACAGAGCAAGGAAAGGGGCCTGCAGGAGTTCTGCCTCAGCTTCTCATACAGCATTGCCATAATACAGGAAGAAAGACTGACTTCAGGAGCAGTGGAGGAAGAGGAAGGGAAGGTCTTCTGTGTGCTGGCCCCAGTTTTCATGCTGAACTCATTCTGCTGATTGAGGGCCTTTATTTGAGAGGCCTGGTGCTGACTGCTAAACTGGTTCAGGTAACTTGAGAATGACCATGATATAAAATACCTTTAGAGTGTTTTCAAAGGAGGTGGATTCCTGATGAAGTACATGGGGTGTTGGGCAGTGGGTGCCCTGACACTCATAGCAGGTTGCAAGTTAGCTGCAGGGAGGAGGCAGACACTGGCCCAAAGTGTGGCTTTCCTACCAAGCCCTGCTCGATGCTGCTCTGAACCAGGTGGGTCTGCCATTTGGATGAAGAGCACCCAGGCCACTCTACTTATGGAAACCACATATTCTAAGCATGCTGGAGGAAGCAACCTTTGGCTCATTTGCTAATGTTCCCATTAAGAAGGTGACAGTTTTTCATCAGAGAGTTAGCATTTCTTCAGTCAGGGTAGAAAGAAGACCACCTATCTAGTCCATACTGATTTACAATCCTCTACTATTCATCATGCCATCTGTGTCAACCCCGCTGGGGAAGAATAGCAAATGGAGCATATTCAGTCAGTAGTTTGGAATAAGAGTGAGAAAGGACTGGAAGATTCATGAACCAAAGAGAGGGCAGCGTTTCCTGAATAGCTAATTCCCTTGGGTTTATTTGCTGAGAGCAAATGTAAAGTGAGGGAAAGGTGATGAGGCCAAATAGATGGGGTTCTACTGAGTGCCAGGGGGATGGCAACAGGTGCTGCAGGCACTCTTCCAGCTTGCTTGGGAGCTCTGGGGCCTTAACAAGGGGACTCTGGAGTAAAAACAGCATTGTTACAGGCCATGAAAACTTACCCATCCATGCCACCAGCGTATGGAAATTCTCTCCTCCTTGATCTAGACGTCTTTCTCAACAGCTCACCTAGCCACTGACCTTTTTGCTGGCACTGTTGGGCAGTGGTTGCTAGACTGGATGATAGGCTTGTGAGGCAGGAGTTTGGGCAAGGCTCTCTTTGCCACTCTGTCCTCTTTGCCAACCTCCTACATTAAGAAGTTTCTCTTAATGGGAAACTGAGGAGCACATAATGACAGTGCTACCTCTAAACCTCTCTATCCCATTTCCTTCTGTATGGGTTTACCGAATGGGTGAGGAAAATTCAGATATACTGGTGATTTTCCCTGACCTAATGACCCTTCAGGAACTGGTGCAAGCCTTCAGGCTTCCCTGAGCTATATGGAGCATGAGGACAACAGAAAAATGGTACATGATCTCACCCACAGCTCTCCCTCTGTGATGCTTTCATTTCTTCCATGCAAAACCTGAATGCCAAGACCTGGGCTAGGACTTTACACGGAACGCCCTTTAGAGGTGCATCAGTATATGATGCAGATTTCTTCAAAAGACATTTTATTTCACTACTATCAGTTGTCTGGCACAGAAAGAAAATTAGGTGAATATTCACCTGCCCTGGAACCTTGTTTATTTAAATGCAGTTCCAACTGACTGCAAAGTTCTTCACTTCTTGGCCAAATTATTCTGCAGTGTCACTTGCTCTGCAGCTGCTGCATCCTCCAGCTCTTACATGGCAGCATTTCAGCAGTATTTGGAAGGGAAGCATCTGCCTGTCACAGCATTACACTGAGCTTTGGGATTCTCCCAAGTGGCACTCATTATATCCATGTACGGGGATATTATTAGCGTATTTTCATCCAGCAACAGTCAATGTCAGATTGCTTCACGATGAGTTCAACAGGCATCAACATTGCAAAAAACACCAGACAAATGTCTTTTTACTTGACCTCTTTAATGCAGTCATAGATCATTTGCGTGTTTAACATCTCTCAAAACCTTGATGCGTGTTTGCTTACAAAACAGATATCTTCTCACTCCTTATTTTCCTCCTTCAAGTGCCATGAGAAATTATTTAAGGAAGTTTTAATGAAATGCATCTGTCACTTATGAAGATAAATAGCCATAGTATGGCTTTCCATTACTGGAAATGGCAGAATTAAATTAGAAAATTACAATCCTCAGCATCTTCCCTGACTTGTTTCTGCATAATGTGTTAGAAAATATGCCCACATAGGCAGAATGCTGCAATTCCAATGGAGCATGTCATAAAACAAGACCCCTTTTTATGGTTGTTTTGTTAGTTTGCATTGAGGAATTTTCTCCCATAGATGATTTTTGATCCTGTTTCTGGGCAAGGAAGCCCAGTTAGTAAAGGGAATCTAACTAGAGTGGCAAATAGATAAAAGTTTCCCTCTCTTCCAAAACCTAAGTTCTGGAATTTGTTCTATATTGGCTCCCAAGCCAAATAGGAAGACCATAGTAGAGCATATTATCCAGACTGTATAACTCCTCATTTCCCATTTAAAGGGCATCTCCATTATGTGGAATAAAATTAGTGTAACCATTGAAATCCTTGGGGCAACACTTTGGACAATAGGAATAAATATTGTACTCTGAGTCTTCACAGACAAAAATATGGCTATTAAAGGAGACATTTAAATGGACAGTGGGATGATGTGTCTTTTACAATGGAATGGCCACCTCTTAGACCCTCATTAGCAAGCTGGTCTTTTTGTCCTCAGAAGAAAGTTGCCGGTAATCAGTTTTGTCTTTTTAAGTGAAGAGTTAGACTCCTTAGAGTTTAGCCCAGTTAGAGTGAGCCAGAATGTGATTTGTAGCTTTTAGCCCTGCCAGTTCTGGATTCAAAGAGGTAGCAATTGAAATAAGCACATAATAGGAAACGTCTCATGTTTCTCACCTGTGCTTCCAGCTGGTAATGAAAGATGCTTGCGGAATACTTGTGTCCCTCAGCCCTCACACCCATCCCACACCAGCAGTGTGTGCTCCTGCTTTCCTGCTCCATCGACCTCTGACTCACCCACCACCCTTCCACTCATTTTCCTGCTGTTTCTCTCCTTCTGTTTTTTGGGCATGTGAGTTTTGCATTTTTTGTGGCACTGGAAATGGCTTCAGCAGAGGCAGGAGTAATTTGTCTGTGCCCACTACCCAAACTCAAATTTCTTTCTGGGTACATTTGTAACTCGCCTTCTTCCCTCACTTCCTGAATAAATACTTTAACTACTGTGCTTTTATTCCAAGCTGGTCACCAGTGCTGCAGTGCCCTCACCAGCTGGCACGTGGCTGTTCCTCTGCCGTTCCTGCTGAGCACAGAGCTTCCTGTGCATGTCAGGAATGTTCAGCCAGGAATCCTGCAGAAATGAGGCAGGACTGCCTTGCATCAGGTCTTGGGGATAGCCAAATGCAGATGAAAAGGTGTGAGCAGAGAATGTGAGAGTAGAGAATGTCCTTGTAACTAATGAAATGTATCATATCATATCATATCATAGAATGGATTAGATGTAGCAGGTTAAAAAGAGAAAGAATTTCCCTATCTTCTCTTAAAAACTATGCTTATTTATTTCCAAATGAAATTAATGTAATTTTTGTTGTTCATTGTTATTCCAATCTGCTAAATACCTGAAAAATCCCAAAGATTCCTGTGAGGAAAGGCAGTGTGTTTGTGTGTGTGTGTGGCTGTGCAGTAACTGAAGGTCTCAATATATTGAATACATTTTGGACAATCCCAGGGCTCTCTGAGAACAGGAGGGAAGCAGATAAAACATATGGGGCACGAAGATGGGCTTGTTGAGAGATGAGAGCTTTTAAAACCCCAGCTGCTTTCCTTTCAGCCTCATCTTAATTGAACTGCTCAGATAATAGGAAACCTGCATGAAGTAAATGCTGGTTATCCCAGCTTTGACCTTCAGTAATCCTCCAGGAGTGTGGATAGGGAGGCACAACACTTCACTGTTTTCTTGACTATATAAAGGAAGAAATACTCAGATTCGAATACCCAGATGAAGAGGAACAGCATAATTGACAAATATAAATAGCATCAAGGTCAATGAGAAACAGCATAAGCAGTGGTCAGTGTGGCAAGTGTCTGTTCTCCAGCAGGGATCACCATTTGGTTCTTGCAGATGGGAACACACCCCTGTAATGCTCCCAGTTAGTGGTGGGATTTTGTTGGAGCATTTACACCCCAAGGTTAGCATGTCTTGGTGGCTTATCCCAGGAAGCTTTGAAATTTGATCCCCTCTAAGTTACCTGACACTGCTCTGCACATTATTAATAATCACACAATGAGCAAACTCTTACAAAAATCCAACCTTATTATTTAGCTCTTAGGCTTTCTCTGTACCATATTCTACAGATTCACTGCATCCAGTGCAGTGAAGCCTTTTTTTTCTTTTTTTCCCTACATGTAATGCCATTTTGGTTCATCAAGTTTTGCTTTTCTCTGTCCCTTCGTGCAATCTGACCAGAGGTGGGATGAGCAACTTCTCCTCTATGCCTCCTGCCATCTGGAATAGGCTTGTTGGTATTTCTCTGCTTCAGTGGCTTTCCATCTCATTCCAAGTCCCAGCTGAAAACTCCTCCCTTCTCCCTTACCTCCGTCTTCCTGCTCTTATTTGTCTCGGAAGCCCCGTTACTGCTTTCTGTAAAGCAGTTGAGAGATGGACTTTGCGTGATGGACAGAATCAAAAGACTTAATCCTTTAACCTTTACTTACTAAGATATGTGCCTGCAGTGGAGACAATGGGCTACTGGGGTAAGCAGAACCTTCAGGACAAAGGGTATCTGCAGACCAAGTGGACTTTCTTCTTGGATATATAAAGGAAAGGGTAAAAATTTTATTTAGAGCATTCCAAATGGTAAATGCTAACATCAACTCCAACTCTCATGGGCTTCTTGGGCTACAGGGATATTTCACCAGAGTATGCTGCCCCAGCATGGAGCTGGGAGCCAGCTGGCCCTGTATAATTAGCAGATCAAGAAGATAAATGACCAGTGATGAGCTGTAGGAGGCCACAGACAGGTTGTAGGATGGAAATGGTCTTTCATGTCAGATCCTGACACAGGTCAGGTTAGATGGAAGGAGAGGCTGGCAGTAGTATCTAGAATGAGCTGAAAGGCAAAGAATTTTTCCAGAGGGAAAGGCAGGACTGAGTTCTGTCTAGGCTTATTTAAAACTCTGCCTTGCAAGAAGCTTCAGCATGATGGTATTGGGTTGGAAAATGAGGCTGACAGCCTTATAAAAATGCTGGCAAGTAAGGAAAGGAAAACGCTATGGAAAACTGACCCTAAAGTGTGGATATGGGCTTCCTTTGCACTTCATACTTTGCAGCTGATCTTGAGGGGATGTGCCTGGTTGACTAGTGATGATGCAGAATGGTTACTGCCTTAACAAAATACTGACTCTTTCCATGTCTCACCATGCTGAAAACCCTCAGGATTTTGATTCAGGTTAGTATGCAAGGAACAGGAAATGGTACCACACAATGTGACATGTTGCTCTTTGGCCATAAGACAAAGAGGATAAAATGAATGCTGGTCAAGAAGCATTCTTGTAGCAACAGCAACATCACTTTATCACCCTTTGTGTTTCAAAGTGTCAAGACACAGGAGGACCTGTATCCCGATTAGTCAGCCTGAGCACTGTGGAATGACTGCTTGGTCTTACTCCATCAACCCTTGTCTGACACTGAAAGTTTTTCATACCCTATCAGGAGTCTTAGACTGTCATCAAAGTTTTTCAGTTGCAGCCGTTATCTAGGACAGGCAGGAAGCAATAGATTGACTTTGCCAATAATATTTTGGGTATAATAATATTCAGGATATGCTAGATTAAATTCTCAGATGGTCTTAGGTGGTGCAAGCCTATGCCCCTGAGTGAAAACTGAACTAAGGGAAAATTACCCATTGACATTAGATCAGTAGAAACCCAGGTATGTGGACAATTACATCATCAAAGCCACCTGGAAGCTTTTAATACTTTGAAGAATGTCTGTGCATCTACCTCTGCTTTCTCTTGATACTTCAGGGCAAAGAAGGAATAAAAGCTCACGTCATGGTTTAAGTCCAGCGGGCAGCTGAGCACCACACAGCTGCTCATTCACTCCACCTGTCCCCCACAGGGTGGGGAATTGGAAAACAATATGTAAAACTTGTGAGTTAGGAGCAGTTTAGTAGTTGAAACAAAAATCCCCATAATAATAAAACATAATGAAAACCATAATAATAAAAAATAGTAGTAATAATTATAATAATACTAACAAAAATAGCAGTAACAACAAGAATAATAATAATAATGGAAAGGAGAAGTAGAGAGAGATAAAACCCGGGAGAAACAACACAATTACTCACCACCCCCTGACCGATGCCCAGCTCATCCCCTGTCAGCAATTGGCCCCTCCTGGCCAACTCCCCCCAGTTTATACACTGAGCATGACGTTCTGTGTTACGGAATATCCCTGTGGCCAGCTTTTGTCAGCTGTCCTTGCTGTTCTCCCTCCCAGCTTCTTATTCTCCTTGCTGGCAGAGCATAGGAAACTGTAAAGTCTTTGATTTTTAGAGTGAGCCTTCCTAGCAACAACTAAAACATCGGTGTGATATCAACATTATCCTCATCCTAAATCCAAAACAGCACTCACAAGCTACGAAGCAGAAAATTAACTCTATCCCAGTCAAAACCAGTACAGCCACAGAATCAAAATTATGTGTGAAGTGGAAAAAATTCTTTCTGTCCCTGGCAGGTAATCAGCAGAAGCTCCAGAGCATAGAATAAATTTTATGTAAACATATAATGTAGCAACACCTTTTTTTTCAAATCCACTTGGTGTTTCAAGGACTCATATCACAAGTTTAAATTGAAGTTTCTGCCCATCACTACTCTATTTGAAAGGCTATTCCAGAATGTCATTCTTCCGATGGTTGGAAACCTTCCCCAATTTCCAGTCTAAATTTATTCATGACCAATTTATATCCATTTGATCTTGTTCTAGCATTATTCTTTAGGTTAAATAATTCTCCTCCCTCCCCAGTATTTACTCCTCGATATATCTGGGCAGGTCATTTTCTCCCATCTCCCCTCTTGTTTCACTAGGCCAAACAAACCAAGTTCTTTTTTTGTAAGATAGATCTTCTGTTGCTGAGGAAAGAAACCCTTCTCTTCACCCCTGCTAACTTCAGTTTCTCTGCTTTGAACAGAGGTGGCAGGAACTGTGGTATCAGGAATGAGGCCTCACCAACCCTAGAGAGGGTATTTCCCTGTCTCCACCAACAAAGGCTGTCCTGATGCACCTTAGGTTCAGACTGGCTTTTCACCACTGTGTCTCACTCCCAGCTCCCAGTCATCTGGCACTGGGATAGAAGCACAGCTTTTCAACATTAGCAACATATTTCTGTGTGATTTGCTTGGATGTCAAAGGATATGTGTATTAGGAAGATGAAAGTTGCACTTTCTTCTATGGTAAATTTGTTCTTTTATGCAGAACAGTTCCCAACAGAAACATTCTAAGGAAAATTCTCAGAGTGGAAATTTCCATTCTCCCTTCACATGAATACAACGTGCTCTTAAATTGGAAGCCTAACTCCTAGGAGGACCTAGTAAGCAAACACAAAGAGACAAGGCTATTTTGGACCTTGCTTTGGAGAAATGTGGGATTTTCTGACTTGTTTCGTTTTAATTAAAGTAACTTTAGAGGAAGATGAAAAACAAAGACTTGTAAGTCTGAAGTGAATGGAAATAGTCTCAGAAGCCCTAATCTCCAAGGGCCTTGTCTCAGCTTCAGGAGGCAGCTGAGCTTGCTCTGCACCTCTCTGGATTAGAGCCTGAGAAAAGCAAGTGCAGAATGCAACAGAAGCTTAAATTGCTTTAAAACAAGCAAATATGTTAGCAAAGTGAATGATCATTTGCTGGGGATAGCAAGAGAAAGAACTGTGTAGGGAAGCAGGTTTCCTTCTGTTGCTGTTGTTGTTTGGGGGCTTTGGGTTGGTTTTTCCTGTGGTTAATATTATAAAGCAATCAGGAAGGGATGCACTGAAATGGTACATTCAACATGTGATTAAAATAGAGTTATTTCTTGTTTCAACTGGATTTTCTTGTTTTCTTGCTTGGATGCCTATCCAAGCATTCATTAGAGTTAGGCTGAATACTGAATGTGGTTAAGAAATGTCCGAGATGATCCCAGCACTTCTACTAAACTGTGTGAGCATTCTACATGGCCAGACTTTGCACTGACCTGTGAAAATAAACTTTCACACTGGTTGTGCTCAAGTTTGATGCATAAATGGCATAGAATTGGACCTCTTCTTCATGCTAAATGTTTGGAAAAGAGGGAACAGATCTCACTCTTCAAGAGGCGGGAGAACAGCTGCCAGTTCAGGGTTGGACGCTTTTCTGTTTGAATATTGCACTTCTTGAAAAATCCAGATTTAGGTCAGTCAAAATCTGATTATGAACCATGTTAATAAGTGATTTGTTAGCAACAGACATTTCTGACTGAAGGCTAAAATTGTTTGTTTGCCGTTTCCCAAAAGGAGAATGTTTCACTAAAATATTTACAGTTATGTTTTGAAACAGAAGGACAAACAACCTGACATTTTATTTTTTTGGAATGATTGATGAGAGGAAATGGAAGAGGGGAATAAGGGAGTATTTCATACTGGAGAACTGCTCTCCTTTGTTTACCTGTTTGTTTCTGGTCTGAATAAATCAAACCGCTTTTTGATGTTTTGGTTTGGCCAGTGCTCTTTATCGTCAGGGCTGTCAGTCAGTCTCAGAGGGCCTGCAGAACAATCTCCTGGGATCATACTCACCTGTGCCCAAATCTGATATCTGAGGGCTTTTGGGGAAGGCACAACTTTCTTTTTAATAGACCTGGATGCATTTTTCTGACATCAGTTTTATCGCCCTTTGAATCCAGCTAAGCCTAGCACATCTTTGCAAAGTGTGATACACGTTAGTACTTGCAACAGTCTCTCAACTGTGTACCATGCACAAAACAGTGATCTCAGCTCATTTTCAAGACAGATAATTAAGATTCAGTAAGATTAAATGACTGACCCATTGTTACTTTAACGATTCATTTGTGAAGTGTAAATGATTAATTGGAAGCTTTTGCCTTCCTTTCACCTGGCCAGAATGATTCTATCACAATGTAGGGAATAGACCATAAACAAACCTCTCCATCAGAACTCTGTAATCTTTTGTTGATGGCTTGCTTGGCCGGCTCTATGGATACTCTGGGACATCTTCCAAGCAGGGCCCAAGGAAATTAATTGTATCCTAACCTGTTTTGAAATATAGGTCAGCCATTCATGGCTTTGCTGAAGCAAAGGCAACTTTAATCATCTAAGACAGTAAAACCTGGAAAAGGTGGAGGTTTTCTGGCTCTCCCATTAAGGATCTTCCAGGACATGATAACATTCTGTCTGCCCTGGAGATAGCCTTACCTTAAAAAAAAAATGAAGGGAAGGGAAGGGAAGGGAAGGGAAGGGAAGGGAGAA
>VZRV01000144.1:2181939-2195687 GCA_013398115.1 Falcunculus frontatus
GAAGGGAAGGGAAGGGAAGGGAAGGGAAGGGAAGGGAAGGGAAGGGAAGGGAAGGGTGTCCTAGAGCCTGGAACTTCTTTTGTTAGCTTCTCCTACTCTTTCAGTTTCTTTCTTCCTAGCTGCCTTTCAATTCCCAGAGTATGAAGCCAGTTTTTGAAACTGGAAACTGAAGCAGGAATGTTAAGTGACTCAATCAGAGAAAAAGTAGCATGGAGTTCAGAAACTCTGGACTCCCCTTCCAACACTGGAATCACCAAATAGCTCTCCTCTGGAGTGATTAGGTCATCGGATGGGATGATGAAGCCGACTCCTGTGGGAGGCTGTTGACGTGGTTCTGATAAAATTTGCTCCTTAGCCCTTTCTGAGAGTATTGATCCTTCTGGCCCCAGCGCGCTGCCTGGGCTCTGCAGGGGGAGCAAAGCCACCCTGATGGGGCACAATATTCCTCTGCTAAGTTCTTACAGAGCTGGTTGGCCTTAGCCCAGAGACACTGTCTACCACTGGCTTTCCCACTTAGGCCAGTCACATGTATGAACATGAATGTTTGTCTGCTTGCACCATTTGCAGAGCATTTTGTAGTGAATTGGCTTCTTAGAAGAAGCTTCTTCATCATATCAGGGAAACAACGAGTTAATTTTTAACCTTTCCCCACTGAGAGATTTAGTAATTCTTTATCTCCTTGATGCAAATTTGCAGTACCAGTGTCAGAAAAGATGATCATCAGCACTTATTTCCTGGATGACTACAGAAATATCAAGACAAACTGCACTTATTTAAGGGTACATTTCTCTATGCTCTCAGGCTTTCCTGCTGTCTTAACACCAGCAGCCATTTAACCACTCTCTAAGCTTTCAGTATTTTTCCTAACTTGGTGTAAGCAAATATTGATCGTGACTAAGATAGTAACTGAGTTCATTCATGATAATAGATGGTCCATTGGCTGCACCCATTAAAGCTCCTTTAAAAGCAAGAAACAACTTTAATTGCCTGGAGAGACATGGGATGATATTGCAGCAGATTGAAACCTATTAATAACAGTAAATTTAAGGTTTACCCTAGCTTGTTTATGCTTGTTAGTATTAAAGCTTTCCATGGAATAGAAAGATGACTAAAAGGGTCATTTCAGATAGAATACCAGCCCGATTATGCAGCTTTTATAAAACACCCCCTTTAATCACCAAGAATATCATCATACAAAGCTGCAGTACTTTCTTGAAAAGACTCAGTTCTCTATTAAATGGGCTTTCTCTCCATTACCTGAAAGATCCGTAAATTTGGCATTTGTTTTATGCCCTATCATTTTGTTTGCCATAGGAACAGAGGACCAGAGGGCATCACTGAATTCTTAGGAATTACTGCAGAGGAAGGATGCACACAGTTTTTCAACTTCTAGCATCTGTGTCTATTTGAAAACCAGAAGCAATTACAAATATGTCTGCATGTCTCAATGAATGATTTTAGAGGCTTTTGTACGCCAAGACCTTCAAGATATTAACAAAACGCTGCTTCAGGCAAATAATAATGCCTGGCAAATGTATCTTAGGACCTGTCAAACTCCAGTAAACCTCGGTTCACATGGTACACAGGCAATGAGTTCACTTTTGTAGATACCCAAGCAGAAGAAACTTAAGCCAAGAAGAAAGGATTAGTAATCTAAGGATGAGGGCAGGGTTCCTTTATCATGTATTATTCCAGAAGTGTATGGTCTTCTTTCAGTTCCCAGAATCACCAGTGCTTCAAGCATGAGAGCTTCTGAACTTTCTCAGCTTTGTCTCGGAGATCTGTGACCCTGCTAGCACAGCTCCTCCTTTATATATGTCAAAGCACCTTTGAAACAATTCCAAATTAGCACGGTGGGGTTTCATAGCCAAGCTGCACCAAGAGAAACAGTGAAACAGATCTCTGGCTTCTTCAACCTATTATCTCCCCTGGGAGATAATATATCTCTAATTTATCTGAAACCAACTGCTTCATTAAAATTGGCAGGCATGTGAAGAGGACTCCCGAGGACAGTTTCCATTACACTCTGCAATATATGGAACTTGGATTTTTTTCTGAATTTACAATGAAATGAAATATTATATTTATTATGAGGTAATTCCATAATTTTGGGGGTTTTTTTATTAAAAAACCCTCCTGTGTTTGGCAGGGTGTCTAAAGCTGACATCAGCAACATCTGGGAGCACAGAGTAACACCTCACAGATGCTGAGCAACAATCTCACTGAAGCTAATGGCAAAGACATTTGTTCATTGCGTACAAAAATTAGGCCCCCAGCCAACGTTTTCCCATTTGAAGTTAGGCACTGCAGTCGCTACTGAGTACCACAAACATGTTCCAAATGTGCCTGCAACAGCATTACATTTTTCAGAAATGAAAGAAAATCTTCTGCAATTGAGTATTACTGCCCTTTTTATCCAACCTAAAAAGTTTAGAGCAAAGGCAAATGGAAATTTGACAGATTTGTCACAGAGAAAGGCAATATCCCTACTTATTTCTTCAAGAATTCTTGACACTACCATGCCTTGCCCCCTGCCAACAGCTGAGGGAGACCCCACAGTCACCCACTCTTGGGCAGTTACTGAGTTTTGGGGAAGGAGTACATTTGGAAATTAATGAGGAAAAGCAACTCCTAAGTGCAGCGGGCTCATCTTCATTTTTAAGCACTTTGCTGATTCTGCTGTCAGCCCTAAATGCCACCTTATCAGCAGACTGAGAAGTCCACTCCCTAAAGTTTCTTGCATATGCACTTCCTGTTCATTATTTTTCTCACAATGCTCGACTCAGCATTAAATTAGCCTCACAGACAGAAGGTAAATAACTGTGAGTATTTTTTCCTTTAAATGGGAAAAATCATGCTTCTGTGATAACACAACAAACATCAAACAAAATGGTTGGTTGTGTACACCAGCTGAATTTAAGGTCACCTCTCAGAAAAGGTCATTTTCACTCCATTTGGAATAAGTTAAGATGTGACCTGTGTTCCTAACATAATAATCCAAAGACCCCCAGTGAACTTACTCCATTTCCAGAGAATGAGATACAGGAGCCTTACTGCCTATAAGGAATTCAAAAATTGTTTCAAATCCCACCGATGTGTCAAGCCATAAGCCTAGAAAGCAGAAAGCCTTTATTCANGGGGGGGGAGGGCATGTCTGTGTGCTAAGAAGGTGGTCTGACTGATGCTCTGAAACAGCAAAAGCACGAATACCTGGGATTTATGTGAAATGCATTCCAAAGTAGCATGGATACCGAGTCAGGTGTTTACAGTCTCAGACAAGGGGTTCAAAGTCAGTAGGAGCCTTGAAAGCCACAAAGCACAATGACCTGGACAAAATGCAGAAGAATTTCAGGCATATGAAGTCTGGACAGGAAGGAGGAAGGCAGCATGTCCTTCTTGAGAGGGGGACTAGCTAAGGGAGTAGGAATATAGCTACACCAGGGAGGCAGGTTCTGTGTTTCAGAGGAAAAGCCATGACCTCAAGAGGACTCCTGAGCATATCAAACACCTGAGAACCTTCGAGAGCAGTAAGGGAAGGGAGACAGAGGAATGTACACAGTATTTTATTATTTTCTTGTGCTGAAAGTGAAAGGAGATAGTGCTTCTAAATCTTTCCATAAGCATGTCTATCTGTTTTAGCCATATGCTCAACTAAAACCCTAAAGAAGTGTATTATAAATCCAGAGAACCCACAGGGAAAATCCCCTAAGCTATAAAGCAACTTAGTCCCAAATCTGGTAACTCACGGAAACTGAGCTACAGGTTGCTCTTCTTCTGCAGGGTCCAGAGACAGGGATCCTGTGTCCAAAACTTCATTGGTTCTGCAGTCTATTCAGATAAATGTGTTTGGGAGAAGGCAAAACCCAACTGGGAGCTGCCTCATGAGTACCTGGGCAGCAAAGAGCTCTTGGCAGTGTGAAAGCAAAGCCCCACCAAGAACTTTCCAGTGAGGCTTTGTTTCTGTGAACTGCGGTTTGTGACAGTCAGTACTGGACCAGGCTTCACACTGGGACATTACATGATGCTGGAATATTTTCCATTTCACAATACAGCTCTTTTGAATTAACGTGGTCAGCTGAGTCCTCTTGGAAAAACTGCTTCCCAGATAGAGAATTCCACTGCAAGGTCCTTTGGTATCTGCAAAACAGGAATGTTGTAGCTAGCTTGACTGCTCTTAAAATTTCAACCATCACTTCAAATGCCATAAAATTGGCCTTTTCCCTCTTGTGAGCACAATTCACTTGAGGGCACTGAAGCAAGGCAAGATTGTATTTGTGCCCATGTATTGCTCATTCAGGTGATCAGGGAAAAAATCACACTCCATTGGTGATGTGTTGGATCCTACAAGGTATGAAAATCACAACACACAGTGCACAAATGTGCTGTTTGCCAGCTTCCATCATGCTTTGTTCTTACACACGAGCTTTATAACCTCTCTTGTTCACACCAGTATCCAAAGGCATGAAAACTGCTGCAGATTTAGTAGATCTCTGCATTTATATAAGGTGAGGCAAACAGAATTACAGGACAGGTAATGCTGTCAAATGTCCCCATGCTGTTCTACATAGTGCTAAATGTAAGATGAAATCAGATAAATATATATTTTTAATGAGAAAGGCATTTCCCCCATCATAAGCACAGTAATTCATTTTATTCCATTTTTGTCCCCAAACCTGCTTTATAGGATGGGGTTTCCCATTTTATAACCTGACAGTCAGCATTGATTTGTTTGTTTTTCTTAATGGGCAAAACTGTTGTACTGATGCACCCTGGTGCTGGGTGATATTAACAATCAGTGGTTCACGGCTGACACTTGAAAGCAGGAGCTTTAAGTGATGGATTAAACTTGTCATTCAGAAGCTCCATTCTGCTTTTATCTGTGGCATGCTCTGTCCTTGATAAAGATTCTCACCAAATAAGAAAAAATGCTCAGGGTACTCAATAACAAAAGGGGAAAGATGAATCTGGATGAAAGCGAGAAAACATTTCATACAAGTGGTGACTCATCTATTTTTATTTTCCATGCATACTTCCAGGGATCTGTAGATAGCTGTGGCTAGGGAATAACCTACGAAAAAAGAAGCAGCTTGGCTGAAATTGAGAACCAAATTTGCAATCAGGCACTTAATTAGAACACAAACACTGTCAAATAGTAGCATTATCACCTATAATTGGTCCAACAGAAAGAAACACTAATTGTGACATTAGAGGATAGAATGCTTTCAGGCAGGATCTCTCTTAAAATGCAAACACTAATTGACATGATGAGGAAGACAAAAATCCAAGGTAATAAAAGAGGCCATTATGCTTTATCTTGGCAAATGGAAGGCTACTTTAGAAACACTCAATAGCTAAAGAAAGGGCAGGTGGCTTAAGCAAAGCAGTAAATGAAATAATGAGCATTGTTGATTCACTGCCTTTGTCTCAGGGAGCTAGAGTGATTACAAAGTGATGAGCAAGAGCCACAATCTACTTTCTGCCTCATTAGTGTAAATCCAAAGTAGCTTCATTGAAGTCAGTACAGTGGATATTTATAGGCTTTCAGGTCTGGCCCCTCACTTACAAGCTCTGGCCTGTGAGCAGCAAGGCAGTGAGTAAGGAAATCAGCCCATGCCTTTCATGAATCGGGTGTTTATCGATCAGCAATTGTTCAGCCTAACCCTAGTGAGGGAAGATCAACCAAAGTACAGGCTGGGCTGTGAGCTGGATCCTGGTGGCCTAAGGTGCCTGTCAGGCAGTGCAGCTCAGCAGGCTTAGGAAACAAGACTGCACTACATGGCTGGACTAAGGCTGTGTCTCCAGAAAGTCTGCTCTCTTCCTACACAGTCCCAAACAAAATGTGCGTCACCAATCCAACTGCCAGCTCCCTCTGAGTTCTTCCTTCCAAACTGACATGTCTAGACCCCACAAATTTTATCTAGAAACAGTCCCCATCCTCAGCTCTCTCTTTGAAATAGTTGTGTACAGACACTTTGCCTTGAGGCCTTGCCACTGCGCCTTGGATCTAACATCACACCCAGAGTACAGGTAACAGATGACTTGTAGTGGCAATTCAGGGGGAGAGGGAAAACATAAATGGCATCTCCCTCTGTACCCCACCAGGAGTGCCAATACTCAGTAGTCACTATTTCTTTCCAAAATCTAGCTGAAAAACATTGTTCCTGCATATGATCTCCTTGAAGATAGCCTGGCTTTGTTCCTCAACAATATTTTTCTCCTTCTGCTGTGGGGACACTCTAACATGCCTGTCCAAATCCAGATCTCCACATCTGGCTGTGGTGAAGCCTTCCCAAAGCAGTGTTACCTAAGGAGCTGACTGTTTATATTCTCAGCTAAGTACAAGCAGAAGTGCTAGAGCAAAGCAATTTCTGATGCTTGCTCAGTCTATTATAAACCCATCTTTCACACACAGTACTCCATTTCCAAGAGTCTTCTGATTGATTTTGAGGCTGCATGGTATTGCTCAGCTCTATTACCCCAGTAATATTTCCCAGGAAGTTCTGGCAAAGGTTTGCTAGACTGTGGATATGTGACATTTACTGGGTCTTTTCCAACATCTAAACAGTAGAAATTAGATCCCAAACAGGTTATACATTTTTCCTGGCATGAATATTTTAATGCTTGAGGTTTGTGAGTCTTTTATCAGCAGGATGTGCCTTCCATGGGTGTCCCACCCTTACCTGTCACACTCCACTCTCCTTCCATGGAAGTCCCCTGTCTGACTTGTTCTGTTTCACTTTTTTGCTGATGCTGAAATGCAGACCTACCAATGTGACTTTTTCCCTCCACAGTAAAGGTTAGCACTGTATTTAATCCCCCTCCCCCCCCCGCATCCTTTGAGACTACCTTGGTTTTCCTCCACTTTTCAAAATTAATTGCCAGCGACAGAGTCAATTCATTAGCTAAATTAAAAACCTGGGAAGCATATTGTCCAGATCTGCTGATCCCAACCTATCACAGAGTTGAACAAAGTATTTCTTTCCCTGGCCTTCATTAGCAGCCGTATTGGCCAGGCTTCTATTCCTTTCCAATTGTCTGTACCACTCTCCCTGTTAAAGACCAATTAAGAAAAGCAGATAAAAAAGCAGGCCAGCAGCTCAACCACTGGAGATCCCTCATTGATTTCTTTGCCTCTCTTCATGCATTAATGGGTCCATTTTCACATTTCCACTTTTTCTCTTTCAAAGTATTAACAGCTGTTCCTATGCCATTTAAAGCCTATTAATAAAGACACCTCTTCATTTCAGTTTTCAGCTCTAACTTTCTTGTGGTTTGTGGGAATGAAACAAAGTAATACAGTGGGAAAAGTACACATCTACATGCTTTGATGCACTACCTAATTTCCTTGGGACTGGTAAATAACAGTCTGTTAGCTGCCACTAGTCTCAGAACCCTACTTTTTTTATTTTTGCCCATCAAGCATATGCAGATTATTTCATTGAGTGCCATGTGCACCTTAGGCATCCAAGGCTGCATCATCACCAAAAGCAGGCAAAGACCACCCTCCCATTGTCTTGTCTCCAGGCACCTCAGGGCTTTTTCCATATTGTCCCCAAGGGAACATGCCCTCTACAGGTGGCAGAGCCATTTGGGTCTGTACAGTGCCTGCATTGGTGACACTGACCAGAAACAAATTCCCATGCACCCAAGTCAGGCACATCACAAAACCTTCTCTTCATCAACAGCTCTGTGGGGGTCAAATGTAGTACAGGAGGAAGAGCCTGAAAAGATAAAGTAGGTGATTCCACTCCAGGCAACATCACCCAGAAATATGAAAGGGGAGTGTGGAAGAAGGCTGCAGTGTGCCACCATACATTTTTTATCTAATTCTGAGAAAAGATCAGAGAGCAAAGGCTCCAGTCATGCCAGCCTGACTTATCACTGGGGCCTGCTTTAACTTCCTAGTTAAGATAGAGGTCAATGAGGTGCCCATATAATTTCCAAAATAAAGAGGAAATTTGAGTAGACATGGTCTATCTCAGCAAGATGTTGAGCATAAAGGAATCAATTAAATTTTTCTGCAACATTATCTGTAACAAATTATTCTGTACATTAGTTGAAAATCTGAACTGTGCCCAGGGTCTACCCAGTTACACTCAATAGGAGACTTACTAATCACTGAAATGAGCCTAAGCATTAGGCTCAGATTGAATCCCAGAGGAAAATACTGAGAACTGAAAACTGTAGAAGTCCCACAGCAGCAGCTTCATTTGATGGAAATCTGATTGATCCGTGCAAGCAGGAAAAAATCCCGTAATAAACTGATTGTAGAGATTTTTTTTTAACGTTTCCTGTGGCCAGCATACAATAATCTGCAATAACAGACATCCTCACTAGCACGTGATACTGGGACAGATTATGAGAGTCCAAAAGAACATGGTGAAGAGGGCAGATCTGAGGATGTAGTTCCCAGTCCAGAGTTGTGCACGTTTATAAGGCTATCCACTAGAGTAGAAGAAGAGCTGGAATGAAAAGACAGGAGTACAGGATTAATTCAGTCCACTTAGCATTTATTTCCAGTAAGTAATCTGAGCTCAAAGGAATAGAAGCATGTAGATCGATTTGAAATCCTTCTGCACTGGATTGTATGTCACAGAACACTTGTATGCACTTCAGTTTGTTTCCCGTTGTTGTCCAGTGAAGCACCAGGCACAATATAGCATTCTGACTGTTGTGGCAGGAAAGTTGTGATTAGAAGAGAGGGTCCTGTGGAGGTGGAGTGGTGCTGAACTGAGCCAACTTCCTGCTCTGCCCGGACACTCATGCTCAGGTCCCACCCTGGACTCACTCCCTGGAGGAGGGTTCCAAGGGCTGGCTGTGCGTGTACGAACAAAACGGTGAGAAAACTCTGGTTTAGTTAAGAGGCCTGCACCAGGTTAACTATGAAAGGAAGCAGGTCAGGCTCCCCCACTCTCTTTTTCCCCCTCTCTTTCACTCTCACTTTTTGCCCCAGCTCTGGACCATCTACATGAACAGTGATATTCTCTGTTCTCTCTCTCTTTTCCACCTTTATTTCTCTCCTCCCTTGCTTTGCTGGGGCCAAGCATGGCTGTCATATTCTATTCCATACTCCATACTGTTTGTTGTGGGATTGGAGAGCTTGTGGAAGTGTGTTGTGACTTGTGAGCCAGCACCTTGGAGAAGTTCCTTTTGAGGACTTGAAAGTTTATGGAAGCGTGCAGTACAAAATTAAAGGTTTGTTAGTCACCACTTGTGGAAGTCTATTGTACAAATTTAAGGGCTCATTAGTCAACACCTTTTGAGTCTCAACAGTGGGCTAGTTGCTGGAGTTGAATGACTACAGAGTAAAGAACAAGAGTTCCCTAACCCATGGCCTGGTGTCTTTGTTCATCCTGGTGAGAATTTATAACAAACCTCATGGCCCTACTGATGGATCCTGACACATACCCCTCCCTGCACCATCTTCTTTAATTAAACAAAGAAAAAAACAATCAAGAAAAAAACTTGTTGTATATCTGGTTCCCTGTGCTATGTGAAGTTTTCCTCCCTCTCAAACACTCCCTGGTGCCCCTTCCCCAGGAAAAGTCTTTTTCAAGAGAAGCCCTCTTTTTCTGGGAGAAACCCTCTTTTTCTAGGAGAACGGTTTTTAAGAGAAATGGATATACATGACACAGTCTATTCCAGGATAGGCACAGTTGTTAAAAGCTTTCCATGTCCTGGATAAGTGATTTCCAGGACCAGCTCCTGGGTCCACGTACACTGAGGCCCCTGACAGCTGTGTTTTATGGAGGTAATTCAGGTTGAATCCTGTGTGCCCTGACTATCCCCACAGGTCCAGTGGCAGAGACAGTCACGGTGGGCTGGTTTGAGCAGCTGCTGCCCTAGTCTGGGGGCAACTGCTGTGTCTGCATTGCTGCTCTTTTCTCCCTTCAGGGGCCTGGTCAGGAACACAAGCTGTTTTCCCTGGACATGACCATGGTGGCTGAAGACAGATTCTCCTTGGGGCACACCAGCCAAGCTGTGGAAATGTCTCTGTCAGGCACGCTGTGCCAGCTTTCAATCCCCAAGATGCGGGAATTAAGGTAGGTCCAAGAGAAAGAATAGCTTTTGGTTCTGAGTGACTACTTTAATTGCTGATCCTGAGTAATGCCATGACTAAAGAAGTGATGGTTAAAAACCTGCCCTTTTCACAAAAAACACAGGAACTCAGAGACCTTTGCAAAAATCTCCTTTGATTCTTTTACACTCCAGCTATTACTACACTGACATTGCACCAAAGCAACCACCCACCTTCAGCTCACTGGTAAATACAAAGGATGGAGGAAGATAAATGTCCTACTTTGAAAGAAAACCCTTTTTGGACTCCTATAGCTACTAGTGGATGAACTGTCCTGGGCAACTTGTTCTAGGTGAGCCTGCTCAAGCAGGGGAGTTGGACCAGAGGACCTCCACAGACCCCAAAAGCCCATCAGTGGTCATCGCTGTGCTGAGCAATGTGACAGGACAGGCAGGGAGCCGACAGCTGGAGCTGTGGCTTTGGCTCAGAGACTCCTGAAAGCTGGTGTGTCACTGGGACAGCCTGCCCTAGCCCTTGCCCTGCCCTTCTCCAAGCCGTGGGCAGCAGTGGAGGCTCTCTGTCCCCCCAGAACTGTATGCAGTGGCTTCCACCCAACAGGTGTCCCTGCTTGTCCAGGTGATGTCCTCCCTTGCACACCTGCATGGTGACACTCACGGGACAAGTGAGCACAGCTCAGCCAGAGCACAAGGTTGCCTTTCCTTCCAAAACCCACCTGGTGAACAGCAAAGTCGCCCTCCATTGCCAGGCAGGGCCATTGGAGGCCTTTGCTTGGGATCAGCCTGCAAGAGCCAAGATGTGCTCACAGAGAAGCCCTGCAGCAGAAAGGGCACTGGGGAGCTGCCACCCAGCCCCAGCAGCCTGAGCATGGCAGAGCTGGGACCCTCTGCCCTCCTGGGCTCTCTTGCCCTGCACAACAGCATTACTGCCAGTGCCAGTGGCAAGGACATGCCGGTGTTCCTGGTGGCTCTCCAATCCCTCTGCTTGCTGAGAGGCACCACAGACCCTTCCTCCCTCCCACGCAAGTTCACTCCACTGGCAGCACATCCCTGGCACCCCAGCCCAGCCAGAGGGCAGCCATTCTTACCTTTGCCAGGTCCTCATCCAGGATCCCCAAACTGCTGGCAGTCTATGTCCTCCACTGGGTAAAACAGAAGGAGTGGAAGAAAGGGAGCAGTGGTGCCTCTGCTGCTCGGCTGGGGGAGCAGAGCTCAGGGACAGAGCCCAGAGCAGAGACACTGCACGGCAGCGGCTCAGCTCCTTCTCCAGGGGTTAGATACTTGGCAGATGGCTCCCTTTGGGCTCCCTTTGGCCTGTGCAGCGGGAAAGGACAGGGAGAGAGCTGGATAAGCCCCCAGCCGCCTCTCCTCTCCTCAGGCAGCTCTGCCCGACAACTACTCCCAGCCACAGGGGCACCTCTGCCCAGCCGGGGAGCTGTGTTCTCCTGTCCGGCTGCTCCTGGAGCTTCTCCCAGCTTAGCCCTGTAGAGTTCCCATCCACAGCTCCTTCAGTGCCCAGGAGCTGCAGAAAGAGAGGAGAACCAGTGCCAGGCCCTGCTGCTCCCCCAGCCCAAGGGCAGATGTACCTGCACAGCCCTGCCCCATGGGGAAGGACACAGGGGCAGGACAAAGCCCCATGGTGGGGGCAGGTCAGAGATGCTGCCCAAGCCATGGCTCCCTCAGAGCTGCCAGAACAGCAGCTTTTACCCTTTGCTGCGGAGAACCAAAAGGTGACACGGGGATGTAGGACATGGAAATGCCTCCATCCACTCCCTGCCCAGGGAGGCAGAGGCCGTTCCCAGGGTGATGTGTGCATGGCTGGGAACCCCTCCTGCCCTGCCATGGGATGTGGCACCACAACTAACCCAGAAGTGGCACTGCAGGTGGGCCAGATGAGGATGATGGAGGTCCCATCCTCATCACTGCTTTCCTCCTGCTCCTCCTCCTCCTCTTCTTTCTCTGCCACTTCCTCCTTCCACAGCTGGCCCAGGGCCAGGCAGAGCTGCGGGTGCAGAGTGGTGCTCGCCTACAGAGAGGAGAGGCAAGCAGTGAGCTGCAGGTGGCCTCCCTGACGTCTCCATGGGCAGAGCTCTGGTGTCACAGTGTTGGGATGGACTGGTGCATCCAGCACTAGGGTGCTGGGACTTATGCCAGGGCATCTCTGCCCTGTCCCAGAGCCAGGGATGGGGCCCTAATGCTGGGTCATGACGAGACTGAGACCCAAAGTCATTAAAACTGAAAAGTGAAGGATTAGGATTCACATGTTGAGCAAGTTGATCTAGTGGACTGTGAAATAAGAAGAGCTGGGGAAAAGCAAGGGTATGTCCAAAGCATTTGCAGCCAGAGAAATGCTAGCCTCTTGGATGGGCTTTGAATTAGCTCACCTCTATGAGGCTAAACACAGCACAGAAGTGGCTTTTTTTGTATTAACTCTATTATCTAACTAATCCTTCAGCAATTGCCCTGAAGTTCCTTCCTCAACGCTTCTGTACAGAAAAAATCATGGTTCCCTTTTCTAGCATCGCGCCTGCAATTACACTCTGTGGCATTACAATTATGGAGGCTTTCCACTGTGGTTCTGCTCCACAATATCTGTATATTAACATTAATTTGATATAAGCACAAGAATAACTGCACGACAGAATAATTGCACTCTAATGATTATATAGTTAAAGTACCTGGATTATAAAAATATACATGCATTAAGTATCAAACTAAAGAGATAATAATAAGTCATTAATTCATATAGGCAACTTCCAGAAATATGAATGAGTTATGATTAGCTATCCTAAGGCACAGCACTAATGTAATTACAGTAATTATATTGTATTTATGAAGGGTAAAAAAGGGGAAATTGTTGCATGAACCTTTCTTAAGGCTGTTGTTTTCATGCTGAAATGGAAGAATTTTGATCAGGTTTTTAGAATGACTTATACGCTAAGATTTCTCCCCCCCTACTTCTCGATTCTCATCTTTTTTTTTCTTTCTCTACAGAGGAAAGACATGCAGTGTTGTTTTACGGTCGTCAGCCTTTAAGGAGGTAAGGAAGGAAGCCAGGAAGGAAAGGAAGGGAAGAAGGGAAAGGAAGAGAGGAAAAGGAAGGATGGGAAGGGAGGACAGAGGGAAGAAAAGGGAAATAAAGAGAAGGGAAGGGAAGAAAAAGAAGGGAAGGAAGAAAAGCGGAGACGTCTGTCCATCATTGCCTGCACAGAGAGAAGAGGCGGGGAACGGGACCCCAGAGCCCTCACCACACGGGGGTGGCAGCCGGGCTCGGCGCCCGGTGCCCGCCCCCAGCCCCTCCGGGCCATGTGGAGGTGCGGCTCCAGCCCTGCTCGTGCCGGAGCGCCGGGTCTCCCCCTGCGGGCAGCAAGCGGCCGCTGCCCGCCTCCGTTCCCGGGACCGCGCGCGTCCCAGCCCCGTCCCCGAGGACCGCGCGCCCCCAGCCCGGCTCCCGGGGCCACCGGGCCATTTTTTTCCTCAATGAACGCTCCGCCCGTCCCGCCCCCGTTCATTTGCATAATGAGGGCTTCCGGGGACGCCATTGGCTGCTGGGGGGCGCGCTCGGGCGTGACGTCAGCGCTCGCTGGGTAATGCCTGCGTTGTGGCGGGTAGTTGGAGCCGGCAAAGCCCGCGCAGCGGCGGCTCCGGGCGCACCGGCCGGCGGCGGCCCCGAGCTCCCTCCGCAGAGGACCGCGCCGGCATCGCGCTCCCCG
>VZRV01000144.1:2196078-2465855 GCA_013398115.1 Falcunculus frontatus
GGCTGCGGGTGCGGCTGATGCCCGAGCGCCGCGGCGCCCTCCCGGGCAGCGAGCGAGGGCTGTCGGCGGCCATCCGCGCCGCCCGCCCCCGCCTCCTCTTCCACGTCTCCGCGGCAGGTGAGCCGTGCGTTGCATGCCGCGCACCGCGCCGGGCAGCGCCCCGCTCCCGCGCAGCTCCCGCCGTGTCCCGGCGGTGCGGCGCGCCGTCTCCGCCGGGACACGCGTCCAGCGCCCCGCTCCGTCCCGGTCACTGACAGCCCCGCGGATGCGGGAAGCGCAGCTCCCCCGAGCAGGCGCGCCTTCCCCTCACGGCTTGTCCCTAAGGGCTGCGCTTTACCGGTGCGAAATGTATCGAAGGGCTTTGGTGGGGCCAGGAGGACTGTTTTGAAAGTGATGAGGGATTTTTACGAAATGCCAAGAGTTCTTATGTGCTAGAAAGCCGCAAGCAAGACCCAGAGGTTAAAGTGTCATTAGTCGAAGGACAGCAAGATCAGATTCTTTGAAACTTAAAAAATATCATCCTAAAAAGGGGTGCTTCCTCAAAGTGCTGCAAGTGTTTTCAAGGTTATGTGCAAGCAGACCGGGGAACAGCGCAAACATCTCCACAGCTGGGTCTGGCTCCCGACATTAATGCTACTATCACTATTATTGGCTGCTGATATTAATATTATTACTCTTATTTAAACATAAAAGATAAGGGCTGATTGATATTTCTATCCATTTTAAAACCTCAAAGGATCCTCAGTGAACTGCACTGTATCAGCCACAGTACAAGAAGTTGTACATCTGAGGAGGCTCATGCAGTGGTGGTACTTGTGTGAAGAGAGAACTTGGCTTAGAATTTTGGTTCTGGTGGGTGGTGATTGGCAGTCACGGTTTGGGGCAGCTCCTTTATCTCAAATCAGGACTCTGTTTTGGGCCAGTGATCAAGAGAAATTTCCATTCTGTGTGTGCATTGTACCTCTAATAGAAGCTCTGATTCAGCCTTTCCTACTAGAAGAATATAATACCTAGAGGACTGCAGGTCCAAATAATTTGTCACAGTGAGTTAAGTTAGGTACCTTTTATGAAGCTTTGTAGAAGTCAATGGTGTGTCCCTGAGTAGCCACCTACTTAATGGACCACAGAATACACTTAAGTAAATTCACAAGAGGAGAGAGAAGTCAGTGCTGGGCTTTGAATACAAAGTTGGAGCAACTGATTTTTGATGCTTATCTGAAAAAATGGGATAGCCATCTGAAGAACTACAAATGGAACCTGTCTCCTTCTTTGCTGCCTGGAATGAAAATCAAAGCCAACTGTCAGGGTAGGCTGTGTGTGAGTAAGTCCTGCAGCTGTGGCTGAAGTGAGGTACCGAGGTTAGCTCTTCCTGTGTTGGATCTGGCAGGGATAACGCAGAGGTGCTGTCCACCACAAGGTGGCTAGGTGAGGCCAACTCCCCCCCCAGCTTTCAGCAGGTCTTGCCTTGCTACATTGCCGTAAAGGAAGAATAATTAAAAATTAAAGACACCAAAACCTACTGTCTCCTTTTCTTTCCGTTCGGGGAATTTGTTGTGATTAGCACTTTTTTCAATTTACAGATCTCCTCTGGCAGTGAAGCTGTAGTTTTGAATGCCATCTTTACTGAGGTACTTAAAGCAATGATGGAGCTGGAGGACATGCATTTGTCTTCTTAGAGGATGAAGGTGTGTTTTTAACCTGAGGGAAGGGTATACATAAGAACTAACAGGTTCTCTGTTCTTACTCATCTGCGTTGAATACAATGCAGATGGAACTTTAACTAAAGCTAGTGAAACTCACAGTCTTTATTTTGTCTGTTGTCTCACTGTTGAGAAGAAATGCATGTTTTTCCAGATCAGTAGGAAGCTATGCCCCTGTAAAATCATGTTGGAGACAAAGCTCTGCTGTTCTTACTGCAACACAGTCATGCAAAGTCAGTCATAGAGGATGCAGGAAAAGGAGGAGCAGAGGGAAGGAATATGGAACTCCTTTACCTATATCTAAGTGGTAACTTATCCTTGCATCTGTTCATAATCTGTAAGATCCTGGTCTCTTTCTGAATTGCACCTCTGCTTTTTCAGCAGTGACACCTTAGCATAGTTACACTGTTCCGTGGCTTTGCCCTGCTTTTGTAACGTGGATTTGTTTAACAACATTAGGAAATCCATTCCTCCTGCTTTGCTAAGGTGCTGCCTATGTGAACACCATGTGTCACTGCCAGCCTTAAATTTGTGCTGTGTAGCCCTGTCGACAGCAGGATGTGCTGACACAGTGATAACAGCACGAACAGCATCCACCAGCCCATCAGATTCCAGCAGTTATTGACACCACTGCAGCTAATGTGTTCAGGGCTTAACTAAAGCCCTTCCTAAGGCAACTGAGCCTCTCCTTCATTGCTTAAGCTAATTGGAAATGGATTTCAAACAACACAATCCTCCCATCAATGATGGAAAGCTGCTTCACTTATGTTGGCATACTGGGCTTTTTTTTCCCCTCTTGTCTGCTGGAGATGCCCAGGGTTGCAGTACTTCCCAGAAAAATGTATAATTACCTTGCTAAATTATTTTTACCACATTATCCTCCATGTGAATGGAGAATGAATTATAGTTTAGGATGAGAAAAAAAATGGCAAGGGGATGAATTCCCACTGACCTTAGAGGTGACAGCAGAGTCCTGTAAATAATGCTTTATTCTCTTTAACTTATACTTTCATTTGCTGGCTCAAAGATAAATTTAACTGGAGTGAACCTTTTCCTTTTTTTAACAGCATGTTTGCACAAAGCGTAAAGCACTTTGTCTCAGTCTGTTACTGAACAATTAGTAAAGGATGTACTTAAGGGCTGCTGTTGTTCAGCAGACAAGCCTCAAAGTTCACAGGAATTTCTACAGGACTCTCCTGCAAATATTCTTGATGCCAGATTTCTCTCACACTTATCCTTGTGGGAACAGAGCATCCTGCAAGAAAAAGCTTCAATTTAGAGAAGCTGGTCCTCAGCCCATCCACCATTTCTGTGTCAGCTTGGCCTTTTCAAAATTGGGTACAAAAGAGTTTTCCTCTCCTGAAAATGCTTTCAGACTTAATGCTGTTTTCTTAGCCTTCCCCTAGTGCTTCTCTGGGACAAAAAGCCCCCCAAATTAATTTGAAACTTTTCTGTGTAAAAGACAGACAACAACAAATGCAGAGGAAGGGAGAAAGAAGTGCTGCAGATCTCCTGTATTTGAGGTGAACCTCTCAACTACCAGGTTGCTGTTGAGTTTGCTCTCATTGTCTATGGTTTTGACTGGAAACTCTGCTGTGCCTCCAAGGAAACATTTCCCAAAAGAATTTAATGAAAACCAGTACACTGCCATGGGGAACTGAACAGCCCGTATGAACATTACTGTCAGGAGATTTTCAGGCTAGCTTTAGTTCTGGTCTTACAGGATTTGCTGTATAGTGTTGAACCACAGTGGGTGTCTGTAGCAGTGTACTCTGGACAGGTTATTGAGCTTTCTTGGGGGAAATAATCCAAGAGCCTTTCCACACTAACCCTGCACTGGTATTTGGGTTTTTTTTGTGTTAACCTCACAGGTAACCAGTTCTCTCACTATAGGGCACCTGGGCCACAAATGTTGTTAAATAGGTTTCTTGTGAGTTTACCCGGGAAGTTTAATAAGCTGAAATGGCCATAAAATAACTTCCCATGAAAACTAATTGCTACTTACATATGCAAAGGTGGGAAGCGTATGTTAAGAAGGGGCATACAGGGTTGAAAATGAGTCATTCTTCCCTCTAAAGGTCAATGTACTTTCATTCATGAAATAGATTTAACATTCCAATTATATTTTTTAAATAGCAATGCATAACTTTTCATCCTCTGGCTAGGCGAAATATTACTCCTGCACTGTGGCCTTCATCTAAAATTTTATTAACTTGCCACATGTATTCTCCCTGAAACTGTCTGCATTCACTACATACCAATGCTATTATAATGCAGAGGCAATTAGGCTTTACATCTTTAGGGGACTGCTGCTATACACCTGAACTCATTTGCAGGAGGAACCCTTTGCCTAAAGATTAGAAAGAACTTCAGACTAGATGAAAATGTGGTTTTGAAAGTGGACATTTTGTAAATGAAAATCAGAGCTCCAAGCTGAAATCTGACTGTGGTGAAGTCCACAGCATTATTTCTGCATATTTTAGAGGTACCAGCATTTAATCAAGGTCTCTTAGTTATATTTTTCTTTCATTATATTTCGGTTTTGTTTCGCTGCCTTCAAAGGATAGCATTTGGAGTTGTGTCATACTGAGCAGAAAACTGGTAAAAGATATTGGTCACTTTGCAGTTGCTCTCTGGTTTTCTCTCATCCTCAACTGTGGGCCACACCTGAAATCTGATCTTGCTCTTCTGATAAAGCAGTGGTAGAACTTGGTGGATAAGACTGAGGCACTGCCATTGGGCTTCTGAAAGGTTTTTGTTGTAGTGCAAGTGGCTTTGCTCTTCTGCTGGGGTTTTGTGCTTTGCCTCATCTATCAGGCCAGCTTTGCCAGTCCAAAGCTTAAGGACAGCGTGAGTTGCACTTGAGTTTACTCTACACATGAAGTGTAGTGCAAATCAATGTTTTCCTGTTCTACCCTTGGGTTCTCATGGGTACCAGTGGGCTGCATGTGGATTACCAGATGCTAAATCACAGTGAATCATGAGTGTGCTTAGAACCATCTTTCCCAGTCTTTCCTGCCCTATTAGGTATGTAGCACTTCCCTCTAGACCTCCAGTCTTCCCTCCAGACCTCCAGTGCTCTCCAGAAATGTGGATTTAGTCAGTTTACAGTGCCTCTTCTTGAACTATAAATGCCTCTTGAAGAGGACACCAATTGTTTAGTGATGGGCTTTGTGGGTGGTATGTTCCTTGATCCTACTGCTGTCCTGCCTGTTCCTGTCCAAGTCACTTTCCTACTCCATCAGCACTAAGAAAACTCAAGAAAACTCATAGCTTATGACTCTTTTGACTCGTGATGCCTTGTCCACTGTTTCCATGTTGACCGCAAAAATCTGGCTTGCAAAGCCACGAGGCTTTCACAATAAAGCCACCAGGATTTGCAAATTTGTTACTGATTATTTAACAGATAATGTTGGAAATGATGCTCAGTCTTTGAGTGGTTCACGGACAGTGTGATGTGATCACATGGTTTTGTTTTCGCAGAGTTATGTGGTGTTGCTGATCCTCATTGGGAGCCAGGATTATGCACAATGTGTTTATGATTTCTAGGTCTGTTTTCTGCAAATTTTGTTTACTTTTAGGCTCATTGTTCTTATGAATGTTCTTATTCATAAATGTGTTCAGTAAAATAGCCATAAACAAACACCAAAAGGGGCACAAGTAACAATTCATTATAATTGAATGAACATTTATGGCACATTCAAAAAATATGTTTTCTCTAAACTTGCTGTGCTTTTATTTCCACATCCTTAAAAACAGGGAATAAAGATGTACAGTAAAGAAGTGCACAGGGAAACTTAAGTGCTTTATTATACAAAAGCAGAGACATTCTTCAAAATCAAAGGCGGTTTTGCAGTGTCAGTGAATTGGATTCTGAAGTAATCTGGTCATTTGGTTCACAGCACATCTCACCTGAGCATTACATGATAGGAAATAAAATGTGTGTTCGTGACAATGTTTGCAAATTAGCCAAAAGAAGTAGAAGAGTTGGGGGGAGATTGGCAGGATTTAGCACTTACGAAGTTCCCAGCTAAGTGAGCCTTGCCTTATTAAAGAAGGTTTCACCTTTTGGATACATCAGTGCTAACTCACTTGGAGTGATGATGTTTTGAGAGTCCAAGATGCTTCCCAAACGGCAGCAAATTTCACACTGTGCCCAGACATTTCCTGTCTAATTCTCACACCAAAGCATCCTCTTGGGCTACTCAGAACTAGAGATCTACTGAGACTAAGAGATCTACTTTTTTGGCACAAGTGATTTACCTAATAGCAAACAGCAATTCAGGTTGCCTGCTTTCCAGATCTCTTTTATCTGCTGAGCAATGGCACCTGTTTCCTGGGAAGCCACTTCTGAGCTCAACATGGTGGCTGAGACTGCAGTGCTGGGCTGAGAAAGGTCCTTTATGAAATGTGCCACATTTGTCTTGCTTCTTTAATTCAGAAAGATTTGGTTGGAGAAAAATGTCATGGAAGCATAAATGCAGATTTGATAAGTCTGACCTTTCTTTTCTTGCGAACAATAAATGTCAGAAAGCTTAAAATGACAAGCTGGAATGGCTGGAGGTTATTTATGTGTTTAAATATTTAGGCAAGAAACACATTTTGAGACTAAAGTCTAATTTGCATGAGTATTTTGATTTATGATTGTGATGGCCAAGTAGCTTCATGGTTGTCACTATCCTGCTTAGCATGGCTACTCAGAAATTCCCTGTGACAGCATAGATAGGACTTAGAAATCTCTACTTGCAGAAGCTGTGAACTCTGTCAGTAGTAATGAAGGAGAGTCACCTTCCCTTGTTAGTAAAGTAGGATCTGTGATGTGGTTGAAGTGTTCTAAGTGTATCCAGTAGAAAGAGCTGGTGGCTGGCTTCAAACTGACTTCAAACAAGTTTCTAACAACAGGCATTTCTTTGGCCAAGGAACTTCAGTAGGTAGCTGCAAGAATTGAGTTCTAGTTTGACTTCCAACTTAATTATCTTGCAGTACACAGCTCTGCCATTGACATCTTGTGTGACATGAAATACTTCCCTTTGTGGCGTTACTTCCTTTGCAAAGCAAGGGTAGTTTTGACAGCTTTTGAACTCTGTTGGTAGAAGGTGCTTTTTTTTTGTGGATTACTAGTGCTTTTACTTTCTAAGCACCAGAATAAAGGCAGTAAGGTGCAGTCTGAACTCTCAGCTTTTTAAGGGAAAAGCGAAAAGAGCCAGTATACCATATTGATTTATTCCCATCTCTGCACTGCTAATAGTCAAAGGACTGCTATTTCCTTCATTTCAGTGATAGCAAACTTAGAGCTTTGGTTGATGCTACAAGAAACTCAGTTTCCCTTTTATTTTGAAAAATTATGAACCCTGCCTTCAGCTGTTAAAACACCACCTGTCTCGAAGCCAAATAGTCAAATTTAGATTTGAAATTTGAATACTTTGTGAGTCTTTGACCAAGATTATTTGTACCCTCATGAAAAGTGAGAACGGGATAGGCTGTGGCCAGCTGCCCATGTGCTTTTGGCAGCTGCAGCTGGGCACCATCTCCATTTGCAGTGAGGAGCTGCAGGTGTTGGCTGCTGCTGGCTAATGGGGACTGCTGAGCAAACCGAGCACTGTCTGTCCTGGCTGGGAAGGGAGAATGTTGTGGAGGCAGTGGGAGAAGGTTCATCCTTTATGGTTTCTTACTTAAGATATCAGACATTTGCACAGAATGGGGGATTTGAGATTGTTTAAAACTTCAGTGGATTACCTGATTCTTCCTGGATTACAGATGAAAAAGTGGAGATCCTAGGGCTGAAACCTTTTAACTAGATGGTTCTAGTGATGTGGGGCATCCCCTTTGCAACTTGTCTCATCCCCTTTACAGCTCTTCAGCTCAGTTTGCAAATATCAAGAGTTTCCACTGGTATTCCAGTGTTTACATCAAGGCAGAAGGACTCCCTTTCCTGCTCAAACAAGGGCATATGCTGAATCCATTTTGGACTGGGATTTCCCTGCAGTAATGCACTGTGAAGAAAGAGGTGCAGGCTCTTTGTGCAAGCTTCTCCCCACTTTCTTACTGACAAGCAACTCTTGCTGGTCTCATATCTTACAAAACCTTATGATGAAAGAAAACCATGACTCTATCTTCAAGTTACAAGCTGGGCAAAGGGAGAGAAAGCGGCTCTCTGTAAGGCGAAGAACAGAGAACACTTGGGTGGTGAGTGCAGGGGGAAAAAGCAGGATCCTGCAGTGTGAGGGTGGGAGTACAGTGGGAGATGTTCATGCGTGGATTCTTGTGCTATGTATTTCTTGATGTCTGTTAGGAAGAGGAAATACCAGTCTTGGTAGACATACTGGAAATGGTGTTTATCAAATATCATACTCCTTCTAAGAATTTTATGTTATTGAAGTTTTCTTTCCAGCTCAGTTTTGAAAGGTGGTGTGGTTCTTCCGAACGCAGTTGCTGTAGTGCTTGTGACATGCAGCTGAATATCTATGACTTCACCTACTAGAAATCTGTGGTGATGCTTCAGAGCTCTGCAAGTTGCAGCAGATCTCTAATTACAACTTGTACATTGGCATTCGCCTGCTGTTTCTACTGGCCCATTGAGTAACAAGTTATCTCGGATGCATCAGAGTGTCTGGGCTTTTTATAGCCTCTTTCATGTTGCATTCTCAAAGTACTTTAAGCCTTATCACCCTAGTGACAATGCTAAGCATTATTGTATCTATTTTACAGAGAGATCATAGAAGCCGGGGATGGAAAAAGCATTATTTGATTATGTTGTACTGCAAGTGCTGAATAGAATTTTCTCATATAGAATATACTATACGGTGAAGTCTCTCGTTTTGCTTCAGCCAAAAGGCCAAGAAAGAACAAGAAATTGGAGCTGAGATGCTCAGTAGCTTGCTGGAAATAGTGCAGCAGTTATTGGCAAAACTGTCTGAGTCTTCTCTGTTCCACGCTGTGTTTGTGACAGTTGGCTTTAAATAAATCTGGTTTTGTCACATTGCACACCTTTTGCAATACTGTTTTCTTCTTAGTTTTGGGAGCATCTGTGATCTGAAGAGCCTCTCCCTATCTTCAAACGTCACCCGGTGGCCTTACCCTTTGTAGGGCAGTGTATGTCAGCATTACAGATCGTGATGCAATGGTTATTTCCAAGGGCTGTTTCATTATTGATGCTAATTAAACTTGAAACTAATGAGAAAGGATTACTTTTCGGGGCTGGAGAGGAGGCCAGAATAGTTATTATAGGTTAATTATTCTTCTAAAAGACTCGTTTTAAGTAACAATTCATTTTGTCAACTTTTTTCTTACATTGTACAAGAGCCTTGTTTGAGGAGGTTTCAAAATATAATTGCTGCACTGACCTCATCTAGCTCTCAATCAGTAATCTCCTTCCATCAGCAAAAGGTTAATAAAATCTTTAAGGAAAGGAATTTGGTGCCTTATCTATGTGTAGATGATTTAGAATAGGTCTCCCTGCAAGTATTTCCTATTATCCTTCTGCATGATTTCTTTGGCATACTTTTTAGATTTGAAAAATGTTGCATTCCATAAGGCTTCCAAATTTAATGGTTGCTTTGCAAAACAGGTGCATTACAGAGGCAGAGAGTGAATCTAGTCAGGGCTGGCTGAGAATTGGCACATAAGTCAGAACACTCTTCTTTGTTCTCAAAGAGCTACAGCCTGGGGTGAACCTTAAAAATCTGTCCTCACTTTGCAGGACAGTGGGGTGTCCATAACATGATTAATATTTGCTAAGTAACCAAGGGAGGAGATGAGACTTGTTTTACATGGGAGCCAAGGTCTCTTTCTGGCTGGGAAGCACCGTGGCTTTTGGAGGGGAGGACACACGCTGGTCCACTTTGCTCCTTTCCAGCTGTTATGTTGAACCTTTCTTCTTCTTGGCTCTTTGTAGAGATGAGTAATGGCTTCAGATTGTTGCAATATTGCACTAAAAAAAGGGAAAAGCAGAGCTGCATTAGCGATAGTGTGAGTGCAGAAAGCTGAATAAAATCATAGAATTGTGTAAGTTGAAAAAGACCTCTAAGATCACCAAGTCCAACTGTTAACCTAGCACTGCCAAGTCCACGACTAAACCGTGTCGCTAAGTGCCACATCTACACGTTTTTTGAATGCTTTCAGGGATGGTGATTCCACCATTCCCTGGGCAGCCAGTTCCAATGCTTGATAATCCTATCAGTGAAAAAATTTTTCCTAATATCCAGTCTAAACCTTCCCTGGCACAACTTGAGGCCATTTCCTCTTGACCTGTCTGTTGTTACCTTGGAGAAGAGACTGATGCTTACTCAGCTACACCCTCTTTTCAGGTGGTTGTAGAGTGATAAGGTCACCCCCTGAGCTTCCTCTTCTCCAGGCTGAACACTCAGTTGCTCCTCATCAGACTTGTGCTCCAGACCCTTCATCAGCTCTGTTGCCCTTCTCTGGAGTCTCTCCAGCCCCTCAATGTCCTTCTTGTAGTGAGGGGCCCAGAACTGGACACAGCACTTGAGGTGTGGCCTCACCAGTGCCAAGTACAGGGGGCTGATCACTCCCCCAGTCCTGGTGGCCAACTCTTGCTGATCCAGGCCAGGATGCCCTTGGCCTTCTTGGCCACCTGTTGAACAGGTCCTTTTCCTCTGGGCAACTTTCCAGCCACGCTTCTGCAATACAGTGCTGCACGGGGTTGTTGTGACTCAAGAGCTGCGACCTGGCACTTCACCTTGCTAACCCTCATAGAGTTGGTCTGGGCCCATCAGTCCAGCCTATCCAGATCCTCTGTTTTTGT
The DNA here is from genome assembly GCA_013398115.1 of Falcunculus frontatus. Taxonomy (NCBI): domain Eukaryota; kingdom Metazoa; phylum Chordata; class Aves; order Passeriformes; genus Falcunculus; species Falcunculus frontatus. The sequence continues at coordinate 2,206,543 of VZRV01000144.1, forward strand.
GGACAGGAAGGACAGCAGTCTATTAGCTGTAAATGTTAGGGCAGCTTACGTGCTCCATCGACCAGTGGCCTCGTGCCTTCTGTCAGGGCACCTGCTTTGCATCTTGTATTAAATGTGAGGGCTGCGAAGGCAAACGCCCATGAATGAAGGTGATGCTGCAAGCAGCAAGGCCTCAAATGGAATGTAGAAGTTGCAGCTTAGGACAGCCCTTACCTACTAAGTCCACGTTTCAATCTCTCTTAAAAGGGCAGCATTTACCACGCCTGAGTTCAAGAAAAGAATTACATCCTCCATCTGGGTGCTGGTATCAAGTTCAAAGTTAAAACATCCTCTGAGTAGTCACTCTTGCCACTGGGCTCTGCTTAGGCCAGCTCATAGGATTTGGGATAATATTTGAAGTGCTGAGTCCCTTTTGCGATTAAGGTTTTAAATCACACAAAGATTGATCAAAAGCTCAATGTTTTCTTCTTTGCCTTACCAGCCTACTGTCCTTTATCTCTTGAAACAAAGCAGCATTAACTTTTAAGATCTGATTCAATAACATTTTATGGATAATAATTATGACTGATATTAAACCTTCAGCAACCAGTCTGTATGGAGACTTAATGTATTGAGGTTTATTACCAGTGTAACCTATCTTTTTACATTGGTTGTAAAGCAGGATCAGCTATACTGATAAGAGGAAAGAGAAGCCTCAGCGAACTGTTTGCCTCTGCTTCTCTGCAGGGTGTCCATATTCTTGCCACTTAATATTGCTGGCACGGTGGGAGTTTGCTGGTGAAGAGTTTTTGTTTACAGAGTCTGTTTGCGCAATTGTGAATGAATGAATGAGAGAGTGCATGAATGAGCTACAGCAATCCTGTGCTGGGGAAAGGAATCCATTACTGGATAGACCCTGGAGACCAACTGATGATTCTTTCCCTTTTAAAAATGAGTGTGAGAATGCAAAGTTTTTAGACATGAGCTCCACAGCTTTCTTCCATTATTTATCCCAATAATGGAAGCTCTTAAATATACAAAACTTCTTTAGACATCCCATATTAGTGATTTTTTTCCCCAGAAGTTTCCCAGTTTCCTTGATCTCATCAGGATATAGTTATGTGTACATATCATAACGATGAATGGAGATGGTCCCTAAACCAAACTGAAGACCAGGCTGAGCTAAAGAAAACTCTGGTTTCTAGGTCTTTAAATGCTGTGCACAGTGGTCTAAATATAAATTACAATATGAGAAAGGAAATTCACCTTAGTTTCCATACAGGGTCTTCAAGAAAAGTTCTCCTGTTGTATTGGCACTGAAAAAGTCACCTGAAGGACCCAGGACTGGGTCCTTGCCCAGCTGAACTTTCTGATGTTCATGCATCATTAACTGTAGCTGTATTATGTAGTTGCCTTTTTTGCCTTGCTTCTCCTCATAACTTTCTGTAAAAGGAAATCTACCTCCCCAGTAAGTTCAAATAAGATGCTGTCTGCTTGTGTCCTTTTTGCCTTTTTGATGGGAAAGCAGAAGGGAATTTTAAAGTGAGCTGAATTCTAAAGGGAGCTACATGGAAGCCTTGCTTTGACATCTCTAAATATGTGAGTAATGGGGTGCTTAGAACTGATTTTACGTGTGATGGATGCTCAACAATAAGGAATCACAAATTGTGAGCAGCAGAGCTTGGAGAGGAGAGCTGCTCAACAAGATTAATGGGAAGGGAGACCTTTAGTGTAATGAAAGACACAGTTCCAGCTTGAAAACAGACAATGCCACTCTAGATGGAATCTTGAGGATTTGGACAGTCAGCTTCCCTCTGTGCGATTGTAGAGCCCCTTCCTAGGCAGGGAACACTGAAGAGCTGCAAGAACAGCGCACTGTAGTTCCCACTTCACCTGCAAGTGAGTACACTGGTACACCAAGGGAGCAGATTGTCCAAGGGCTGTCTGTCAAGCTGGAGATAGGGGTGTTGCAGGAAAACTAGGCATTTCTTTTTGTTCTAAGAAGTGCAAGCCAATAAGAAAAGCAGGATAAGACTGCGCTAGAACATAGCTGGGTCTGAGCACTGCAGGGTTTATTTTACAACCTGTGAAGAAATGACCTTAGACAAATCATGTAAGTGAAACCTAATTGGAAGAGACCCAACAACTTGTGTCTGCTTTCAATTAGATAGTAATTATCTTATTATTAGAAGAAATATCAAGTTTAAAAGAAAACAAATATCTCCGTATTCAAGTAATAAAAACCCCCCAACAGGTGAAAGTGTAGCTCATCCATCCCTTTCATCGTAAGTTGAAAGCTGCTATTAACTCTGGATATCCTGACTAAAGGAGTATGAACAGGGAGCAGAATTAGCAAAATGTTAGTGGAGCTGGCTACAGGATCATTGTTATGACTGCAACTGTTTGTCTCTGACAAGGATAATAGTGTGTGGAAATGAAGCCAGCAAACATGTAAAATACATCTAAATATAGAGGACAAACAGCAAATAATAACTGGACTGGTAATCAGATGCCGAAGGCCTTATCTGTTAGTACAGTGGCTTGAAAGATGGCAGTGCTGGTAGATAAACATTAAGAGGACTATGAAGCTGAGGATAAATAGGGCAATATCCTCTAAACAGTAAAGAGCTGAAGCATAAGACCCTGGAAAGACATTCAGGACTTATTGCTTGAGAAGGATCCCTAAAGCTGTCAAGCAGATGTGCAGCTGGTAAGTAGATGGCTCGCTGGGACGTTGACTGAAATGGTAGAAGGAATAAATCAGAGGGGATTGCATTAGTGTAACTGAAGGCAGTACATTACTTTGCTTTGAAGCATAGTGTCCTGTGGAGAAAGCAATGACTGTCATCCCATAAGAGTGATCAAACTAAATGGAGACATGTCCCAGATTTAGGCTGTAGCATAGTCAGGGGTTTCTATCCCGAGCAGTCATAATTTTCAGGTTTTCTTGAAGGCTTTGGACTAGAGTTTGATGGGAGGTGTAAGGGGCTGATCCTAAGCCTACTGAAGTCAATGACATCTCCCCATTGTACATCTGCTCCCCTCTCCAGCTGTCAGGTACAGACAGACTGGGCAAGAACTACCTTTTCTGCTCTTTGCTTTTGGTCCATCTGCTGTGAGTGCACAGGGAGACACAGCACACCTCACATTTTGTGTCAGAAGATAAAAAATAGAACTTATTTTCAACCTGGCAATTTTTGTCAGCACTTAGTCTAGATGGAAATGCAAAAGAAGGCCTTGGTGCTAAGTTTAGTGACTGGAACAGTATTGTCTGTGCTGTCTTTACACAGGTCAAATGAGTATGGGAGATGCTAAGAACTCTTGTTCTTCAATTCTTATGGTTTTGTGCAAGGGGCTTTTGGGCACAACCATTGCACTGTAGCGTGTGTGTTAGCCATAAAACATCAAACTTCCTGCTGTAGCCCACTCTAAGACCTTTGGCATCGTATGTCTGGGGTTTGAGTTGAATTAAAACAAGGGAAGCATCAAACCCAATTAGGGGAATGATGGCGTGAGAGCATCCTAGGGCAAACAAAGGGGAAAACAGCTTTCCAGAGTTCCGTGACAGGAGGAAGGTGCTTGTCAAGGTGACCAGAATATGCCTAAAGAAATGGAAGTTCTCATAGTCACCTCTTAGAATGTTTTCATCCACTGTTCATTGAGCATAGCATCCCCGAAGACCTAGTTTCTAGTTCTTTACCTTTATTAAAATGATTATGTTTGATTTACCCCAAGGTATTGTATAGAACAAATAGACCAGGCAGGTCTCCGAACTGAGGGTGAGCATCCTTCCCCTTTTTCACTCTGTCTATGCTACTGTGGTCATGCCTGCATGGTAAGGCACTTTTGCATGGTATCCCAGACTTGAAACTGAAAAGGTTAATGAATTTGCCCTTTCTGCCCCATGAAAAAGTTCTCAGTTTATGATACTAAAATTATTTCAAATACACTTTTGTCACTTAAAAGTTTGAAAATAAGTTATTTTTTAAAATAGGAATTGTAAAGGGGGAAATGAGGTGATATCCTCTCTGAAAAGAAAAAGACAACTGAATTGAGATGTCCATCTGAAAGGGGAACGTGACTTTTTTACTCCAGAAGGGATAGAAAATGCCGTGTTCCTACCTCTAAAATCCTTTCCAATGTAGCTGTGGTAGTCAAACCCATCTGCAAAGATAACGAGCTGAAGTGTGATCTTGTCTCTTAACATGTCTTTTATCATCACTCTCATCGCTTTCCCCAGAAGCACTTGAGAATTGTAGAATGGGGTCCAGATTGAAATGCTCAAGGGAAGAAAAAATAATAGGAAGGTCAGCCTAGATTGTATTAAAGTCACATCGGCAGAATTACCAGAAGGAAGAACAGGCAAAGTACCTAAATGAAAATTCTTATCCAAACCAAACTAGTTTACAACTAACATAAAAATGTCTTTTAATCTCCTGTGTTAGTTCAAACTAGAATAATTCAGAACTTTTCTTTCCTAGTTTCTAAACTGGTCCATTGATTGTTCCTGTGGGATAAAATGCTGGGACATATTTGTTTTGTCCATAATTTTTATTTAATGGCAAGTCCAAGATTTCTTTCTCATGAGTGCACTGTGAGCCATCTTAGATAAACTCGGATTCTGTCTTGGGATTGCCATAAGAAGATAAGTTTTATGTGGCATCTTTTGAGCTGCTCCATGCACGTCTCTAGCCTAGCAATGAAAGCCTGGCTTTCAGAGTGCCTTTGAGAACATGGTACTGTCTAAAGCCTTATCACTGACCTCCCAACCTTGGTCACTGCTTCACTACAGCCTCTCTCCAGACCCTCACGGGCACTTCTATAATCCTGAAACGATGATTGTGTCTCTTGAGAACAGAGTCCTGCAAGGTCCGGAAGCAGTCCTTTTTTCTCTGGGTAAAACACAGATATCTCTTGCCTCTCTGTAGCATCTATTGTTGGTACAGATTGCTGGGGTCACACACAGGGGGTTTCAGATGTTCCTTTCAGTTCCATGCCCAAGGACAGGGAAGGTGCTTGACTTCTGGAGCTGCAGTTCCATGAAGGCTCAGTTTTGCAATTCACATCTGTAAAAAGTCACAGGTAGAAGCCTCCTGGATCAGAGCCAAAGCTGGAGCAAGTGTAGCAGAGGGGCAAGTTCAGTGCTAATGACCTGAATCTCAAATGCCTTAAATGCAGAGACCAGCTGAGCTTTATTTTCCAGGAAAATTAATTTGTTCAGTTTTGCCATAAGCTTCTCTGTTAAGGCCTTTTTTTCCTATCTGAGCAAGCTAGGTTCTGTGTTATGATTCTGTACTATAGCACACAGGAATCCTTTCCCAAAACAGCCTCTTTCTCCAAAAAGGCTGATGATAGTGGAAGTTGTGCCTTGCTGTGACTGACAGTGTCATGACTTGATCCTACACAGATCTGCCTTGATGTGACTTCCTCTACAGGTTCCTTGCCAAATCCTAATTTTTATACTGTATTCTGAACAAGTAACTCTTCTCATAAAGGCACTTCATAAAAGCGGTGTGTGCAGCTCCTCTGAGTAGCACTAAATCTGTGACAAACCTAAGGGAGGTTCCACAGCAAGGTGATAAAATACTGACTTGTCAACTATTTTCCTGGCTAAATGGGAAATGCGGCCGGCAGCTTTACCCTTTAAAGTGGAGAGAGATAAGGGCAGTTTCACTGTTTCACAGTCCACCACAATCATCCATAAAATGAAGAGTTACTTTGTTTTTTTAAACTGATGTTTCAGTAGGGAAGGACTCAATTTTTCACTAGTATTCCTGTTTATTCCTGTGCTATTCAATAACTGAAGATATTCATTAATGAATTAAACAACCAAGATTTCACCTGTTAACCACCTTCCTTGAAATACTGTTTTTAAAGGTGTTTATATTTGGAGCTGCTGTGGAGGTCAACACAAGTAAGACTGACACCCAAGAAAATGACAAATTGCTAGAGTTGAGAGATGTGGAAAGTGAAGTTTTGTAGCAGTTCCATGGTCTTTCATGATTCTTGTTTTTCAGTAAAATAATGACATCGATGAACCTTGTGATGTTGCTGAAGGAAGAAGGGAATAGAAGTGAATTTGGCTTTTTTCTGAGGCGTTGTGCTGAATAGGTTGTGCTGTAATCTGAGTCATTGGGAGCCATCTCTGATACTGCAGGGAAGATGAGAGATTCTGACCTCCTCTTCTTTGATCTTGGAAGACTTCATGGAATTCACTTTGTTCTTTTCTTCCCCGTTTGGTGTCTGATGTGATTTACTTGTTGGTGCTGATGAATGCGTGCTGCTACCCCAGTGAAACCCAGCAGTGAGTCACAGCCTGGTGCCTGCCAGGTCAGTGCTTGGCCATGAGTGAGAATGGGTGGCAGGGAGCTCCCCTAGGTCACTGCAGCCCCCATGCCTCAGTCAAAACTCTGTGTGTCTGTAATAAGAGTGTCAGCTGAGCAGGGCCTGACCATCATGGCTTTCCTCCCTACCGGGATGAGAAAGGTGAAGTGCAAACATCTGTACCATTGCAGTTTGATTAGGAGCTGCAGAGCAGCTTCTTGCCACACCAAAAACTTTAAAAAGTTTTGTCTTCGCAATTCCTAAATGGGTTCAGAACTCCCTTCCACCCTCAGCCATTCTGTGATTCTGTGACTGCAGACATTATCAAATAGAATTTGGCCGGGCTTTCTTAGGGCAGCTTGAGCTGTGCTGTGTTACCCTGCGATACATGTTCTTAGCTGTATTATTCTGTCCTTTTGTGAATGCCAGCAAACTGAGTGTATCTGCTTGGAATATTATGCTCAGATTTATGTTGCTCTGCATACGTGATTGCTCACCACGCACATCAGCAGAATAAAGCAGCGCCTCTCATTAGGGAGCTGACAGATTTTTGACAAGATGTCGAATACCAAGGCACGCATGAGTTCCCTAACTGCTTTTGGGCACGGCCTGGGTGTTGGCTTGTTACACAGGACTAGTATTTGGCTCACTCAACAGGCAGCAGGTCATCCCATTGACACCTGCCCGCTCTGTTAACAGATCAGTGAACCTACTGCTGTCTAATATTTGTATGATAATGCAACACAGTTGAGAATTGATTTATAAAATGCAGGTCACTCAGTAGATGCAGCAGTCAGTGACGGAGCACAAGGTGACAATGAAACAATTCAGATTAGCAAGTGGGGGCATTGCAGCTGCTTGTGCTCTAATTGCATCTCTCCAGATGTTCCTGTGATGTGCAGGAGATGCCAAGCAGTCTCTAGGCACAACCGTATTTCACTGTTCAGCTTTCCAAACACTCTTCTGTGGTCTGTAAAGAAGAGAGAATTTAAGGACCCAAGCCTTTTCATCTTCTGTGCTGTCAAATAAACTCTGTCATTCTGAAGTAATATTTCCCGGGCATATTTTTTTTCATAGATTTCTTTTCACATTAAGATCAGCAAAAGCTCTTTCTGGGAAGCCTGATTAAAAATGCAGTTCCTCCCAGGAAAGAAAAGAAAATAACATTTTTGGCATCAAAAGAGATCACAAAATTATCATGAAAAAATGAAATGAATTTTGAAGATTATGTATTGCAGGAAAGTAGGTAGAAGTGACCTCAGGGCTTTCTGCTGTTTGTAAAATAGTTTGTGGGTTTTTTGAATAGACATCTGCTAAGAATATAGGTGACAAAAACTCTCAGAGACAAGAAATGTCCCGTATTTGGGTTAGCTTCAAGAAATTGATGAAGATAGCTAATTTCTTCGTGAAATGTACTCGTCTGTATGCTAAAAGCAAACCAGCAAACAAAAAATCCCCACAAAAACCCCAAACAAAACACTACAACAAAAACCCTAAGAAACTGCTGTTTCTCTTCAGCTACACAGTGTACATTGCTGGGAATGCAAACACAAATCGCTTCCAGCTCTGTTGCAGACCTTTGCCTCTTAGGATCAGAGGGGGACATTAGTAAGTCAGGGTGTGGAAGTACAAGCGCTGCTTTCCTATCTTCCTCCTTTGAGTTGGGTTGTTTTCTTCTGGGGTGATATGATTAACCATGTAACTGTCTGCATTCTACTTGGGCCTTGATTCTATTAAGAAAAGAGAGAAAATCTCAGGAAAAGAAGTAATTTCTGCTTAGGCCTTTTTGATATTGTACAGTGGGTTTGGAAGAGAGGATTCCAGTGGCTCCAGATGTTACCTCTATATTGCATATGACCAAAATCTTTTCAAACAGTGTTTTTTTTATAAATATGTTTCCAGTCCAGAACAAGAAAGATGGAGAGAGACTATTTACAAGAGCATGTACAACACAAGGAGGAATGGCTTCAAAGTGAAAAAGAGTAGGTTTAGGTTAGATATTAGAAAGAAATTCCAGTGGTGAGACACTGGCACAGGTTGCCCAGAAAAGCTGTGGATGCCCCATCCCTGGAAGTGTTCAAGGCCAGGTTGGATGAAACTCTGAGCAACCTGGTCTAGTGAAAGGTGTCCCTGCCCATAGCAGTGGGGTTGGAACAAGATCATCTTCCAAACAAGACAGCCTATTATTTTCTGATCTTTAGAGAAAAATGAATCTAGTAAGATGTATATCATTGCGTTTTGACAGCCTGAATTCTTTGTACCACCATAACATTGAATGCTTCTCCAACTTGTGTAACTTCTATCTGTAACCAACCCCTCTCACGTTTCCTCCTCAAACATCCTTTCAGATACACATACATTTCACAGGAATGGAATATGTGTATTGTTATTAGCAAAAAATAATGGTGCTTCCCTGAGGCCCATGCTTTATCAATAACTTTTATGAAGTGTGTCTTGCATCCTGAGATGTGTCTAGCATTCCAGCTTGGAGCAATGCGTTGCATACCTGGAAGGCAACAGTGACGGTCTTTCCAGTGTCTTTCATCAATCATTTACGACGAGTTGAGTAAAATCCAACTGACCCTTCTATAATAACTAGGGGAAAATAGCTTTGAATTGTCATTTTGATAAATTTTGGAGTATTGGCAGTGTTCCGGGCTAAGGAGCCAGGCATGCAAGCCTTTCATCTGTCAGTGTCATTATGAATTATCTTAAAAGAACAGGGGGAATAGTGATTCGATAAATCTTATCTCCATGAATGAGTGGATTTTGCGTGGTTTCATAATCTACTGAACTCTAATAGCCTATATCCTTTGCTTCAAAAATAGCTGTTAGAACAAGGTGTTTGATGAGTCTGTGTACTGTTCTCCTGCAGCCCCTTAGATTTGTTTATGTCAATGAATGACTTTCGGTGGTGAATACCATAGGAAATATTTGCCTATGTGGTGCATGCATGGTTTTAACTATTTACTGTGTGATAAAACCAAATCTTTTACTCTTCCCCATGTTTCTCTGTAGGGCAGAATACCAAAGGCAGGTGGAACACGCTTTCGCAGCAGAACTCCAAGAAAAAATTAAGAACTAGGTGAAATAATTCTTGTTACATGTGGTACCAGATAAAATGCTGGTTTTAGCATCCTGTCTAATGTCTACTGCATGGTTGGGGCCTATACTGATAATTCAGTGCAATTTGAGGACCTATTGTGTTTTATTGCATTCAGCCTTGACTCTGTGTTTTAGTACAAATTAGAAGTTGAGTTCGTAGCTTCAGACACACCGTAGTTTCAATGAAACACAAATAACAATGGTATTTGAAATTAAAATAAGATTCCACAATAAGAAGGGGCAAAACTGCCATTTTGCCACTTGTGTTACCATTTCATTTTTGGGCAGAAGGCAGAAGAGGAGAGGAAGAGTGGAAAGAAGAGGAGAGAAGGTAGCAGTGCTGCCTTGCTATTAGTAATAATCAGACAGTCATGCAAGTTCATCTCCCAAATATAGGGTATTTCTGGCAAAAGAGCATGGGCAGTGCTGCAAATGCCAAGACCCCCAAGGCCATACATAGAAATTCCATGTGAAAAGACCTTGGTTTCTGGCTAAATGGTTTCTAGGGTATCCCATTAAGAAACAGACCGTTATTTAAATTATCTTAGGCATATCTAACTCTTCTAGACCATTAAGCATTCTCCACAGTTTCATGTTGAGTCATCGTGACCACTCTTCATACTGAGGCCAGGAGAGCAGTGTCTCTGTGAGATATTTTGTCCTAAAGAAGCTGCAGGTGACAGGCAGTGCTCAGTGAACAATGCAAGCATCTATGTAAAGACCCTGGGAACATATGTGGTAGCACAGGACTGACTGGTTGGGCTGCCAGGTGGGAATGAGAGTGTCTATCTCAGTTTTTGTTTCTTTTCTGTTTGGTGGACATGATAGAGCCAGGACTTATTAGAACAGATTTACCATGCCTGTTTTTTATGGCTACGATATGTCCCTGTGCTGTGGATGGCAGAGTTTTTCCAGGTGGTGCCTTGTATTTGAGGAATGATCCTGATTTTCCTAAGCATCTCCTCATAGCACTGGCAAAACAGGATTATTATTTTCTGCCAAGGATAAGGTTCCCCCACACTCTGAAAGTCTGGACAAACATAGCATTTCCTCAGTTTGTGTCCAGACAAAGCATTAGTACAAAAATTAGAATCTTTGCCAGGAAGGAAAAAAAAAAGTGTAACAGTGTCATTTGAGAGGAGATTCAAGCTGAGTTTTAGTGTATAATTATTTAATTTAATTAATATAAACACAACTGTGATTATTTTTTTCACTAATTCATCTTGTTTTTAACTGCCAGCTTACATTTGTGTGACTGTGTTTTCAAAAATGAGACAGCTTAGTTTGCTGGTGAATTAGAAGTTCATAGAGTAACTTGGTAGAAAAGAGCAAATCGACCTGGTGTTTTGAACACAGTGCAAAGAAAGTCTCGACATGAGAGAAATATGAAGAGGCAGCAGCCGTGTCCTGACAGAGCTGATGAATGGCAGGTGGCCACAAGGCTGACTGCTTCTCTTTGGTTGCTGCTGGTGAGTCGCAGGCAGGTGGGTGAGAATGTTAAAGGCCTGACACATGGAGTGACAGATACCCTTAGTGCTCGTGTGCACAGCGCACTGGCATGGCTTAAAATAGAGCCAGCTGCATGCATAATTAAGGAGAAATAATTGCAATGCACTTATGTAAATTATCTCGTGGTTCTTCTCCCCCCACCCTCTCACCCTGCTCAGTGTTTCCATCAGGAAGGTCCCATAGTCAAAGAGTCACCTAATCAGTGTAAAACACTAAAGTATTATATTTGGAGCAACAAAAAATCAGTTGTTTTCTGTAAGAGAATAAGAACATCGTATGACAGAAGTATGTGGCTCCAAAGTGTGTAAGAGTCGATGTTGGCAATCTGGCAGTTCGTTCTACAAACAAAAATTAATTTTAGAAACCTGCATGTGAATTTAGTAGTTCTGTCATTCTTGCTGTCTTGTAACTCAGATAAATATCTTATATTTTCTGCTAGCTAAAATTCTGCCTACATAAGCTTTTCCATTCAGCCTGTTAGAATCATTCTGGCAATATATGACTGTGAATTTAACCTCGTTTTTGTTTGTACTAATTATAAGTTATATTGTATTTCTACTTTCTTTGGGAGAAACACAAAAACTCTCTTCCATATGTAATGGTTTTATATATCTCCCGGATGACTGTTCTGGATGCATCTGGAGCATTGTTTTCAATAAAATATTCTTTCACTCCCCTTTGCTCATATTCCCCTTTCTTTATAAATTGAATAAAACTCTGCATATAGTTCTAACAAATTACTGTATTTCCAGATCACTGGTGACTGCGTGCATCAGATTCAAAAACAGTAGTCCAGAAAGTACGGAATATATTTCATTGCTTGGGAAGTTTGTAAAATGCTCATATTGGCCATTTAATTTTCTCAGTACATGATTGATCACATAGCACAGAAGATAACTTTCAAAAGCTCTGACGCACTCTTTAGTTCCTAAATCCTGGACTCAATTTCCAGAGCTGTAACACACGTGGTGGTATGACCAGCTCCTGTGTCTGAGACCTCATTCTTGCTTTTATAGGACTATTTTTAGGAGCAGCAAGGAACTGAGTCACCCGTAGCTCACACAGTCGCTGAACTGTGCTGAGACTGCTCTGAAGAGTGCAAGCCATGGTGTGATGGTCTTGGGGGATCAAGTTACACTTTTCATTCAACCTGTGTTAAATACTGAGTACGCCACTTGGCCCCTATCAGAGGTCGGTTGTTTGTAATTATCCTGGATCTAGTCTGGGCTCAAGCTCATACCACACAGTTTTCTTCCTAATTTTATTCTTCTGGAACACAAGAAGCGTGCGGCAAAAAAACCATAGTGACCGCACCACCTCCCTGCAGAAATTTGTCTGCTTTCCCCTAGGATGTAATGCAGGAGGTCAAGAAACAGAGAAGGCAGCAAAGCAGAAAAGGTAGCATAAAGCAGGAGATGCACATCTGCTCATTCTGTGCTACATTCTATAATCAAAGCCCTGGAAAAAGTAAAACATCAAGTAGTATATGAAGCATGACCATTGATTTCTATTCATAGTCTCTACATTTTTTACACTTAGGGACAGCTGAATTCAAAATATTTATGGTTGGCTGTACAGCAAATGCTGGAATAAGCCTTTCCCTGCTCCTTTTGTGTTGCAGTGTCCTAACACACAGAGCTTGTGAGACTTCAGAATGTATTTGAAAAAGATATAAGATGTGGTGCAAACATGTGAAATGCTGAGGTGTGAAGAGTTCTTCTTATGCAGCAATTATCAGTAAATCTATTCAGTGATTCATTGACCTCACTTTAAAGTTGATTATCTCCCCTCGGAGCTGGTGGTAGTGGTCTGTACAACTGTTTTTGAATAGTGAGTCCAAGGGAAGACATTTTCCCTTGAAAGCTGGCAATATGTTGAAACAGTGGAGGCTCTGTATAAGTGCCCAATGCCATATCCATATTGTGGATATGCAGTAGTAAGTCCTGAATCAATACCAAGCATGGAACTGCTGATATCACATTTTAATACATGGGATGGTGTAAAACGTATCACGTACTAAAATGACATGATGTAAAAGCTACTGAAAGGATTAATTTAGATGCAGTGTTTTGAAGAGGCCTCTCATAGCACTCTAATATTATTGGAGCCCAGATCACAGGGCCTTTAGAAAATGTTGCCCAAAACTTTCCATTTTTAATTTCCTTTGATTGCTTATAATTTTCAGCCTTTAAAGCATAAGAAAAGAGAATTCTCCATGCTGATCATCTGCCAAAAACTCTTTTCGAGTAGTGTTTCAGCTAGGACATCTTATCCTTTCTCTCTCTCTCTCAAAAAAAAGCATATTAAGGTATTTTATTATGGGAAAACTTGACAGCTAAAGAAATTGATAACCAAGTCCCTGTACTTTTCTTTGAGTTGGGAAAGATGGAGCTACTGTTGCAATAGAAGGACTGCTGGGCAATGTCAGCAATAGCAAAATCTCACTACCTGCAAGATATAAATGAAACACTAGGAAAAGTTTTGCCACCTTTGGTCTTCCAAAAGGTTGGCAGCAATTTTAAATCAATGTATTGGTTAAAAGGAATTGCTTGCTCAACAATAAGCTAAATCTGAAAAACTCATATAAACTATATGTCAAATTTCCCCATCATGTGTCAAGTGTTAGATATTCAAAAACAGTTGATCTGTATCTGTTTTAGGAAAATATAATTGAGATGGAGCCAATTAATTTGACAGCATCAATTTAATCAATCGCTAATATTTGCTTTATTTTGTGTGTGTGTGTTTTAAATGAATGAAGTGAGAGTGCAAAAAACCATCTCTTTTAAGGACATCTGCAAATAATGAGATTAAAATCAGTCAAAGTCTGGTTTAGAAAAAGAAGCTGGGTTTCCATCTGATAGAGATTTTGAGAATTGCAGCCTTGAACTGCAGTGACATAACCAGTTTCCTCAGAAGTGATTTTTATTTGTATGCCCACATGCCAGGGTGAACTGCATGCAACTCTTACACAACGTGCTGCTTTTTCCCCTCCATTTTTGTCGAGTTAGATCTGACACTGCATTTGCCAGAAGAATATGGACAGCTTCTGCTGTTTCTAAGAGCAGAGATCTGAAAGGTCACTGCAGCCATGGATGTTGCTTCTTCCTATTTCACATAACATTAATCCATTTGGGAAGTTAAAGCTTCATGAATTGCTTATCAGGACCTTTTAGTCTGTAGTTCTTCGTTTACCATTCGAAGTCTCATTTATGCTGTAATCTCCATTTTACATAGATAATCTATTAAACAGCCCTAATACCTGAAACATCTGAAAGTTTCTGTCCTCACAGTCCCATTGCCTGTTCATGTACTGAATTTGTCTTTAAGAAAATTGGAGCCCTAAGCTAGATACCAGTAAATTAACCCAGTTTCTAATCTTCCTACATGCTTTTAAATAATATATTAGTCCAGAAATTATTTGGGCATAAGTATTAGGCGTTAATGTATAAATTCAGTGTATAATTCATTAATCAGATGAATAATTTCCAAAGTATCAACAGAAGTAAAGAAATTCTTATGGGATGTGTATTTATATGCATATGGACATTATAATGTATAAAATTATCATCCTAATATCCTATTGTGGCTTGTATTTGATACAAATACTGCACAGAATGCAACCAAACATTTGCCTCTGCTCTCTGTTGCCTTTTTTTTTTTTTTTTTAATTCAAGTACATATACATGGCCTAAAATAGGTTGAAGTCTCTAGAGGCTGGAATTAACAGCCATTTAAGATAAACTTTTATAGATCTTCTTGAAGTCAAGGCTAAGTCTGTCTCCCAATAGGAGACTCTTCCTTTTGGGTGTCCTTGTTTTAGTTTGTTTATTTATTTAGTCTGGCTTGCATAACTATGGCCATGTTTTGGGGTTTTTTCTGAACCCTCTGAAATATTCTTTATTCATTAACAAGGGATACATATTTCTCATTTGATATATATTTGGACATCCTGAAAGTTCTGTGATGTTCCAAATGACGATGAATGTTTCTGTGTAATTTCTTTTTCTCCGTCTTTGGTGAAATAGCCTTTTTTCGAATACCACCTCTACCTCTGGAAAAAGATGAACAAATGCTGGCCCTGGAATGGGTACATTGCCTTCTTTATTACTTAAACAGCTTCTGAATGAAGCCCCTCATTCTACATGTGGAAGAGTCCTAATCATATTGGTAGGTAGTTGCATTCTTGAATCATCTACTGGGGTCTTCTTGATCTTGTGACAACTTGGTGATCATTTTTGAAGGTCAGGCCAAAAAAAGAAATATCTGGTCAGGTCTTGTGCAATTGTCTTAAAGAAAGGCCTACGAGTCTGCAACTGCCCTGTGGTATGCTTGTAAGAAAGCCATCAAAAGGCCCTGTGTCCCACTGTCTCTGCTGGCTATAAAATGGTAATTTTTTGAAGTGTTGTGAGATTTTTGTTAAGGTAAACATAATTATGGGAAAAATTGACTCTATGCAGTACAGAGTGAAAGGTATTGAGGATTATGTATGGCTAGCCAGAGGATGGCTGAGAAAATTCCCCCAGATGAAGGAAAAGTCCACAGAGATATCTATGTAACATTTCAACATGAAGAAAAAAATCCCCTAAGTAGTTGAAATGAAAACTGGCTTCTCCCACTCTCCTGTACAGATCATATATCCTTCTTTTGCTTGCACATCTACACTGTGATCCCAGCCTAAACTTGGAGTAAGGACACATGAAGAATTTGGTTCTGTATGATTTATTGCAAAAACGACAAATGAAGTTGTGTCAACAAAAGATGTAAGGGCAACCCAGGCTCCCTGTGCATGCAAAGATAAGCAGCACATGCAGGTGCTTGAATGTGTGCTCCAGCGTGAGTGTTTCAGCTGGGCTTTTTGCAAGCTCCTCCAAAGGCATCATTGCCCTCCCGTCACCCTGGTTACATAGAGAGAGGGGTGAAGTTTAGCACTGGGTGGGTGTTACCAGGTTGTTATTTTATGCCACCCAGATCATCATGGCATGCATGGTTTCAGCAGGAAAAGCTGGGGGACCCTTTTGGAATTCAGCCATTTTGTCTTGTTCTGGGAAGGTGTCAGCATCAACCCTTGCAGACTCGGTGGCTCTGCTGCCCCACTGTTTCCCCCTCTCCCATTCTCTCTGGAGCACAACCACGGACCTTCTCTGCTGAAAGAGACAGCAGTGAAAACACGATCAACCACAGTGCTGAAACAACAGTGCCAGCAGGGAAGCTGCTGGAAGGAAATGGACTGGTAGAGGGGACAAGTCCAGCTAAGCCAAGCTGAAAAGAGCACAGTGGAACAGTAGGAAAAGTGGCAGAACCCAGAGGTGGCAGAGAGTTCAAAGCAGCAGCACAAGCACGTGCACAGAGCCGAGCTCGGAGGGAGGACCCCTATTCAGACAATCTAACTTCTAGGAGGGTTGTTTATCACTAATCTTCATTATTTTGGGCTGGGGGGAGGGAAACATTATCTGTGGGAGCTTCCCATGTTGCCTCTGTTACCATATCCCGCTGCATGCAGGAACAGTGTCTATATTGTCTTTGTCTGGGAAAACCCCATGGACGTGACCTGCAGGGAACATTCACCACTTTGTGTTGCGATAAGAAGCGACACAGAGTCCTCAGGCAGGTGCAAAAGGGAGCCACTTTATTGCAAAACCCCGGCCTTTTTAAGCCATTAGCCGGTTATCAGTATACGTAGTTTTAAAGCACAACAAACAATTCGACCAACCACCACACACCATAATGTGAGCACACGATGGTCATGCAGTGTGCTTTTCTACCCCTAATTCTGCTGTGTCTCTTTCCTACAGTCCTCTTCTACTTAGCCAAAGTAACAGGCCTGAGCCATGATTTTACAGGGGCAACAAGGCCTTTGTTTTATAAGGTTTTACCTGTGTGCAACAACATTGGTTTTCTTCCCACTGGTGAATACTTTCTAGTGGTAAATCACCTTCTCTTTTTGTATACTTCTGCCACTAATATCACTCTCGTGCTCATCTTATTCCATTGCTCTGAGCTTTTAGTAAATCGTTATCTCAACCTATAATCTCCCTTTTAGTCCTTTCCTTACTAGACAGAGCCGGGGAAAGGGAGTGGCTTATTTGGAGTGTAATTTCCTGCTGGTGTGAAAACCAGCACACCAGTCTACTGTTTTAGGAAGCTTAGCTGTCATGTGATGAACTTAAGCATTTTTCTCAACAGATAAGTTTCTTTTCATTTGCATATGATTCAAAATTTAGATTAGGAATTTACCAGAAAGGGGGTGTACTGAATTTCTCTTAGATATTTGGGGGGAATTGAACAAATAATTTTCTTAAATACTTCTACAATTTTACATTAAAAGCTACTTCTGAAAAGCAGTACATAAAACCAAAATTTGAGAAAGGTGGGACAGAGGTCTTTTTCCATGCCCAGAGTGACAAAGATTTTGGTAGAAGCAAATTACTAGGGCTCCCAAAACCATGAAGGGAAATAATTGAAAGTCAGTTCTGTGTCACAAAAACATGCCAGATAATAAACTGTGTAGAAATTGTCTTCAATCAAATTTGAGTCCAAACAGATTTTCTGTTTTCTGTTGAACTAATGCCAGGCCGTGGAGAGCAAATGGAATCTTAATATGTCATAATCTGGCAGCCCAGTGACATTATACATTTCAAATCAGTAGTGAGATCTTGGTCTTCATCCTCCTTTCCATTCTGGGCATGAAATAGTGTTCTGACGGGTGCTTGGCTTAAATACATCCAAGTGGTAACCCTGGAGAATAGTATGGTCTTGCAGAAAATAGCCTTAAATGGATTCTTCTAGTCTGAAGTATTTAGCATCAACAGATGTTATAAAATTTCACTAGAAGTGGCCTGGAATGGGGATAGAACCTGTCATTTTTCTCTCTCATTTCAGATTGTATAAGATATGGCTGAAATCCAGCTCTTCCCAGGTTGAATTGATTCATTCTCTTTCTGAGATTTGAGTACTACTCGGACTTTTTGATTTGTTCGTGTCCTGTGATTGCTCATCTTTGAGCCAGTCTGGAATTAGCAGGGTTAAAGTAGTGCAAGAAAAAGTTACTGCTTTAATTCAAGGATCTCAAAACACTTGAAAAATTAATTACTCCTCATTACAGTTCTAATAGGTAGGTGGATTATATAAATGTGTAGACTATGGCTAAGTGACTTACCTCGGATTATTTAATGAGGCTTTGTAAAGATGGCTTTCCTGTCGCTACTCTTAATTGCACCACCACGTTGTCATCTGATCTCATGGATTCTGTGGTTCTGCCAGAATTTGGTGGGGGAGGTGGGGTGATGAAATTCACCAGTGAGGTTCTACTGCAACTTCTGCTGAGAGGTGACTAAGGGGAAATCTGGATGAGAGGCTCTTGGAGCTGGCCTGAACTGCCAAGCCCACTGCAGTCCAGAATATAGTGTTTTGATTATTTAGCAAAAATTCAAAAGGCACAGAACACCTTGGATGTTAAGAAGGAAATGTTGATGAAATTAGAACCAGTACATTTACATCTGATTTTCTTTCTTTCTTTCTTTCTTTCTTTCTTTTTTTTCATGGAATAGGGATTAAATCTTGTTATCTCTTCAGAAAAATGTTTTTTCTCCATTCATGCACTCTTGTCTTGTCTGATTCTGAAATGCACTAACTAATTGCTTGGATCTCTTACGCTAATTCTCCTGAAAGTTCAAGGATGTTGTGCTTGGATGTCTGCTAATTAATTAAAGGTTATGAGTTGGCTCTTAATCAAGGATTTGTTCTGAAATTGTGAGCCCCAGTAAGTGTATAATGTTCCTAGTTGAAACGGGCAGGTAGTGAGACTATTAGCACATTAAAATGGATCTCCATGAGTCTCCCTCTCTCTGTGATCCAATGGGTGAAATCTAGTACAAATGTGTACAAAATTGCTTATCAGTGTGTAAAGCAGCTTTGTCCTGTGGCCTACACCTGGATACTGTTTTGCTTTGTGTGGGTGTTCACACGGTCATACAGCAGGCTTTGGGAGACTGCTGGGGTGACTCTGGACACTGCTGCTCTGGCACATGGCCGTGGCAATCCAAACTCTGGAGCAGACAGTGTTGTGCGTGTGTCAGATATACGATACATGATGTGGAGCTGGCTTTCTTCCCTGAACTAGATTAAGCTACCTTCGTGTATGTTCATGCCATCAAAATGGCCAGTACTGGGAAAGCATTGGTTGTTTAGTGCTGATATATTTAGAGAATCAAAAACTCTTTATTGCAAATAGTATCTCAGACATCATAAATTAGATCCAGACCTGTGTGCTGCAGGCTGTAGCAGATCTTGACACAGGCATCACGAAGGAGCAGGGCAGGCACCGAGTGAGGGAGATGCCCCAAGAACAGGGAGAGCGTGGGGTTGCGAAACAACAAACAACAACAACTTTGAGTCCTCTGACAGATCAAGACCTGGACTCAGCTACATGAAATAGTTTGGACATAAGATGTGTATTTATTTTTGTCATCGGTATATTTTTTCCCCTTACTTTAGGTACTGAGTTTAAATAACAGCATAGCTGAATTTCTTGTTCCCTCAGTCCCAGTTGTTTTTTTAATAAAATAAAAGCAATTATTCCAGGTATTATTTATTGCTGTCTCCTCTGAGGATTATATTTTCCTAGTAGGCTAATACTCATTTTGTCCCCCCTTTCTTTCCTCTGATTTTCTTTCTGGCACAGGAAATGCGTGGGTAGAAGTTTGCAAAGGAGCACAGAAGGAAAGTGAGGGGGCAAATTATCCCCTCTTCTCTCCCGTGAGCTGCCCCTCACCTTGAACATAAGGTTTTCTTCAGCACCGTCTCCTGATTCCCCTGATGTCTTCCTTGACAGTTGAACTGTTCAGTCTGAAGTCTGAGTGGCTGGAAACTGGCTCAGAAGATGCTTTTCTATTTATGTGTCTATTTTTGTCTAGGTACAGATTATTAATGGGCTTTTCTCAGTTATACTCACTAGTATGTAAATTATTTAAATTTAAAACAAAATAGTAAGAGGAGGCATCTAACATTATCTTTAAGCAGAAGTTCAGCCCTGAGGATTGCTATCACTAAACCAGTCCCATTTTCTGCAGACCAGAAATGCCCAGCAGGTACAGTTTCAGAACATATGACACAGGTGAGTACATAAATGTGGCAGATTTCCTCCAAGGAATCAAAACCAAGATCAGGCTAGAGATTTGTTTCCCTAGGATGGTATTTCTCATCCAAAGGTAATCAGAACCAGGTTACAGGAACTCTCCAGTGTATTGAGAGCGTTTATAGGAGTGGAGTGAACATTTGTTTATACAGGTATCAGACGGCTACACAGATTTATTTGGCAATTAAGTATTAGTCAGTCATGATCTCTACTTTCATCCCTACTTCATTATTCCTCAGAAGGCTAAAGTACTTGTTCTCTCCCCACTTGAGGAATACAGAAAAAGTTAGACCAACCTTTAAAATTGCTTGGTCAGTGGTTCTCAATATCTCATATTTCATCCAGCTGCCGAGACTCTACAATTAGGATATTAAGACATGCTCTTGATTAGATAGATACATCTCATTGTAATTCAGATCCTACTTTCTAGGAATCTGAATGTGCTGTAGTACCTGCTCTTCTTGTGTGCTCAAAGAGAATCAAAGTTCTCTGTAACTAAGCCGTAAAATCCCAGATGTCAACCAACTACACATCTAAATATATGGCGAAACCATGGTGCATTCTCTTCAAAGCTAATACTGGCTAAAACAGATCCCAACTTTGAACCATAGCTGTCTTGCTTTTATCACATAGAGAAACACCTTAATCGTGGTCTTACTGCCTTTATTTCATAAGAAAGCATTGCACTCTTGAAAATTTGCATAGATGGTGTACAAAAAAGAAAAAAGCCAAAAGATTCTTACAGTGTCAAATCACAAATATAATTTATGTGAATACTAGATCTTCCCCACTCACTCTTGTGAGCCATACAGCTAAAACCTGCTGTGTTCTGGGCTGTTCTGGGCTGTTGCAGCATGAGCGTTCATGAGCAAAGCTGTACCATCGCCATGTCAGTGCTGGAGATGGTGCCTTGCTATGAGGTGCCCAAATTGTCAGGCACTGGTGCTGCTGTTGCCTTTTGAGCCCTACAATCAAGAGCTGAACAAGGTTAGGTGATGAAATGTGGTTACTGTTTAATGAAGGCTCCCTCCAGGTACACACCGTGCCGAAATGCACACTGATGATGCACACAGGACATAGGGCAAGTACAGTTTTGTGAGTTTAGAGAATCAGCATAATTGACAAGAATCCCCAATAGAAACATAGGCAATGAAGTAATTCCTCCTCTTGGTTCACCCCCTTATGAAGCCCCCCTCCTTGCTTGTTGTTTATGTCCATTACATGGGAAATTGTCTTGGGAAGGTGTCTTGTCCTTGAGTCCTGTAAGAAGCAAGATTAGGGCTGGCCTTCAGGAATTTGTTTGTCTAATAGGAAAAGTACTGAAGTTAGGAAACTGTATGACTATATAATAACAGAGCTACGAATATATATGAAGAATATATAAAAGCAAAAATCATTTTGGCATCACTGCCAGTGAGGCTGGTGTGCTGCCTGTGCTGCCTGGCCCTGCTTTGGCTCACAGAATAAAGCTGGGGTGGCTGCTCTCTTGGCTTCTGGCTGATGGATGCCACCCATATATAAATATTCTGCAACTTCACACACAAGAGAGTAACAGCCCTTTATAATTACAGCTGCACTTCTGCCAACTCCTGCAATTTTACAGCAAGCCTTACAGTATTTGCTATCTTTTCTTAAAAAAAAATAAAAACAAAACCACAGAACAGCCCTCCACTCGTGGAATCGACAGGACTGTTCAGTTTTTCTGGAAAAGCCATCTCTTTTTCATGTGATAAGGTGGGAAGAAGGGAGCGAGTAAAGCAGAGCAAACCCAGCCTCCAATACTCGGCTTTAAAATCACAAGCTTTCAAAAATATATGAACTTGAATGCTTCCCTGTGAATATTTGGAGAAGTGAACTCCCCTGTGGGGTTGGCATCAGCTCAGCTACACTGTGCGTGGTGCATCTCAGCCAGGGATATCAACAATCCGTGAGTTTGCCTGACCCAGGAGGTTTAGTGCACTGCAGGGGCTGGACTGCAGCAGCAAGCAGCAGATTGACTTGCTTCAGCTGTTGTAGCTGTGAGCTGCTGTAGCAGCGTTTCCAGGCTGGAATCACACCTGGTTTAGCCAGATCTTTTAAAAAGAATTTTGATTTGCAGTTTTATGTGAGGCAGTGGAAAATGTTCTTAACTCTTCCTACCTTTTTTTCCAGCCAGTTCCTTCCCGTCAAAAGGCAGGGAAAAAATAAGGAGAGGAGTTGGCCCCTACTCAAAAAATTTTCTTAAGCATTCAAGGAAGTAAATAGCATTTTGAAGAAGAGGCTTTAGCTGCGTACACACGTGTACACTGGGGTCCCATGGTGCCTGAAAATGTTGCAGTATATCCTCTGTAAATTCCTAATATGCCATTAACAGGTTTCAGCATCTGCAATGAGCTGCCTATAGTTTTATCTTGCAGTTGCTCTATTTTTGTGTCAGTTGTGCTAGCAGCTTAGAGCTCAGCTAATGTACCATTGACAAATGGCCCCCTTTGAAAGGAGGCTGTATGTATTATATAAATTCATTTACATTGTATATATTCATTTGGAAATGAAACGCACAAGAGAAAAATCAGTGCTTTTCAAATCAAATATGACAAATTCACCAGTGGAAGATATTTGATTTTCTAGCTTTTAAAAAGCAGACAAGATATCTACCATTCTGATGTATTTTGTTTTAAACGTAAAAAGACTAAAATAGAGCTGAATTTGTTTGATTGAGAAAACTGTTCCTGTGGGCTTTCTTCTTTTTTTTTCTCTCTGATTTTCAAGATGAGTTTGAATTCACAGGGCTTTGTTTTGAACACCTTGATTGAAATGCCACAACTTTGGTATCCTTTGGGCAGTTCTAATGAGACAGGAAGAGAGGAAGTACCTGAATGAGCAAATGCCTTCCACCTAGAAATGTAAACTCTCATGCATTATTATTAATTTATGCTAATACAATTTAGAATTTTCTGGGCTTGGATCCACAAGGGTTCCCAGGCACCTACATTCCACATAAATCCCTCTGAGACAATTCGGTTGAAGACTGAGAACCCCAAAACTGCTGTTTGGTAGATTGGGGACCATCAGTGCAGCACCGTGCCACATCCTCTCAAGCTATTCGAGGCACCTCCAAGTGAGATGCTCGCAGAGGGCCCAGCTACTGGGGCTAGCACATGTGTGAACTGTGGTCACAGCACTTCACTGGGGCCAGGAGAGTCTCACAGTACCAGTTCCTGCTAAAAATGCTTCCTAGTGCCTTGTGCATTGACTGGGAGTTTTATCTGATAATGCTCTAATTGTTTGGGTGTAAACTGATGAAATAAATATTGTTAATTCTATTCTTGAAGGTTTTTCCTGAGGACAGTACAAGATCCTGACTCCGCTGTTGTTCAGCATTGGGTGAATAGAACAGTTCATTCATCCTTGCCCTGGAGAAGCCACTGTGGAATGATACTTCACTGTTCCTCTTGGTTGCACATCTGCAGAATAATTTCTTTGATGAAGAAAGAAATCTATTTTTTCTTGGAACTACTTAACACATTCTGGATATATTAACTTATTGTTGCAGTAGTAAAAATGTATCAGGAGTTAGGTTTATTAAAATGGCCAGTGGCTTTCTTTTGCGATTTTAACAAACTGGTTAGAGGGGTCACCCAGGGCGTAGAAATTCAGGGTTTAATTTCTTTCTTTGCCTGAAGGAGTTACGACATGCAACTCCCTCATCACAGAAGAGAACTAAGCCATCAAGCAGTGCTGCAGTCAGTGGGGGAGGAGGGACTGTCTGCATGTCTGTCAGATGCTGCTCCAGTCTCTGCAGAGGTCTTGAATATTGGTTTCAGCAAGAGCTGGCACTCAGTGCCGGGTGAGATGTATCTCCAGGAGGTCACTGCATCATCTTCTCTCCATTGGACGAGCCACAAACCTTCTAGCCTGTTGTACAAAAAGGGACAAATCCAGCAGGAGAAATGGAAGGTGATCCCCCTGGTAAGGCCTTGCAACTCCATGGTTATAGGACACTTTCCTAGGAAGCAGGTCTCAGATGAGCTGTAGTCTTGGACCAGATCAAGGGATATCAGGTGCAGAAAGACTGTACCCTCCTTCCCTCAGTGACTTCCCCTCCCTGCCATACACATGCTCTCCTAGTTCTGCAGCAGAACTGAGAATTCAATTCCTCATATAACATTAATCTGAAGAGAGAAGAGATGAGCAAGTTAGGGCAGGGAAAAGCAGGAAAAAAAAAAGAATGAGAAAACAGCAAATCTTTCTGGAGGGAGCAGTTTGGTGTTTTTTGTTGTGGGTTAAGAGCAAGCAGATGAGGTGGTAATAGAATGAATGTATTTAGACTGATTTTTAGCTGTCTGTGATATTAAATGAGCCAATACTCTGCCTAGAAACAAGGGGGAAACACTGCTAGATATTTATAGGTGTTAGTTTTCTACAGCTCTTTTGTTAGACTAAATGAATGCTGCATAGTCTTGTCAAGCCTTTCATTTTCTCCCCTTTTGTGAAACCTAGTGCCTTCAAACTCTTTCAGAAAAGAATCACTTTTGAGAATCTCTGAATGTAAACAAGTTAAAAAGGATCAATAGTCCTGGCTGGTTGATACATGGAATTCATCACTGGATCAAGCAATCATTGCTAATGCATGTTGGGCTGTGTATTGCTGGGAAGTGTCTGACTGGGTTAAAATGAGCAAGTGGAGGCTGTGCTTAGCTGTGCAGTGTGAAAACCTCAGGCTGTTCTTGCGGTTATGGGCTGGCTCAGAGCAGGCAGCACAGTGCTGGGTGCAAGGCTGCTCACATGGCACCGGGTGGGCTTCAGAGACCGTGTTTGAATGTGTTATTTGTAACGAGAACATCAATTAGAGGGTTTGCAAACACATGCTTTCCAAACTGTTAGTGAAGGATGCAAACACTGCTGTTCTAAATAATAAAACCTTTTAAAGGTAATTTAAAAAATAGTGAAAAAAAGAAAGCAATTGAAGTCTCCTTGTGATTATCTCTGAAGGTGGTAGCAGGGGATTAAACAATCTTCTGGTGCCTTGTTAAAGTGCCATTTTGAGAATTGCTGTTCAACCCAGGGGTTCCTGCAGGGCCTTTGCTAGTGCATATACAGCTCACCATGCTCATCAGGGGGCTCCCAGTCAAGCATATCATCAGCTGTGTGAGAGATGGTCAAACAATGTGCAGATCATGAATTTTTCAGCTTGGCCTTATCTGAGTTCTAAATCTTTAGTAGACAACACATAGTAAGATGTTTAACTTAACAGTTAATGAGGAGGTGTCGTAAAAAGAGCTGATGGAAATGAAGGTAAAGAATTTCTTGGTTATCATTCAGACTGGTATCAGGATCCAGCTTCACCAAGGTAAAGTATGCTGCTCAGTGGTATCAGTGGTGAGCAGATGAGATCATACAGTCCCTTGTGCACACAACCCAAACCTATGACTAAGTATGACTTCTTTACTCTGGCCAAAATTGCAGCTAACTGTGAGAGCCAGATGGGAGCTGGGAACCAAGGCTTGAGCTTTGCATACAGTGTAAATGGAGCATTTCTGCAGTAGAGAGGACCAGAAATGTAATGTGCTGATGAAAACTGCATGGGATGAAGGTCTGCTGCTACCATCTGAATTGTGGTTCAAGACTCCAAGGGGGTATGTGAGGAGTACAGACATTGGCATGAAACCTCCAGAGGGTACAAGGGTAGAGCTCTGCTTATCCCATGTTTTCTTTTTTCAGCCCTCTGTGAGTCTGAAACAGTCCCATTCCAGCTGTGCATCCGAGCAAACTGGTCCTCAACATCAGAGTCCCTTCACACAAAACAAGACCCTTTTCTGCCTTTTTCTTTTTCCTCTTAGTTTTTATTTCCCTTTTTTACTCTGCTCATGATAGTTTGCCGTGAAGCAATTCATGCTGCTAAGCCAAGGTACAATGAAGGGGAGATCTTCCCCAGATCCTCTGAAGCTTGCTGCTTACAGCACTTATATCTCATTAAGCAGCAAGTGGTTCTGTAAACTGCCATGTAGATCAAAGTGTCATGCTTTTTTTAGGTATCTTAATCCTTGTTTCGTGATGTACAACTTGACTGCTTTACTTGTAGGAACGAAATTATTTTGAAGAGACAATTTCTGAAATAAAAGCATGATCTTTAGTTTATTGATGAATCTGAGCCCACAAAGAAATTCCAAAACGCATGCCAATAGAGGAAGTGGTGGAATGCAAATGGTGCTAATTGAGGTAAAAATTACAGTTCTGGTTAATCATAATTGTTTGATTGGAGTAGGGTTTTCTTCTGAGATGTGGAACCTATTTTTTCTTGTTCTCTTCACACTCAGGACTTGTTGCTGCTTAAAGCACAGAGAGGGGTTGCATAAACATTTTAATATTGCATGAGGCTTCTGTAAGCCTGAATGATCTTATGAATGCTAAAACCATGACATACAAGCACAAATGAAAGCAAGCAGCAGAGATTGTGTAGTCTTATCATCCGGATGAACTGATAGATAAGCCAACACACTTTGGTGTCTTGTCATGTTTTGTTTTCCCTCCTGGAATAATTCAGCTACAAGCCTTAAAAATACCTTGCCTCCCATTATTCTTATTTTCAGCATTCCCTTAACTTCACCTGGCAAAATGGCTGTTACACAGCTGCGTATACTTTGACTTTAAAAAAGAGATCATGTGTGAATGGGGTCTTTCATTTGGATAAATGTCACTGTACTTTCTGATCTTACTCATTGTACAAGTAATGCTGGAGACTTCTTCAGTTGTTCTTGATGATACAAGTGGTATGACCGGAGTAAAATAGCCAAATATCTGAGTATTACCAATTCAGAAACGAGATAAAGACTTTGAATGGTAACCAGCTGAGGCAACAATGCACAAAGTAGTTGGTGGCTCGTGTGGTTTGCAGCCTTGTAACAACATCCTCCATGTGGTGGCTATACTACAAATCTGACACTGGGGCAGAGGTTTGATGTTGTAGCTCTGTAACATTCATTGGTTTTGTGGAATAAGTGAGTGTAATCATCCCTGCTAGCTTCCAAAAATAGATTACACCAGCCAAACACTGAATGTTTTTACCCGATCAGACCAGGAACGTGTGACTCTGCCAATGATCATAACGTAAAAAAAAAAAAAAATTAAAAAAAAAATCTATATTAAAAAAGAGTGTAAGAACATGTTTAAAGTGGTACATTCCTTGGTATTATTATGCCCAAATTTCCAGCAATTTGTAGCACAGGAACTTCTTGAGGTATAGGTTCCACCAGCACCATCTTGTTGAATAGCTTTTAATGTTGAATAGCTCTTTTTCTTCTAAGGCTTTTTCCCCTCATTTCTTTTGGAACTTTTCCAAATGGAATTTTTGGACCAAAGTGCCAGTATTTAATAACTGCATCGTTTGAGAAACAATTGTGGTTTAAAAGTTTTTGGATGACATTACTACAAACTTCTAGGGTTTGACTTATAAAAAATAATTATCATATATTCTCTGCAAGTCATAATTTCATATTCCCTTATTATAAACCACTTCAGTCATCTCTTTTCCAGGATGATGAATTCTAGCCTGTTTAAGTTCTCCAGGTGTGCCATTTGGCTGATCATTTTCCTTGGCTATTGTTGCCTGAAGCTTTCCTAGTTTCACTGGAACAGGCTCCCTAGGGCAGTGGTCAGAGCTCCAAGCCTGTCTGAGTACAAGAAACATTTGGACAATGCTCTCAGGCACAGGATGTGACTCTTGGGGTGTTCTGTGCAGGGGCAGGAATTGGACTCAATGATCCTTGTGGGTCCGTTCCAGCTCAGCATATTCTGTGATTTCTAGTTCTTTCGTGTCTGTGTTGAGAATGAGGGGAAGAAGTAGGCATCTCACAGGGGAAAATGGAACTAGAATTGTAACACCATGACATTTCCTGCATTTTTATAAAAATATTTTCTGAAGTTGCCTTTTTGACTTCTGTTGGGTGTCGAGATGGTATTTTCAGGGCACTATGAACAAGAAGTCCAAAATCTTTCTTCAGAGAAGCATGGGCTAATTTAGTCATTGTTGAATAAATATATTAGGGTTGTTGATCACAATCCAATTAAATTTTTTGGGAAGGAGTACTAATTCTTAAGCTGTCCTACTCAGCCTAATAAAACATAGTGTTCGATGTTCTTTATTGAAGTGGTTAATGGATAACCTCTGCTTCTCCTCAGTATTTCTCCTCGTTCCTCAGCCTGTGTTTCATTGCAGCTGTGAGGGAATACAAGTAGGGACTGTATGGTTGAGATCTTGTTTATTTCCTGCAATGATAACTGCCTGAGCAAGCAGGAGTTGGTTGTGGGAGGATGGAAGGTACTGAAGAGAAATATGGATAATTAGAGTAGTTTAGTGTGCTTCAATTATCTCAAAGATCTACCTTTTTCAACTTGCTTTTCTGAGAAATGAAGTGGGCCTTGTGTAGATCCTTCCGTTGCTAGCAATTATCAAGCACATGTTCAAAAGGATGACCAGCTTCTGTCACTCTAAGTTATTAATATTGTAACATCTGGGTACTTCACAGTCTTTTCAGGTACTTACCTTTGCAGTAACCACGTGGAACTAATGGTTGGTATTCCCATCTTCAAAACCTTAAATAATTATTAGAAAACTTCAGCCGGTACCATGTGGCTGTCTGGACTCACAGAGTGCAGGGGCACATCAGATCCCTAACAAGTGCCATGGCAGAGAATTGAATCTTGGTCTGCAAGGGTAATATGATATTTTCCCTTTTCTCAGCAAACAGCACACGCTTTCTCTGGCTAATTTTTAAACCACAGCACAAACACCACATTTGTCTGGCACTCCAGGGCTACTGCTTTCTACAGAGCTGTGCACTAGCTTTGTCAGAGAACCTCACGTGGGCTTCTGGTGACAGCAGGAACAGTGACAGTGCTGGAACCTCCCTCTGTGGCCTGTTTGTCCCTGTGCCATCCTATTCACTGGACTGTGGCTCAGTTAGACACAAGTATTGTCTCCTCCCACTGCTTGGTATTTTCTAATACATACCCTGAATCTGCCCCTTTGCAGCAATTTGTCCAGGACACCTCCTTCCTTCACTGAATGCCTGAGCAGATCCTGAGTGGCAACAGTTTTCAGCTGCCGCTGTGACCCTCAGTGCAGGCGAGACTGACCCTCAGAGTGGCAGTAGCATTCAGTTTCTGGTTTGCAGTTCCCTTACCAAGGAACCACCGAGCTGCTAAGAGCCGGGGGCTCTCTGGCTGTGCAGACAATTCTCTGTAGCCTTTGCTTGCTGTGACATTCGTCTCTGTGCCATCTTAGAGTAGTTTCTCCCAATTTACGCTGGGCTAAAAGACAATAATTGACAATTGATGCTTCCTGGCAATTTCAATACAGGCTGTGCTGGGTTTGGCTGGGGTAAAGTTAATTTTCTTCACATTGGCTGGTATGGGGCTGTGTTTTGGATTTGTGCTGAACACAGTGATGATGATAGAGATGTTTTTGTTATTGCTGAGCGGGGCTTACACAGATCCAAGGCCTTTTCTCCTGTTTGTACTGTCACGCTGGCAAGGAGACTGGGGTTTGCCGGAGGAGACACAGCTGGGACAGGTGGCCCCAGCTGACCACAAGGATATTCCAAGCCATATGGCATCATGTCAGTATATAAAGTTGGGAGAAGAAGGAAGGGGGGAACATTTTGAGTGATGACATTTGTCTTTCCAAGTCACCATTACATGTGAAGGGGCCCTGCTCTCCAGGAGATGGCTGAACACCTGCCTGCCCAGGGGAAGCAGTGAACTAATCCCTTGTTTTGCTTTGCCTATGTGTGTGGCTTTTGCTTTCTGTATTGAACTGTCTTTATCTCAACCGACAGGTCTTCCAGGTTTTACCCTTCCACCTCTCTCCCCAATCCTGCTGGTGGGGGAGTGAGCGAGCAGCTGTGTGGGGTTTGGCTGCTGTCTGGGGTTAAGTCACAACACATGCCCAGGGTTAACCTCATGTAATAATGACATTAACATCTTTGACTGCATTTTCCCCAGCTTTTCCTTCTTCTCTTTCACAACCTGGCAGAAAACTCAAATACACTGCCACCTAGTTCACAAAGGGCAGGAATGACAGCACTTGAACTTTACTGTCTTCCTTTTGCTTTGTTTGCTATTTGGTTGCTTGTGTGTGCTGTTCTGTGAAGGTCCACGTACATTTACAGCAATACTAGATGCATTATAAAAGACCAAAAATAAGGAAAAGATGTACAGTGTCTTTTAGATTTCAATAATTTACAGGTGTGTGCTGAATACATGGTGTTTGTCTGGGAGATGTACTTAAAGGAAGCCTCTTGGTAGAAGAGCCTTGCATCAATTATTCTGGCTGCTATTGATCTTCACGTGAAGAGGAGGGCTTCAGAACCTTCCAAGAACAGATTGGAAATGATAGGATTACAATTAACCATTTCAGTGGCCAAAGGGAACGTTGTTAACACAGGACTCTAACCATCCTCGTCTTTCATGACAAAGACAAGGAAGGATTCTCCGGTTTGCAGAACTATAACAAAACGAATGTAGGAAGAATGGCATGTACTGGGTCATCGTGTTTGCTTCCCCACAGTTTCACTTGTAAAGATTTAAGATTTTAAAAAACCCTTTTAAAAGTAGCCAAGATTCTCTTCCTGCTTCCAATTACTACTGCAGAAAGGTTACTGCTGAACCTTGTTCCTCTGCTGTTCAGAAGCTTTGTGTTCGTTTCCAGGTGAACTTTCTGGGTGTCAATTTGTATTTGTTTGCTCATATGCCAATAACACTGCTTGGCTTTAATGACTGTTTTTCCCTGCTGTTTATCTCCAGACATATTAAAGACAGCATTCTTCTACCTTTTCACCCTGCATTTCTATTTGATATTTGATCCTCTTCCATTTTTCTGTCCACACTAATAACCATGTATGTGATCCAAGCCAAACTCATCCTGCTGGAACGCACTAGAGCAGACCTGTACTCAGACTGACAGCTCAGATGCATCTTATGTTTCATTTTGGCTGATAATTGTTGGCTGATAATTATTGTCAATCAGTAAATGTATATCAATATGGACACTTTCTCCATAGTCTGGTACTTCTATCCAGGTATTCAGTTTTTCATTTGAGGCTCTATGTTCCTCCTCCTCTTCCCAGAAGGGTGAGCTGCTGTCATTGTGAATAACACAGAAATAGTTCCTTTCTGTGTGCAGGTAGCTTCCCCAACACTCCTTACAGGTCTCTAATATACAGTTGTTTCAGTTTAGTCTGGAAATCAGCTACAGAATTTGTATCCGGCAATATTTGCAGGAATGGTCTGAAGACCTCTTCCTGTGAGTTCCCCTTTCAGGACAGCTGGTTATCACTGTTTTGCTTTTAGCTACTTTCTTGTTTCTCTCTCAGCTTCCTTACTGACCTTCGGCTTTCCCAGTCTCATAGATTCCCTCCATGATGCTGTCTCAAATATTTTGGCTGTTCAGGGGGAGTAAAAGGCACTGCTCTTGTTTAGAAAATCAGTTATCTTAGCAAATACCTGTATAGGATCCACCAGCTTTTGCTAAACCCAAGACACCTTTCAACCCTTTTTCTATTCCTCCCCTCTATCGCCATCCAGAATCTTTTACACTTCAGAGCATGTTCAGCCTTGAATTCTGGCGGGGTAAGGCTAACAGGTCTGTATGTATGGATCACCCAACTCTTTACTAAATATATGTGCTATATCTCTGGTCACATAGTGCCATCACTGACTTAATAGATTTATTTTAAAAAGATCTTTGCTGCTGACTTACAATTACATGTGCCTTGTGGCAGAGAGTGGGCCAGGAACAGGCTGTAATGAATATAGAGCAGACTCTCAGCAGAGAGATTGCTGGACAGAAATGAAATTCTGTGTTTTGTTTCCAGTTCAAGACTGAAACAACCTCTACAGTATCTAATGGCATAATTTAGAGGTATCAGGAAATTGTTTTCTGGTTTTCACACAAAATCTCAGTGAAAAAAAGCAACTCACTTTCATTAGGAAAATAGTACTGAAAATTTTCTCTCCATGAAAACCTTGTTTTTTCAGAAGAAAAACAATGCCTTCATTGTTTTAACCAGAAGCTTGCAATAAATGATGGTGTAGACTTAGAAAGGGATGATGAAAAGACTTAGGAAGGAATGATGGAAATACTGGACCACAGTTCTACGCCTTGGTGCTTCTGATTTTCATTTTTAAAGCTTTGTGGTTTTTCTTTGTTTGTTCTGCCTAATTTATGAAGCAGACAATAGCAGTAATCTTGGGTTTTGAGGGAAGCTAGATTATACTGAAGAAACAAGGCAAATTAGGAGAGAAAAATGTCATTCAAGATGATCCTGAGGGCTCTGCACTCTGTCACAAAATCTGCAATTTGCAGGCTGATAGACACAGACCAATTTGCCTAACCCCTCTGCCTGTAAACTGGGACTGCTGGTAAAACCTACCTTTTTAACTAAAGTGATTTGAAATCCTTTAATGAAAAGTAGTCAACATTAAAAATACTTACATCTTCAATTCAACTTTGGTGACTGTTCTCACTCTATGGCTTATGTATTTGCTGTACCTGGCTCTTGAAGGTGCAGTGAGAAGTGCAGGAAGTTTCATGAACTCAGGGTTGGAGAGGGGTAGGAGTGTATTCCTAGCTGTTTCTGGGCTATTTTCTTGTGGTGGCCTTAATCCTGCAGCACTATACTTCCGTATGTGACATGCTATAGTGCCTTCAAATCCTGGGCATGGAAGCTCTCATGGACCGAAGAAGATGTGTAAAACTACAGTTTTCAGCGTAGCATCCACATGCTGCATATAATATGTTGGTTTGTATTCCATTTATTGCTGTTGGGTGTAAATTCAATGAGGTTTCCCTCTCTAAGAAGGAAATCTTATCTCCTTTCTTTCTGGAAGGTGTGAGGGAGGTTCAGTGCTTGGGCCACCAGCAAATTCTCACATTCTGAGGTTGGAAGTGTCAAAAACTGTTTTGACTGTTTCCCCAGGTACTGTGCTCCTATTAGCAGCTCAGCTCCTGTTTAGCTCACTCAGCTCGCTCAGCTCCCCAGTTTTGTTGCATGTGGACAGAAGACAGAAGGAATAAGGTGACAAGTAGTTGATCGTTTCAGTGACTCCTGGTTGAAGGGCACTGACATTTGGAATAGCATGACTGTTTTGGCAGTATTCCCTCATTAATGTCCAGCTCTCCGTGGATATAACTTCAGTCTCTGAAGACAGAGCATAGTTCTTCTGCTGTTTCCAAATTCTACTTGTGGACATTTTGTGTGTCAAGCAGATGAAGGACAACCACTACCATGTTATTTGCTTTCATCAGGAGTACATGGATTGCCAGGGCAATAGGATAAGGAAATGTCTCGGACAAGACTCATGTGATATTTTTATTCACATGCCCACATGTGCCTAAATACTGAGGCAGCTGGGCACGTCAGAGACTTGTTTCTTTAAGAACACTGCCAGAGAGCTGCCTGCTGAATGATGACATTTATATATTTTAATATAATTCATTGTGGTCAGAGAAATGTCCAATACAGTAATTTGGTACTCTATATCAGTTCTCAGTGAGTGACTAATCCATCAAATTTGTTCAGCACTACAAGTCAGTACAAGATTTCTTTTCTAGCTGCCGATGGGGCTAGCTCACGCAGCTTTTAGAAAAATCAAGTTGTGGGTTTTTTCCATCCTATATATCATCATCTCTGTCCACAGTAAAGAATTTAGAATCAGGGCTTGACTGACTGGCTATTTTTCTCAGAGTCACATGAGGCAAAGCAGTGTACAGCTTACTCATCCAAACCTATTCAGAGTTTGAAGGTACTCTGTGATACAAATTTACTGAGCAGATAAGAAAACTTGGAAGGCACAAATGGGGCAGATAAGGACGACTGCAAAATCCCATGGATCCTTTCAGAATTGGTTTGAGAGTTTTTGGTGTTTTGCTTTGTTGTCTTTTTCTGGCATTGGTGCAGTGCATTTTTGACAAGCCTCAGCAGTTTTAGAAAAGCATTCAGAAGTTTTTGATGCTCATCTGAACCAATTCCATCTAATCAGAACAAGAGCTGAATGTTACTATTCTCAGGAAGCAATTGTATTCACAGAATTTCATCTTTTCTGATGTCCTCAATTTGTCCTCTGACAGAAGCAACTTTTATTAATCTGTCCGTTCACTGTTATTGATTGGCCACTTATTATGCCAATGCATCCAGCTTATGTTTGCACATAAGCTATGCAGTGAATCCAGTTGACAGCCATAATTTGAAACTCACATAGATTGAACGAAAGTAGCTGTCATATTCCTGTCACTTTCCATATTCCATCTTCCAGGGGTGATGGGACAGACTTGTGATTTCAAATGGTAGAGTTCTTTGAGTTGTCAGAGTATTCCTCTCACACTGCTGCTTTGGAAAGTCCCGTGTTAGTACCTGGTACCTTCAGGTGGGCTTTGCAGCATGTGGTGGTTGGATACTGAGAGCTGCTTTGAAGCCAGCGCAGTTTGTGTGTGCCTTAGCCTGTAGCTGTTGTGGTACCTGCAGACTCCACACACTGTGACTGGGAGTTCACTAACGAATGCTGAAGTGCTGAAATATTTACCCAAAGCTCATTAAGGTTGATTGTTAATGCCAGTCTGGGCTAAAATTGCCAAAGTAGTTGGCTTCTTCCTTTCTGCTTGAAACTGAGCCAGGTGTAAGAGTAGCTCTCACTGCATTACATGTATACCATGTGTAAATGGCAAAAGGCGACATGGAACCAGGCATTCCTTCAGCTCACTAGTTTTATTTTGGATCAGTAGCATGATGAAGCATGGAATTCAAAGGCACTTTCCTCTGAACAGACACTGCAGGTGGTCTTTCTTGCAGGTCCTCTTTTCCTTCATGGGAAATGGGATTGTGTGCTCTCAGCACATCAGAAGAGTGACTGCCAAACTAATACCCACAGCACTAGTCCCTCAAATCACCAGGCTTTAAGTAAATGCAGTGCCAACTTATTGGCTGTTCGCACCACGTGATGTGGCTTAACAAAAGTCACTGAGAGCGCTGCTCTGCTGTGTAAGTAGTGCTGCGGTTTTCCCTGCACGTTGCATTTCGCTGATCTTTGTCATAACTTCTCCCCTCATTACTGAGCTGTTGGCCAGCTCTGCAATTTCTCAAGCTGGTTGCAGTTGGTTTGCTTTTCTCTTCAAGGCTTGGCACCAGTGCTGGAGGTGCCTGCCGGTCCCTCCAAAAGATCACTGATATCTGTTTCCCTCATGTGGAGGAGTAGGGAGGGCAATGCTAGGCACTTGTTCATAGATGCCGTGCGGAAGTTGTCATCTGGAGGTGGTTGCATTGGACCTGCTACCAAGAAGCTCTGTTTGTCCAGTGGGGAGCTCTCTGATCACTGCTTTGCCCAGTGTACATAGCCAAAGCTATGTACACTGCTCCTGATGACATGTGATTGGAAAGAGCCCAGGGCTTGTCCATGTGACAAGAAAATGGCAGTTTATCCAAGAATCAAACAGATGTAGATTTGAAATTGGTGAAGTGTCGAGACTGGGGAACCCGGTGAAACCATTTCTCCAAGCAGAGTTTTGTCAGGTTAAAAATCACAATTTATGTGGCTTGAGCAAGTGCACCTGAGGTTTTCAAAAAACTGCTTTTATTCTTTTTGAATGAACATTTTCCCCTCTGGTTGTATATTCATTTCACTGCCTCGGTGTAAAGGTAAAGCTGTTTGATTTCACAGTGGGATTATCATTTTCCTGTTGATCTCTAGTTTCCTGAGTACCTCATCATAATATCAAATCCAGCTTTGTCTCTGGGTGGTTCCATAACATTTCCCTTTAAGTAATTTCCTAGCGATTCTGAGGTGGGCTGGCAGAGGGACACAGTGGTATGCAGATGATACAAGCCCTCATTGCAAAACCTAATAACTGGGAGAAGGTAAAGGTACAGCTGATACCCCGATGCGTTAGTTGCGTTTGGCTGACAGAGGTTTTCTTCTTGGGGAGTTTGTGCTTATGAGGTTGTTTGCTGAGAAGTTACCTGCAGGGCCTGATGGCAGCTCTTGCAAGGGTGATAAATTAATACTTTGCACGCTAATCTCAGAACAGCTACTTACAAAGTAAAGCACTCATCAACAACGGAGAAGTTGGATGCACTGTATGGCTTAGTTAGTTGAGGAAGAAAATAAGACTTGCAATATATTCTTTCCTGTAGGCTCAGGACAAAGTATCTATGTTTCTGTAGACCAGCTTTATTAACTGGGGCTGGTCCTTCAAGGAAGTGCTAAATAAGTCCTGAAGGTGAGTTATTAATGCCACTCTGGAGACTGCATTTGAGGGAGGCAGGACATAATGCTCCTCTTCATAAAGTCCTGAGGTGAGGCATGAGCTCTGGAAGAACCCAGAGATGAGGTGATTGCTTGGGCCAAAACTTCTTTATTCTCATTTTAGTTGGTTTTGTGGTTTTGTTTGTTAGCTTTTCCCTAATGAAATCAAATTTTGGGAAAGCTGAAGAGAGGACAGTGTGGAGGAAAGAAGGCATGAGAGGAGGTTAGAGTTGTTATATGGTGCAGATTTGGAAAATTCGGAAAGCTATGAGACTGCATCATATTTGGGCATTTCTAGGATGTGACAATGGTTGTAAATAGCCTTACTGTGGCATCATCTGTTGGCCTTTATTATCGTTATTTGCTGATGACATTCCTGTTAGTCCTTGAAACATGCTGGGCATCTCTCCATTTCCTTTTGGTTAGCTCCCCAGCATGCTTTGTCTGAACCCTGGTATTACAGCCAGAGCCAGGAGATAAGCAGTTACTATTCTGCTTGAAAATACATTTTGAATAATGCTGCATATATTTTACAGATTTTATATCCATTCTGTAATATTCTAACTGCCTCCTTCACTGATATACAGCCTCTAGATTTGGTCCTATAGTAATGGGAAAAAATACTATATTACTTCCAGGCTCTTCTCATTCTCCAGTTCTCTCTTTCCTTGAAATATGATCTATTTTGTTCTTTCTATTTCTGTTCCAAACATACATTATACATCCAGATCCCCATATGCACTGGCTATTACTGCTTAGTAGTTAATTCAGGGTTATTTGACTTTGCTGAAGCTGGCTGGCTAGCTTAGCCCTCTTTGTGTCCCCCTTCGTTCCGCTTCTTTCACCCCATCCCTGTCTCTCCTTCTCTCTCTCCCTCCCTCCTTTTCTCACAGAATCACAGAATATTCTGAGTTGGAAGGTACTCACAAGGATCACTGAGTCCAGCTCTTGAGCGAATGATTCATATTCTCACCTTCTATTCATGGAATCACAGAATCATGAAATGGTCCGCGTTGGAAAGGACTTTGAAGATCATCTCGTTCCAAGCCCCCCACAACAGGCGGGGACACCTTCCACTAGACCAGGTTGCTTAGGGTCCCATCCCATTCATCTGCCTGTCTTTGCCTGTTTATCTGCATGGAATGCTTTCAAGATAAAAATAATGTATTTATGAGAAAAGCCTTCCTTCATACTCACTAGAACAACATCACCAAATATCAGCTGTACAAGTGTTTTGAAAGCCTAGTTTCTGTTTTTTAGAGGGGAAAAATGAGTGTCTTTAAGCACTGTGCTATGTAAGTATAATTACTTTTAACCATCTATTTTGTGTATAACTTCATCATTTATTTCTCTAGTGAAATAAGACAAGTGAATTTTGCTTTTTTTTTCTGTCAGTCCTGGTTTGCATGCTGGTATCTCGGTTAGATGCTGAGTTTACAAGAATTGCAGAGAATATTTGATTGCTTTGTTCCTTTTCATTGAAAGGAATGAAAGATAAAATGCTAAGAAAGTGAAATTTCAATATCTCTTCTTCTGTGTAGCTCCTCATCTGTCACTGGAAAAGAAGAAATTTTTTTAACAAATATTTGATTGTTTGTGTTTCTATTTCAAAGCAAGATTTGGAAGTATCTGTGCTAGAAACCATTTCTGCAGAGAGAGATCTGTATCATTCCTCCACACTGAGGGTAGGAATGGATAGGACATTTCCCACACTTTTTTTTTTTTCCCTAATTTGTTAGAAAGTGGGAGGCAGCAAAGACAGCATCCAGCCCCTTTGCCTGGTAAGAAACAAGGGCTGGTCTCAGCATGGTGCTGATCACGTAACAGGAATTCGGCTGGTAAACCTGTGCCTGGAGGTTGGCCTTGGAGAGGGATCAACTCAACATGGAAATAGCTTTTTTTTTGGTTGGTTGGTTGGTTGGTTGGGGGTTTTTTGTACCTGTATCGCTGCCCTTGGAGATTGTACTCTTCAGATACTGGTTCTGCAGACCCTGACTTTTGTGTAACTGTCAGTGGACACTTTCCCAAACAGCTCTTTTAAATCAGTGGGCATTTTGTCCCACCAGTGTTGTTTCTAACCAGCCAGAAAATCAGCAGGGAGGCTCTGAGATTTGGTTCTCCTGCAAAACCTCAGCTTACATCTCCCATGTCCCTTTTCCAGAAGGTCACTCCTGCTCTTCTTAACTCTGGAAATCTTCCCCTCAGTGTGGCTGCAAAACCTGCAGGCATCTCCCCTGTAGGGGATCTGAGTACCTGCAGACAGACATCTTGCACCAGACAAATACTGCCTGCCTGCAAGATGTCTTTGATATGTTTTTAAAAAGCAATATCCATTTCCTTCAAAAAGGCTGACCTGTCCCATTTGTGATGTACTTTCACTTGCATATAACTTGCTGAAGCAATAATCAGCTTCTTTAAAATTCTGCTCCCTGCTCACTTCTAAACCACTTGAATATTTTACTCTATCCAGGAGTCAAGTAGCCCGCTCCTGTGCCTGCTTTCATTTTTTTGAAATAAATGAAAAGTTTTCATGAACAATGAACTCATCCAAGCAAAGAGAATTATTTGGCCAAAAATTCCGTCTTTCTATGAATTGACAATGTTACAGATTATCTGCTGAGCTATCTGACTGTAATTCAGAGAAATGCATGACTTATCTGGCTTTGTTACTGCATCTTGTGTGGGTGAGCCAACCCTACTCCCCTGCATTTCACGGGTCTTGCTGTTCTCCTCATGTTGACTAACATTTTGTACTGCTAAACAGTACTTTGGTTCCCTCACTGGGTGTATTTGATGGCCTCACTGTCTTAAGTAGTGGCTGGAACAAAAATAGCAGCTTTCTGATTCAGAACTTCTGGAAAAACCCATCTTGTTCCCATTTGAGAAGCACTTGTGAACATCTCTGACCTGCTGTTACAGATAAGTGGAAAATACAGGCCCGTTCTGGTGACTTGTTCTCCAAGAGATTTTCTTTAATAGCCAGGCTGAGATGGCCAAGACTATCATGCTTTCAGGATGTCATTCCATTAATTCTAAGGAGAAAGCATTACTCTGACAAGGGTTTTCCATTTAGTCTCTTGCCTGCTACTGCTCTGACCCCTTACCAGTTGGACCTTGGGTTTTCCTTCCACATGCAATGGTGGCAATGACTTGCTGCTTATTTCATGTTGAGATTTGCTAATTCATGGTGCCGTAGGAGCTAAATAGGAAAATGGAGAGGATTTACGCAGGAGAAAAGCCTTGTACTGCTATTTCTTGCAAGTTCCCTTCAGTTCCAAAGGTTTTTATTTCCAGAGAGATCAGTCTAGCTTTATTAATCTGAGACAGAAATTAAGATCTAATTTGTCAAACCTATCAAGAGCATTGCATAATGCCAATGAAACATCAGATTTACTTAATGACATGCAGTGGGCCTGATTCTATGTGCAGTGTGTGCCTGCACAACACTGTGCACACCTAAGCATGGCACAAGAGTGATTTTAACTTTGAGGAATGTCTGATGCAACTGCTCTCTGATGCTGATCAGCAGATGGGGATGCTTGAAAAGGTCGTGAGCAGTGTTGTGGGTTATATGCCTCCAAATCCAACTGGCTCCTCTAGGAAACATTTTATTAGTGTTCAGATTCTGCCTCGTCTTTCAATCTGATCCAACAGAGCTTTCTCTGAATTGCAATGTCTGGTGGATCATGCAGGCTGTGATCCAATATCCTGGCTTTATTTTCAATTTGGTAGCAGCACAGTAAGTTCCTCCAAGTAACTGCACAGGATGGGTGAAAATAAAGCAATCCCAAAATGCTGAATAAATATGAACAGAATAGAATCTAGAGCAGGAAAGTGCATACAAGGAGATTAGGGAAGATGGATGGCTCACACTTTGAGTGGCTGCTGTGGCAGGATTCCACCACAGGTCGGTCATGCGTGGAGTCATCACTGCTTTCAGCAGCCTGTGCGTAACTGCTACTCCACAGGTACCAGACACTGCCTTCTTGATTGTGATAGAAAAACCCTGGTGTGACTGAATTGCCCAGGACTGTGAGCCCAGTAAAACATAATCAAGTAACTCCACAGGCCTGAATACACCTACCAGGTATCATTTCAAAAAAGTAGTCATGTCTCCAGAATCTCAGCCAAAATCACAGCCTGTTCCTTGTTTACCACTTGAACTATTTCCCTTCTACACTACCTTGTAATATTACTGTTAACAATAGATGATATTACGTCTTTCTTCTTGGTACATCCTGAGCAAACAGTAGAAAAACTGAATATGACTACAGAGACTGAAAATAAAGATTTATTACATAGTCTCTAGTGTTGTATCAATGCACAAGCAAAGTGTATGTCCTAATCCTTCGTTCTTATGGCAAAGAAAAGATTGTTCCATATTTAAAATGAAAATGGCATTGAATTAAAATGTTATTTTGTTGAAGGGCATTGTAAAACCCAGGGCTTGCAGAGGGGAGACAAAACCAATTCATCCCTTTTATAATTGCAAGGCTCTGATCTTGTTTGCTTAGATGCTATGGTGATAGACTCAAAATTGGCTCTTGGTAAATACAACATACTTTTTGCATAATATTGGTTAAGCTGTTCCAGGAATTTTTCACCTCCGGGTGAAATTGCCTGCTAAAGCAATGTTGAAATTGGCGTTGGTTGTGTAGAAGCTTTGCCTGATGATTTTGTAATAGATCATGGTAAATTTGTTTCGTGATCCTATTAAGAAAGAACTAAGGAGGCTGAGCATTCATCATTATAAAAATTGCTGTTTGTCTGAAGGTTCTTTTGCAAGTGCAAATCTGCCTTGTTAATCTTCTGTTTCCTTTACCCTCATTGGTACCATTCCCCAAATTTTCTGCTAAGTGCAGATATACAGTATAGCAAGTATAGAAAATGAAAGCCCTGAAACAATCGTCACTAAAAAGTCCCTTCTGATCTCCTGACAACTTTGCCAGGCATGAAGGCTTCACTCTGTGGTGTCTCTAGTGGCAAAGGCAGTTTGATTTTCACCATGTCCACTCATTCCTGCTTATGTCCTTCTGGCTCTCACCATAGCTGTATCAGCACGCTTACTTGAGGCACTTACCTGGAAGACCAAATAATGAAATGAGCGGGACTTAAAAAAGAGTCCATTGCTGCAGGAATGTGTGTGCTCTGCTTCATTTTGATTGAAGAGAATAGCTCCTTAGCCAAGAAACGGGTTTTCAGCTACTGAAGTTTTTGGTAGGGAGGAGGAGGGATGTTGGTAAACAGTTCAATAAAATGAAAAATGAAATAGAAATGAAAAATGGTGGCCCATCGCATCTTGCTGTTGAGATTCACAAGATGTAGAAACCAAGGAGCTTTGCGTCTCCCTGGGATCAGTAGAGACATTCATCTAGTAGACCCATGTTCTGAACTCTGCTCGATGTGGGACACTTTTGTCTCTGACACACTCTTTCTGCCAGACTGCAGGGCATATTTCAGCATTCCCTCCCTCCTTCCCTCCCACTAAAGCAGTTGCATTTATCTTAAAATAATTGTGTATTGATTGAGATGGAGAGCAAATGTAAAGCTGCCCCAGTGGCTGGGCTGTGACATTCCCTGGGCCTTCCCATTTTTGAGCTGGGCAGACCGGAGGTCACAGTCCGCCTTCACACCATGTCTGAGAGCCCTGACCAGCAGCCTATAAATTACACCCTTACCAGGCACTTTTTCTCATGGTATACCCATGATCTGACCCCAAACAGATATTTCTTTTCTCTTTGCCCACCTATCTTTGATCTTTTCCTTGCCAAACTGTGAAAATACAGATTGAACAGATTCAAATGACATTGCACTTGACTCAGTGTAAGTCTTAGTCATAGATTCTATAATGTCACAAAATTACTGTGTTGATCCAGCACAGTTAAAGACGTGTTTGAGGTATTTTATTTTATCCTATCTGATATGTATGATAAAGCACTACATAATATTGGCCATATTAAGTAAATTAAACGCTTTGAGATAACAAGATATTGTACAAAGAGAATGTTTTTACACAGGATTTTCCAGAAACTTCTTGCTACCTAACCTTGTATCGGAGATCTGGAGAAATTGTAAAATAATGGCAAATTTCGCAAATGAGACAAAGAGCAATTTAAGGTGAACAGCAAGCTTAATGTTCCCAATGCATGAAGTAGATTCAAGCAGTAGCAAGGTGAGCTCTTTTAAGCAGTGTGCGCTGAAACATAGCCAGATGTAAAATCTACTGAAGAAACGGGGCTGTGTCTCATTATCCCATGTAGGATGAAAATGCAGCATTCCGCAAAGCCATGGCATTGAAAAGGAAATTTCACCTCTGGGGTTCTATTTCTCAGAG
Organism: Falcunculus frontatus; assembly: GCA_013398115.1. NCBI lineage: Eukaryota > Metazoa > Chordata > Aves > Passeriformes > Falcunculus > Falcunculus frontatus. The sequence goes on from VZRV01000144.1 coordinate 2,249,205, forward strand.
CGTTTCGGGTTTTTTTTTTATTGATGGGTGCTCAGCACAGCTAAGCCCCAGAGCAATTGTAAAGAGCTCAGTGTGAATTGAGTCATCTGACTTTTCAGCCCTTGACTTTGAATTCTGTGTTTGACTTTTACTCCAGCGAGGTTGCTGTGATGAGCCAAATGCAAGCAGGGCATATTGCTGACACTGCTCCTGTGAGCAGTAGGAGTTGAGCAAAACATAACATGCATATTTACTTTGCTCATTTAACATGCAACAAATAATTTAAATAAATTAAAATGCTAACACCTTGGTGGGAAATCAATGAATCACTTAATGACAATGGATTCTGCTGTACCTTTTGTGTCTGCATTAATGCTACATTAAATCAAATTACTTTCATTATGATGGATGTGAACTGAACTCATTTAGCAACAGGACAACCGGATCTTTCTTACTGTTAGAATCTCCATGTTTCCACCAGAGACCTTGGTTCTGGGAAACATGACAGTTCAAGCTAGGTGTGAGTTTCTGTACTTCAAGCTTCTGCAGAAATACCTTTTACAAGGAGAGCTGAGGTTGAATGTGTGCCCAGTGTGCAGTGGTTTACACAAAACCAATAAAAATGAATTGCTGAAATCCCACACAAATTCTTCTTTCCTGAATATTTTTGCTATCTAGAAAAAAGGCACAGATGGTTTTTGGGTTGGTCTTGTCATCTCTCTGTCCCTCCCCACCCTTATCACAAAGTCAACTATTCAATAATCACAATATTAGCAACTTCAGAATAAAAAAATCTTGGACAACTGATTTTACTTGCAAATTTGTCCTCTTCACAGAAAAATGAAATCATTTATGTGCAAAACTGACCTGATCGTAGAGTTAACCAGAGATATTTAATTCCTGTTTTAAGACTTTGGGTCAGCCCTAAGGGATTGATCCCCACTAAGGAAACCAAGGTCCCCACATCTTTTGTTGTTTACCATAATCTTGAACAAAATTCCCAGGAAATTCCCGGATCAGAAAAGACAATTCAGCTTAACTGCATGTTTCCCAGCCCATCTGCTTTTTCTGTTACAAAGATTACACTATCATTGTACATTTTATTAGGAGTGATTTTTGTTCCTAATGTACCACGTACCATTAGCATGAGGTACAGCGTTCATTCAAGAGACTTGAACCAGGGACAGCAGGACTGAAGAACCAGGCCTTTACATTAGCTACAGAAACCATTCTGGCATGGAGGAGTAGCAGGTTCTTCAGGTTCCTCTGACCAGCTTCTAGAGAGGCATAATGATGTGCCCTGGGTTCTATATCCTGCACCTGAAACTGATGATCAGGACGTATCTATGTGGATGGGTTTAGATGTTGTTGTGGTTCAGGAATGGTACTCTCCAATTTAGTGCTCCTCGATTTAGACTCCAAACCGCACTGCCAGTTGCATGCTCCCCCTTCCCCTCTCCCTGCCCTGCTGCACCAAGTTGGAGAGGAGAATTGAAGGCACAAAAGGCAAAGGTCACAGGCTGAGGTAAGAACAATTCACTGGAAACAGCAATGAGATAAGAAAGAAACCAGGAACAGCAACAATATTAATAACAAAAGCGTACAAAAGAGGGAGTGATTCACATACAAAAACACTCACCAGGAGCTCAACCTGACCACAGGCACACCACCCTGACCAATCTCACTAGCTTGGAACCAGCATCACCCAACCACTCCCTCTGGCTCAGGACCAGCACCACTCTTACTCAACCAGAAGCGACCCTTTCTCCCTGGAAGAAAGTCCCTTTCCCCACCCCTGGCAATGACATGAGGTGGTATAGAATAACTTCCATGTCCTAGCCAGGCCCCCTCCTGACTACTGCAAAAAATTAACCCTATCATGGCCAGCACCAGGAGAGACATCCTGGAAATAGCTCTGCCTGTATTTGGCATCACCTTATTACAGCAATGTGAGAAATCTGATGTATCCCACTGGAAAGGCATGCTCAGAAAGATTGGACTATTACCTATTGTACTGCTGGATAAGACATGCACAGGAATTCTGGAGTGGCTATTGCATTGCAAATCCACATGCCAGTTTATCCTCCCATACTACATCTGTCCAGTCAGACCCTTAAATTTATGAAATGAATTCTGGGTAAGAGCTGTTGTAGTATGTATAAGGACATTTGACTGTGTTAAAAAGTCCTGCATTAAATTCAGAGCACAGTACCTAACTTAAATTTACATCAGTGGGACTTGGATGTAACTTTTTATTTGCATCTGAATCCTTACAGAGAGGTGAACTTCTGCTAGGAGATACACTGATATTTACTGAACTTGCTTTTCACTTGTCTCTGTCACATTGCAAGCCATTTAAAATACATCCTTTTTGCATTTCTGAGCACAGGAGCAAGTGCTGCAGCTTCATGCATTATTGAAAAGTGTGGCCTCGACTCGTACAATATAGCAGGGATCCAAATGATCTCCAGAAACAAGCTGTTTTATATACACACAGGCAGGTCAAAAATGAGGTTCCAGAAAGGTCTGAGAGTGAAAGGACTGAAAGCAAATGTAAAAACATAAATAAAAACTTGGGCTTATGCAAAAATGAACAAATTTTTACTGGGGAGGCAGCAGATGAAAATACCAGGCTTTAGAAGTTCAAGTGACCTCTAAATCCATTTTTGTGATAATCTCAGCTGGCCAGGCACTCTCTCTCTCCCCCTCTTCCTCTCTCTCTCTCTTCACTTCTTCTCTGGAAGCTATTTTCTCTGTGTATAACTATTGAATATTCTTTGAAGCAGAACCTCAGTAACCCATTTCCTGGTTGAGTGCTCGCACCTGAAGGTCATATTTAGTCATCCATTCCCTTCACCTGACCTGTACCATAATGAAGAAAAGCCTGAAAAGTTATTTAATAGCTGATGGAAGTGCTTTAGTGTGAGAGAATCGAAGTACCTGGCCCCTTTAGGAAAAGATCAAGGTGTCACTTTGGGAGACTTTATGTCCTGTTTTTCTCCTTCTGGCACCAGTTATAGATGTTAATCCAACGAAGTGAGGTAGGAAAAGGACCTGTGTGTGCAAAGTGACAAATCCCAACGTGAAACACAGATTTCTGTCAAGGGGAGGGGGTAATGAAGTGTTGAAAGGAAGTGTTAACAGCAAATCATTCCCCTTCAGGTCGCGACTGGATGCCTTCTCTGGAAGTTCTATTTTAAACAGAAGAGATGGGGCTTAATAAAGGGGCAACTGGGTGAAGTGCAGGGGCCAGTACTGTGGAAGAGATCAAATTAGATCTAAAGCTATCCCTGAATTCATGAGAGTTTGCTTCCAGGTGATGGCAGGAGTTATTTCATGTCAGACAAGTGTGTGCATTTGAGATTTTGGAAATCTTCTGTTTTCCTGAGCAGGAAAGGATTTTCAAAAATTTATTTTTACTTTTCTCTTCCCATTAAGAACAAACAAACAAACAAACAAGCACTCAAATCCAGAACTAATTCTGGTCTGCCCCAGCAGCTATACCAAGTTCTTTCTCTCTCCAAGATTTTCCAAGTGCACCTTCCCTCATGAGTTTCCCCCTTCTTGTGCGTCAGCTTGAGCACTGCTACAGCCACATACTGTGCTGTTCACTCATTTGTTGGCATATAATGTTCCCTGGGTTTGTGATAACACAGGGGTCAATGAAAATTCTCTTCACAGCTCTGTCTATTTGTCTTTCCATGTTTTTTGCTAATTGGGCCTGGAAAAATACCGTCTACAGGCATGCTGCTGTACACCTATAAAATATTCATACTAACACTGGCAAGTCAGTGTGGCTGGGACCTAAGTTAAGGGAGTAATACCCTTTTAAGACTCTGGTAAATATACCAGGGGCTTTTGTTATCTGCTTTGTTTTGTTCAAGTGTTAGTTCTACACACATATGAGATGGGTAAGCCAGACTTTTTGTTTAAGATGTGCTAAATTATTTCCATAAATCTTATGTTGTTGGCTGTTTAAATTATTATGAGCCAAGGTCCCTGGCACTAGAGGCTACACACTACAATGAAAGTGTTCATATTTTCTGTGTTTATGAATCTAAATTATGACAGGGTACTTTTTTCTCTTCTGTTTCATGCTTTTTCTCCTCAGAGCACTCCACTGTGGATATCCACAGATGGGCTAATAACAATCGCAATGGTTGCCTATTTGTCACCCTGTCATGGGTTGCCAGAGATTCTTTATTTGTGCTATTAAAAACATACAAATAAAAAACACCTTTTAGTTGTCTGATGGTCCTCCTTGAAGGCCTGTTTAGTTTCCAGAGAGCCACTGAAAAATCAAGTTTTTAATACTCATAAAGAATAAAGAATGAGAAAGAAACTTCTTTCCTCCTTAATTGTGACTGATCTGGGTCTGCTTTCTGCAGACCTGCCACACACACCACTTATGCAGCCTTTCCTTCCTTTATCCAAAGGTAGGATACAAGGGAAGTTCAGATCACAACCAAGCGATGAAGAACAAGTGACACAATGTGCTCACCAGTTTGACAATAGCTTTATCTACCTCACCTGTGTATTACAGGATCTTCTCCTTTTGAGTTTTTGTAGAGCAAAAGTTTTTCCTTCTTTTATTGACCAGATGGCTTTGCCTTTTTTTTCTCGCACGTTTCCAGCAATTCATTTCCCACTTTTACCATTGAAACAAAGACTTTCGGGTCCTAAAATAGAAACTAGTTCCTAGCAGAAGGGTATGTGTACCCAGCCATCACAAGACAAGGTGTAATGTTGCATATGAAATCCCAGGTAAAACCTGAGTATGTAGCCCCAGGCAATTCTCCCAAGCAGGACTTACTTGGCAGACTGTGCTTCACATCCTGGTTTTCTCAAAAACATCCTGAGAGGTTTTCACAGATTAGAAGCTATGAAAACTTAGCTCTCATACCCCTGGTCCTGATAAATGTAGCAACACACTCATACCTGTATTTGCTTGGGAAGTGTCTTCAAAATACCTGTGCAGTAGGATCCAGTTTCCTCCCTGCCAACACGCATCTCCTGCAGCTTTGTTCAGAGCTCAGAGTAAGTTTTTGGGGCGGGGAATATATTTCTCTTTGTTTTCAGACCACATATAGAAAAATGGAGCTGATCTTGGCTAGAGGTGATAGGTCAGGTCATGACAGAAGCAGGGAATGCTTGTAGTGGCAACCAATGTAATTCTCCTCCCCTGTGGCTGGACTTTACAGAAAGCTTCAAAATTTTTCCACAGTGCCATCTTCTAGGATCCTAATAAATTATGCACACTTGCTGGAGTTGGCTATCTGATACTCTTCCTTCTGGTGCTCTCTCTTACAAAATTACTTCCTCTGGGAACTTTTAGTAATGGAAGACATGGCCAAGATGAAGTGGGAGCTTGCTAATTGGTAGTGATAGTCTACTGAAGCATTAAGTAAAGTAATCTTACTTTATACTGTTTTTCTCAGATCTCGCTTTTATCTAAACTTGCTGCTATGTCTTCAGCTGGAAAACAGAGCTTATCTCAAAGAAGATGCACTTTTCCCACGTTCTGCAATTGATCACTCATTATAACAAATATGTGCAGCACACTTTCAGAATTCTGTCCCTGTTACAATCTGCTGTTCACATTCATGCTAATGTGGCCATTTTGCTTAGGGTTTGCTGTGTGCAAGTGATAAAAGACATTAATGTTTCCCTGGAGTAGCTAATGGGCTCTTTCATAATTTGCATGTCCCCTGTTGGCATTCACTGGCTTGTGGTCCAGGATGGGCACTTCTTCAGCTTTGCAAGAGGCATAATACTATTTTGCTAAATATAATGACACTAAGGGGACTGAGTTTCTTGGAGTTGAGATTCCACAGAATTATAAGATCTAATCATCAGTTAGAGATTTCAGTCCTGACATGTAAAAAAGGGCAAAAGACAGGTGAGCACCCTCAATCTTGCACATGAAGGAACAAGCAGGTAAATGTGGAGCCTAGTCCTGTAGACTCGATCCTAGACTGTTTCGCGCTGCTGAACCAACCCAGCTAACGAGGAGCTGTCCAGCCCTGCTGAGTGCTGCCCCCAGACCAGGGACACCCAGGGGGCCTCAGCTTGTACTGAAACGCTGGACCCTTATTTAGACCAGACAGACCTGAAAAATGAGGTGGTTGGTCCTTTGAGGATCAAAAAACAATGGTTTCTTTTATAGATATTAGTCACAGTTGTTCTGTTGCATATGGTTAGTAAGTTCAGTAATAACAGACAAATGGCTGATGTGTCCTGTGGTGGTTGTCCTTGGTATATATTTACTTTTGACATTCAGGGTAATCTTAAGCATGTTTTAAATGTCAGAAGAAGAGGTACCATGACACATCAAAGCAGCTCATCTATAGCTTAACTCTTTTATTAATTTCAAATACTTTCATCCTACTGTAATAACCTTTTATTCACTTCATCTTACTTTTCTGTCCATCAGAAGCCACCTTTGCCTAGCAATGATTACTTTTACATGCTTGAAATTCCAGGTCTTGGCATCATTTGTGAGCTGCCCTGTGTGGGCACAGCACTGAGTGTGTATGCACATGTGAGCTGCTCTAGCTCAGGATGACCCTCAAATGGGAATAACTCGAAGTTAGTCATGTAGTGAAGGTTGCAGCAGTTTCTGCTGGCTAATACAGGGCTACTTTTAAGGCTTTCCTAAACCTCAGTGGGGCTAAGGAATCACTGAGGAGTTATGAATCACAGTGCAGTATTTACCACCCAGTGTAACGGGGTTTCCTGCTTCTTGGCCTGCTGTTCTTCTTCAACTTCCTTTCTCATGCTTTCTTGTCTGTCTTTTCAATCAGCCTGGGTGTTTATTCTCCCTTGCTGCTCTCCAGCTCCCAAGATACTGTCTGTGTTCTCCTCCACAAGAGGCCTGGACAAAGGCTACGATGTGATTTATATTTCTAAGGAGACTAATTTATGAAAGCCTGTGCTGTAAAGATGCATAGTCTCTACTGATGCAATGTGTGTGCCAGGGATAGGAGTAGTTTCTCTTGGGTGAGCAATATTGGGTGCAGCTGAGTTTTACTTTGTTAGCAATGAACTAGTATTTCTGTCATCTAACATTGTATAGTCTGTGATACTAGAAATTATACCACCCTTTAAGCCTTAAATTCTGAGGTTCAAGTGCAGAAGACTTTTTGTTTGCTGGAAAGAAACCCCTGACTGCTCTAGATTTAATGGTAAATAGCTTTTTAAACTTTGAATTGGCACTGGGGAAAGGTGGTGTATTAAAGTCATCACAGCGTGGTGATTGTAAATGACCAGGGCAGCAAACAGTGGCAGGATCTCAGGCACCAGAAATATTCCAGTATGTGCAATACACATCCAGACTTGTGCATGTCTCCTGTTGGGAAAGTGGTGGTGCTGTCCTGAGGGCTCTCCTTGGCTTGCCCAGGCAGAGTGATGGAGGAGAGCTCATGTCCTTATGGGCTGAATGGGGAGTGTGGGAGCCACAGTGGTGTGTGGGGCAAACTGTCTTTGGAAGCCAGAGAGAGAGAAGGGGAGTATCAAACGTGTTGCAAGCTCCTACCAGCAGCAGGTCCCAGGGCCCCAGTGGGATCAGATTGACTGGAAGGAGGAGTGAGAGAGAGAGAGAGAGAAAGAAGATTGCATCTTCCTGCAACACAGCAGAATCTGTGTCCTACAGAATAAATGGAGTTGTGATATTTGGTGGAGGCACAGTCCAGTACCAGTCCGATGGTTTCACCAAGCAGTAGATGATACTGTGTTTGACCCATTACTTTTTATCGTGGTTCTCACTGTGTGTTCAGACATATTCACTAGGGGGAACAGCTTCTTGAGGCATCATTGCTTTTTAGGCATACTTCAGTGGGAATTCTGAGACAGAATTCCTCAACTTATTCTACAGCAGTGTATTTATGTCATAAGTTGGGAAGAAATGCCCGTGAGACACTATGATACTCACCTTCCAGGTGCTGGACTGGTTATTCCAGCCACAAGGCCCATTGAAGGGAGATCACAAGATCTTCACTGTCAAGTTTTGAGCAATGTTAAGGTCAATTGCTGCAGAGGTCAGTTTATTTGAAGAATGGACCCATTTACAAAGGGTTACAGAATGCTAATAATAATTTTTGTTTTAATGAAAGTTCTAAACATTCTCAAGGGAGAATTAACTTTTAAATGTTAAACTTAAATATCCTTTTGAAATTTGAAGGCTCTTGGTCTAAGAACCCAGCTTAATTTTTTTTATTGTAATGAATGTGAAAGTTTTGAAAGAAATATTCTCTGGAAAATGCTGAAAGTCAATGTTTTGATTGCATGCCAAAAATAATTGATTTTTACCTACAGTCGGTCAGCTGAATTGTGAGTGTGTGCATATATATTACATACATATATGTATATTTATTTTCAAATTTCTCAAGGATTGAGAAAATAACTTGTTGAGAATATGTAGAAACATGACTGAGAGAAGTAGCATGACTGGGTTAATAGTGAGGAAAAAAAATTGTTAGTAAGCAGAAAAGAAGTTAAACTACTCAAATTCCTGAGGCTTTGGTCCTGAATAGCCGTCAGATCTGAGGCTCAGGACACTGCTGGTCAGGCTCTGGAACAGGCTGGAGCAGCTGTGCTCAGAATAAAACCTTAATTTTTTTTCCCCTGTGGAGCTAGCTGTAGCTTTAAAAAAAAACCAAACAAACCAACAAAAAAACAGAAAAAGAAAAAAAAAGAGATAATTCCTTAAGTTATTCATGCCCACTTCATGTATGTGTAATTAACAGGAAAGCTGTAAGACCACCGGGAACCGAGAACCAAAGTGCTGTCTACTGCATATGTTAGATGTTCATACTGCCTTTCTGTTTTCAAATCAAGCTTAGTGCTTAGTATCAGAGAGATTTCTGGTAAAAATCACCAAGATTTCAAGGTTGATCCATTTGTTCGGTTCACAGAAAGAGTTCTTTCTACCACTCAAACTCTTTAGAAAAATCTCACAGTCCTGCTTCCAGTAAAATGTTGGAAAGCGCTAATTTTGACACACACACATACACTTGCTGAGCCTCCCTACTCCTCTTGCTAGTGAGAGTCTTTGGAACAGAGAGAAACCTCTTAAACACACACACAGAAAATTAGTCTTAATACTTAATTTCTCTTTATTTTCGTGTGTATATCGGATGACATAGTGAAGCAGCACTGATGGGACCTTCCGTGTCTCTCAGCCCGCCTGTTCTGCAAGAGCTCTTTCTTCTTTATCAGTTATTAATACATTTTGTTGAGGGCTCAGTTGATCTAGCGTGGTTTTCAGGGAGAGCTGCCACCAGGACACCCCTTGGCTGCACACGAGCTCAGTTCTAAGGATGCCAGTTCCTTTTGTTACTGTGGCAATATCTTTGAGTCTTCTGGGGCACTGGGGAGCGTTGAACCTGCCCGCTACTGTACCTGCTGTAGCCAAAACTGGACCCGTAGAAGGAAAAGAGATGCTCAAGAAACCTGAGGAAAATTGCAGGTTTGTGAGGAAGAAAACAAATCAGGCTTTGTTCCTTTGGTGGACAGAGTTGGAGTCCAACAGAGCTTTGAACTGCTTACAGAGGAGTGACCCTGGGACTGGTGGTAGGAAGTACGAGGTTCCTTCAAGCAGTTCTCTATGATATTGTGCAGGCAGAGGAGAGGGCATCTGCTGGTGTTCTTCACCTGCAGGTGGTTACAGGACCACAGTTAAGCCATATCCATGCAGAGCTGCTGTGCTGTGCTGGAAGAGGCAATATTCACTTGGCACGGCCCTGGCAGCTCAGCCTCTGTGTCAGTTCCTTCTTGTCTGATGTGGGGCATGCAAAGCAAGGTGGGCTTGCAGAGCAAGTTCACATCTCCTGCAAAATACCGGAAGACCAGATACTTGAATGAATCTTGTTAGTTTAGGAGAGAGAAGAAAACCTCCCAGGCTTCTAGCCCTCTTCCACCATCTAAGTGGTTTAAAGAGGTGGTAAAACACATGAAAATCCCTTTCTTCTAATTAATCACTACACTTGGAAACTAGAAGATTTAATTAGTTCCCTAATACCCCTGAGCAAAGGGAATAATCTATAAACCTTTGATTTTTACGTAAGTTTTCATTCTTTTCCTATCCTACACACTTCAGCTGGAGCATTCTGACCTACGCACTTCAGTTTTATTGCTTTTCTTTCTTTATGATATTTGTGCAAGCTAAAGCGACTTTAGGAAGGTAAACAGTACCTCTGTATAACTGTTTTGTTTTCTGGTTCTCATGTGCTAACATGCCCCTGAATGTTTGTGTGTTGCATTTTCCTTAAAGGAAATCTTTACTGCTCAGCTCCCACTCCAAACAAGTGAGATCCTAAGAAACCTGGCGGTTTCTAGAAGAGCTTAGCTGCATAAATGTAATTACAAGACTGGAGCAAATGTTGAAGTGCTACCCCTATGCCATATTTGTATGAGGAATCCTATATAACTGCTTCCAGGAACCTGGTGAGGAGCTGGCTGTGATCCCTTTCTATAAGACTGCCACCCAAATAATAGCTGTGAGAAGGAGAATGTGCCCAATGGATGTAAAGCATATGAGGACTAAGCCTGTGTTAGTCACACGCTGAAACAAAAACACTGTACTGTCCACTGCTTCAAGGGAATCTCTGTGGCATGTAAAAAGCTAACTCTGTTTACATTCCTCTGAAAACCCACACCTCAGCTGGAAAAAAAAGCATGGCTCCCATATGAGTCCAGGTCTAGGCAAGATTCCTGGATAATCTGGAGTCCAAGTATTCATGTGCAGTGAGGAGTGGTCAAGAGAAGGGGGAGGAAGAAACATCAAGAATATGCTGTAATGCAAATAATGCTGTGGGGTTGGTTAAAGCAGGAGCAGCACGTTGCTAAATGTTGCTGCATCTGCTCCAGTTCATCCATCTCTATTTAACAGCTTTTTGGCTTGTGTCTGTTAATAGACTTATGAAATATTACTTATCTGATGATAGTAAATATCTGATTATTCTCTGTATGTTCAGATATTTTGATAAGTTTTGCTATATTCTGCTTTCTAAATTAAGACGTTATGGGCATATGCATATCAAGTAGTGTAAGAAAAATGTCACTTTAGCATATCCTCTTTAGCTTTCACAAGCTTAAATGATGACACGAAATACCAAAAGAGAAACAAGATTTAGCTGGTTACATGATTTATAGAAGGTCACCGCAGGCAGAAACAGAAGTGAAAGACAGAACGTGGGATACGACAAGCACAGGAGTCTTGTTCCCAAGTCCTTAAGTAAGTTTGTCTAGGATGGGATGAGCTTACCATGCCTAACTTCTAAGTACACATTGGAAGATACAGTAATTTTCTATCACATTTGTTGTATTTGGGGTTGGATTTTTTCAATTTTTTTTAAAATCAGGTTGTTAACTGTTGTTTTACTGTGTCTCTAGGTTTGGTGAACTATTGTTCACACCCTTAGGAGTGATGGATATCTTGTGTACAGGGATGAGCAAACGGCTGTAGCAGTGGCTCCTTACTTGCAGGCAGTAAAACATTATGATTCTCATTTGCAGTACAAATGCACAAGCCTGTTCATCACGTTGCCCAACACTAATGCATTTATATGGCTACAAATTCCATTACTTTGTGCAACTGAAAGGACAGAGGACTTTGCCAGATAAGGGAGAAATCCCAGAGCACTCTTATTAAGAACCTGATGTCAGTCCAGAAAGGGATGGTATATCTTGTTCTAAACATTCAACAAACCAAAGCTGAAAAAGAATCAAACTTGAGATGGTTTGAGTTCTGCTTCTGGACATAGGCAGACTGCCATAGAAAGGTAGAGGAGTAATTGTCTGCTAAGCAGACCTCATCTCTGAAACAGGCATAGCTTCTTCAAAAAATAATGATCCAAAACTCAGACTATTCTTCTACTCACTGAAGAATGAGAAGTCTTATATACTGCAGGAGGTTGTTCGAGAGCTGGTTTTATTGAAGATAAGCTTTCAAAATATTCCTATGAATTTTTTTTAAGACAGTCAAGGGGAGCCTGGAAATTTTCTATGGTAGTATTCACTTTAAAATATCACAAAAATCAGAGGGCATAGATTTGCCAGTCTCACGGGGTTCTGATGGCAGATGTTTAGCTGTGTTCAGTGTTTGGAGGAAAGGCTTTCCTAGAAGCCTTCTGTTCCAGAGGCTGATCCAATCCTGGCCATGACCAAGGGTGACTCCTACAGACTGTGGATGTGGAGGAGGCAGCTCTTTGACCTACCTGGAAGATCTCAGGGAGGGTAATACTGACTCTAAAGGCAGCTGGATCTGAGCAGAATCAGTCAGCAGCACAGAGTCAGGAGGGCTGCAGCAAAGATTAGGAGCTCTGGAAAGGCAGTTTGAGGGATCTTTGTGCAGACGGTTTGCTGTAAGCAAAAGCTGGTGCCTCTCAACATGGTTGCAAGGGTGCAGCTCTCACTGTGCCAGCTAAAGGTCTGAGTTCCTCAGCCTGCCTTTTTCCAAGCTCTGCTGGGCACAAGCAGGGCCAGCAGAATATGCATGCAGGTGTAGTGTTTTGCAATTCCTCCAGATGACTCATGAGCCGGAGATGGGGTAGCGTGGGGGGAAAGGAGAATGAGGGAAGCGAGTTAAAAGGGTACTTAGAATTGAGAGGGAGTTGTGTAACCAAAAATAGGAATCTTCTACTTTTTTTTCCTGTTTCTCAACTAGAACATAGTCACAACCCAGTGGACCTAAAGTTGTCAAAGCCTCTCTGAAAATGCCTCTCTCTGGGTACCCAGTGCATCACTAGGTAATTAGTGACACCCAGGGACACTTTGGCACCTCTGCCTTGCTGCTGATGACATGGAGTCACTTTTGAAAAATCCCTTCGTTGTGAGTGAAAATAGAGACTAGGAAAGTGGTTTAATTTGTGTCTTTATTTTCCTGGTTGGTAAAGAGAAGCCATGAAAGAGACTTGAGAGTGAAGCAGAATAATCAAGCAACTCATTGATCTAAAGTTAATCTGCTGCAACTGCCTCAGCAAATGCTAAAAATGGCCTCCTTTGCTCCTTTCTATCACTGAGGAAATGGCTTCTGCCAATATCCCTCTAACACCAGCAGCCCTTGGCACTTTTGTCAAACATGCTCTGTGTTTGAACAGATCAAATGAAACTCATTTGTTGTTATTGTTTAAGATTAAGCTGTACTTATGGAATTACCACGGCATTATTAGGCCAGTTTCCTAGAACACAAAGAGAATGAAAAACAAAAATTAAAAAGAAGAGGAAATTCTGTTTATTTTTTGTTTTAGAACTCAGTACTGAGCTTTGAGTTTCTGCTGCTCTCAGTAATGAATTATACAGCATTGTATTCTTCAAAGAAGCACCAAGAAGTTGTCTTAAAAACATTATAGTTGTTATCCAAAGGTACTAGGTACTATACAAAACATTTGAAATGTTTCCAGAGTGCTTAGAAGGTGAGTTTCTGGTGAAAAATAAGAGCAAATCATGCCTTTTAGCTCTGGGCTCTGATATGGAATCTGTACAAGCATGAGCAGGTCACTTAAACAGACTATCTACTGCTCCATCTGCAAAATGAAGCTATTGAGTGCATCAAACTACCCAGGGAAGCCAGAAAATATATCTGTAGGCAAAATGTTTGGTGCTGACCTGCTGGGATTTATGCAAGCTGAATTTTCTTTTGTGCTTTCGCTGATGGAAAGCATTTCTGCCAAGCCATCAGAAGCCATGATTTTCTTAAATGAAAACTCCTCAGTCCTCTAAGTCATCTTGAAAATGTGCTGTGGCTCACAAACTAGTATTTTCATAGAATCTTAGAGCAGTTCAGGTTGGAAGGGAGCATGAAAGGTCTCTAGTCCAGCTTCCTGTTTAAAGCAGGGCCAACAGTGAATTCAGAGCATGTTGCTCAGGGCCTTGTCCGGTCTGAAATTGGAAACCCACACATCCTCTCTTGGTCCCCGTCCCACTGATGTGTCATTCCTATAGGGATTTCCTACCCCTCATACATGCCTTATGTCCAGTCAGAGCCTCACCAGCTCCAGTGTGTGTCCACGTCTGTTGTTCTCCCACTGCACGTTTCTGCAACAAGCTCATCTCCACCTCTCAGTCACTTTCCCAAAGGTTCTAGGGGCTGCTCTTAGGTCTCTCCAAGACACCCCTTCCCAAGGCTGAAGAAGACCCAATCTCACACCCTGTCCTTACAGAGCAAGGGCTCCTGCCCCGACCAGCTTGGAGGCCTCTTCTGAACTCCCTCCAGTCAATATCTGTTTTTCTTCTACTGGATATCCCAAACTGACCCCAGTGGACAAACAACAGGGACTAATCACTTCCCTCTGCCTGCTGTCTATGACTGCCTGGATTCAGGGCTGTTGCCTGTGGGCTGTGCAGCCCTGCTGGCCCCGGCCCAGCCCGATGCCCCGCGGGACCCTTTCGACAGCGCTGCTGCCCAACCGGGCACTGCCCAGCCTACATTGCTCCAGGTGTGGGGCTTCTCGTTTGGCCCAGCTGGATATCACAAGATTCCCATTGGCCCATTTCCCTGGCCTGGCCTTGTCCCTCTGGATGGCAGCCCTGCCCGCTGGCATATCAGCTGCAACCCTTGGTTCACTGGCATCCACATTCTTGATTTTAAAACAAAACTTATTTTAAATTGAAAAGTAAATCTAAGCACCAATTACTTCTATTCATCCTTCCGTGTAATTCCACTAATTTTGGTGAGTTTAACAAGGCTTTGGAAATGTTTTGCAAGGAGACGCTTCCTTGTTGAAGGAAATTGACTGGCCTGCAAACCTCTCCTGTCTTTGTGTTCAGCAGTGAGTAAACTTCTTTAGCTCCATTAGATCATGTATACCTGGAGATCAAAACTTTCTTCAGAAAAGTAGAAAAATAGTACATTCCTCCCTACCCACTGCCATTTCAGTTTGAAGTTAGAAGAATATTTGTTGTAAAAAAAAAAAAAAAAAAAGAGACAAGTCTGGAAAAATCAATACATTGACAGAAGAAACTGTTTCTCTGACTCTGCCAGAGGATTCTATTAGGTTTTATCCCACTTGGGTTTAGGTTTTTTGCTAATTCTGTATTGCCTCTAGCTTAGCCACTAGTAAGATACTGGTAGAGGTAATTCTTAAACCACACAGAAGATTTTCTTGTATTTCTTCAGTAAAGGATATCCCTGATGCTTAGCCAGTGCAGGGGAGCCTTACATATTAGCACAATCTTCAGCTTTTGAGCCCGTTATAGCTGTGGATTGTGCTGACTTTTGCTTCCACTTCAAACCAACCATGCAGGCAGGTATTGTAGGATATTTAGCTCTTACTGCAGGACTGGAGCAGGCTAAAGTTGTGAATGCCAAAGCATCCTGATGAACTCCCCAAATGAATGTAATTCACTACCAATCTTGAAATGCTATTCTACTCTAGAGAATGACTATTCAAAAAAGGTCCTAATTTAATCAATAGAGTAACTCCCCATGTACATTCAGACACATATAAAATCTGTTAGTGACAACATGATGGGTTTTATTGCTTTTTACTTCTATTAGCATTGCAGAACCAATTCTGCTTTGAGCAAGCTGGAATCTCCACTTTTTTGTATTATATCCCCTGAAAATAATAGCTGGCACAGCACAGGGGCTCTCAGCACCTGAGTGCTATCAATAATGGTGCTGTTAACCCAGCTTCTGGTAAGTAACCTATCCTGACCACTGAAAGCACTGGGACTGCACCAGTTTTACTGAGACCATTATTTTAGTTTACAGTGGGGTTGCAACTGGATGCATTCCACAAGGACAGAAGAAACCTGTCTCAATTCTGACCCCAGGATGTCTTTGAAGGTTAGAAAATGATTGTATTTTTCGTTGTCCACCTGAATATTGTTCCTGCATTAATATAAATTCCCACTATAATGTTTTTACGCAGCTGACTCCTGTGCAGTAGAGTTATATCAAAAGCTGGGGGGGTCTCATTCAATTTAGGTAAGGAAGCAATCATTTGAATACTGACCTCCAACACCTGCAAAACTAGGTGGAAAAAAAAAAGGAGAACCTGTGTGCCTGCAGCATTCTGATCTGTTTCAGTGGCTGGTAAGAATACAGCTTGAATCTATATTACTGGAAAAGTAACATTGCCTAGAAGAGAGGAAAAAAAAGAAACTAAAAAAGCCTTATTATCTTAAAAAGTTCAGATGAAATTCTGAGCAATCTCACCTATTTCATCCCATATCAGTTCTGATTGTGCAATGTCAAGTTTTCAAAAAAACCAGACTTAAAAGTAGCAGTTTGAATTTTGATTACAGCACTGTGATTGACCTGTCAATGGTGATAGGTCTGCGATAAATCCTTTTTAGACTACAACACAATTGGCATCATATTCTGCAGTTATTGGATGTGAGGTGATAGAGATCCCTCCCAGCCAGGGTTCCTGGCTGGATTTCAATACTGCACACCTCAACATCCAAGAGAATTTGGCTTAGTTTAACTTTTAGTGGATGCACTGTAGGAAGCTTCCCGCTCTAGCCGGTAGTGATGGAAATGCAGGTTGGGTGTTGCTGCAGATGCAGAGGCCAGTGCCCTGAGAAAGCAGGACAGGCTGCATTTCAGAATAGGGAACATAGAGGAAGGAGGGAAAGCTCTTGATGTTCCCACAGGCAGCCCAGGATGTGATGGTCAGAAAGCAGGAGAACTACCAGCAGATTAAAACCTAGAGCCACGAAAGTGAATTTGCAGCTCAGGCAGCCTGTGCAAGGAGATAATGATGTTAATTCCTGTGAGTAGTGAGCTGGATTCTGATCAACCCTGTGTAAGCAGGTGTACTCTAGAGATAGTGAGGAGCAGAAAAACAGGTTGATTACTATTTTTAGCAATATAATGAGGACAGACTGGGCAAGTTAACACTATTTGCCTGATGAATATTAGATTGTGGGTGCTCAGGAGCACAAGCATCTGAGATGGTGACTCCTGATAGAAAACTCTGCAGGAGCTGAACAGAGGCAGGTTTCATCCACAGAAGAACATACTCAGCTCCTCACTGTGAGAATCAGGCTGCTCCCATACCCTGCCATCCCTTCAGTGTCCTACAGCTGCTCCAGACCAATACTTGCCCTGGTGAGAGGCACCTGGCTGTAAAATACCAGGGAAGACCTTCCCTTAGATCCAGCGCTACCTCTGGTACTCACTCTCAGAGCCAAGAAAGTAGTTAACTCTCAATGGCATGAGAAATCCTACACCTCCTGAGCTCAATCATGGGTCAGGAGCAGGGATATAGAAAAAAAAAGAGGGCAGGAAGAGAGCCTGTCCCTCCTACTTTCCTTGAGTAGAGGAAGGGAGGGGAAGAAATAAGGCAAAACTGAAGCAGATATACCCAGTTCCTGAAGACTGCCTCTAGCAGCCCAGCAGACTGGCTCTAGGACATCAAGGAGCAGGAAGACACAGTGGCTTAGGGACACTTCAGAGGGTGACAGATATGCACTGAGGAGAACCTGGGTGAGGGGCCCCAGTTACATGTGTGGGATAAGTGTCCTCAAGACGACAAGACTCTGACCACCCACTGAATTAGAGTTGTGGCCAGGCAGTGAAGTTAGTGAGCTGGTGGTAAAAATCCCCTTACCATGCTCTGTTCTTCTGCATCTTCTGGTCACCTCTGTTTAATTCAGAAGCTTTTAAGAATTATTCATATCCTCACTTTGCACCTTGCAATGCATCTGGAGGATGGTGATGTCTTTCTCGATTACCTATTTGTCTTTACAGACTTAAGACACCCTGCTGAACCAGGGTCTTTCCTGAGATCAAGTTATCACAGGAGAAAAGCATGCTCCCTGTTTTTCATTTTGCCTGGATTTCTTTTAGTAAATGGGAAAGAAAGAAGGCTGCCTATCTTCACAAAGTACTTCTTTGCTTAGAGACAAATAAATACAGCTTTGTGACTCTAACACATCATCCGAGTGGGTTGAGTCTGAGGTGCCTTTTGCCATGCACAATGCAGGGCAATCTCAGTTCGTGTCTAGAGCCCACACAGTCACCTCCATGGCTCACAGATTAGCAGGGGGAGGATGCTCTGAGACAGTCTTGTGGCATACAGCAAATCTTTTAAGGCAGGATAACTCTCCACAACAGAATTTAATAACAAGTTACTTAGTACAGGTGCTTTACTCCTCATGTAATTTTATAGTTTCCCAGAATGTCTCAAGCTGTAGTCCTGGCTAATGCATAGTCAGTTCCATAGCAAGCTCTGGAGGGCTGACTGCTAAGGTGACACTGGCCCCTGTTTATTTCTACTTGCTAAGCTGTGAGAGGAGCCTTTAAAGTACCCCAAATCCTCAACTGATGATTTCTGTGCTTGCTAATACTGCCTTGACAGAGGGATGTTAAGCAGGACTTGGAAGAAGTTTGGAAAACTGATTGTTTCAAAAGACTTCTAATTTGAAACCAGTAATTATAAAAGTCTGAATGCTCTTGCCTCCCTGATGGGTTTCAAACTTACAGGGAGGCTCTCTGCAGCCCCACACTGCCAGTTCAGCTCAATGCCCTCCGTGATGGATCAGCTGCTTGCACTGCGAGACAGCCAAAGGTGTGACTGCGACTGCAGGCGTGGGCAGCTTGTAAACAGAAAGGCCAGTACGTTTTTTGTAAAGGAAAGGAGAATGTGTGTTTTCCATCCTGAAACTGCCTGACAGCGTTATTAGAGCAGGGTATGGATATGAGGAACAGTGCATCATTCTGGTGGGGATTCAGTCTGTTGTTGTAATTCCCACAGTGTGTTGTGCTGCCTCTGACACACAATTCCTTCTCTGTCAATAAAAATAAATATCCGCCTGAAGTTTGTTGCCAGTAGAGATTTTTTGAAATTTGAATTTCTTATGAGTTTACCATAGCTGTGCTCATTCTGTTTTGCTCTTTACTAAATTTTTTAAAAGACCTCATTGACTCTCCACGAGTGTTTTTCTGAGTGGCTTTTCCAGTTCAAGGTCCCTATCAGGGGACTCTCAGAGAGATGCTCTGGCAGCGGAATAGCAAACTCTTATCATGTCAGATGCATAAGAATTAGATTTACTTAAGTTGTTTTCTAATGGCAGATTTTCCATCAAGAAATATCATTTTGAAAACTAGATTCCTATGGGAATATGTCAATTTACACAAAATGCCAAGGTCTTTTTCAGTCTGGGAGAAAATCAAAATGAAGTATTTTGGCCTTACTATGATGAAGCAGTGCTATAATTTACTTCATTTGCAACTGTACTATGGTATACTTTACTGTAAAATTGGCATGAAACACTTTAATTTTAATTCCTTTACACAGAAGCATTTGCTCCCCAGCTGTTTTCCTATATAAGATTTTATTTCGAGGAAACTTCAGTTTTATTCTTGTTCATTCCAACACATGGAATGGAAAGAAAAGAAATCATGGAGTTTCCTGCAAAGCAGAAATTTGTAATGCTGTCAGATCCAGCACCTATTGTGTACCACGGGCATTTGAAAGACCAACTGGTGCATGACTGGAGTACCACACAAAGCAAACAAACAGAAAACCCCAAGGGCTGAAATCTGTTCCCAGTAAATATTTGAGCAATTTCGAAGTATTCATCAACTGCATTCTGCCCACGAACAATTTGCAAACAGCCAAAAAGTGCCAGATTTCACAAGAAAACTGTTCACTGCAAAGAGTTTGCCTCTTCACTGTGACAGAGATGTTACTAAGAAGCCAACTGTGCTTCTTACACAAGCTTTTAACCATAGCCATAGTACAAACTGCATGTGTGAGGAGCGGGACAGTAGAGTTTTAGGGAAATTATATTTTGAAAACCTTGCTTAAATATTTCTTCATAAAAATATTTACTGCCTTTTATTCAAATATTTTCAAACCCAGAGAGCATCATTACTTCCATTTTAGTAGCAGAATAAAAAGACAGAAGGAGAAACTACACAATTTATCTGCACTTTATCCATTGCAGATGAGTTGAGGTGGGAATGGAATTAGCTCTTGAGATCCAGTTCATGAAACAGTATCTATGAAATGATAAATTGGCCTTTATTTATAATGGGTGTTGGTGTGGTGTTCATCACAGAAGGTGTTCATCACTGTATAATTCAAATAAATTCAGTTTAGCAATTTCCATAGCAGATGTACAATAGAGCATATACTCTTTCTTTTCTAGATGTGGAAAATGAGGCGTAGATTACAAATTGTTTTGCAGCATTTGGGGCTGGCAGTGGAAAAGTAGTGGTAGGCTCACAGTGCTGCCTCAGCCTTTTCAGGCCTCCTGTCTCTTAATTTGTCTCTCTTATCATCATCTCTAAATTCACCTTTAGAGCAACTGCCAAAACTACTTTGATTTCGAGGCATGCATGCGGATAAAACATTCCACACTCAGAGACTAATGGTAAAACTGAAAAAAACCAAACCAAAAAAACCCCGAACCCCATCATGGAAGCAGCTCATGAGGGCAGCTGGTGATGATTCCTCCTTGATTATTGCTTAAGGACCACTATTTGCAAGCACCTCATCCCAGGAGACTTTCTTAGGGAAAAGTCATGGGAGGAAGTCTTCCTGAAGAGGTGTCATCTGTCATGACAAGTTGCCTGTCCTGATGAGCCTGGTGCTGAGATCGCATTATGATGACTGATGAGGCCGTCTGTAGCAGTTAACTCAGCCATTTGTAATCATTTCTCTTACAGGCATTTTGGTAATCAGTTTGGGAAATTCTTATTTGAACAGTGCAGGTTCTGGGGGGAAGAAAAGCAAAGCTATTTCCCTGATGCAGGGAAGGATTTAGATAGACATAAACTTGTCGAGAAATGGAAAACAAAAAATCAGGCTAAACTATCTCCCTGTCCTTCTAGATATTTCTGCAAAGCTATTTTGGGGGGGGGGTTTGTGTACCTTAGCCCCATCCACACACTGGCTCTGTTCCAAATGCTCAGAATTCCCCTTTCACAAGGTAGGGTGAAGTTGTTTGACAGAGACAGGGCTGGACCACCAGAAGCAGGGACTTCTGGGAAGAAGGACACAGTAAAAGTTGTTCTCTTTTCTAAACTCTACTAGTGCTTTGCAGTGTGAATTTGAGCAGGTCATTTAATCCAATGGTTTCTTATTATCCTTGTACATAAGAGGTGTGCAATTTATATGTCCATTTTTTCCCATGTATTTCGTATCTTCTGCTAGTTGTTTTACAGCTCCTCATGGGCCAGCTTTTCAGCCCAGCCCACCTCAGCAGTTTTTGTCCAAAAGGAAGGCTCTAGCAGGATGTAGGAATATGTAAGAGAGAGGCCAGGAAGCTCCTCCTCTGTGTGACGGGCAGATGATGATAACCTGCCTCTTCCTCCTCACCTTAGGCTATGTCTTGTTGGGTATCTGAATGGTTGCCTTTACACCAGAGGCCAAATACAAGTCTGAGTAGAACATCACAGCAGCATAATTTGGATCAGCAGAGAGAACCTGGGCCATCCTGCCCCACACTCAAGGAGCTGGAGCACCTTCTTTTGTGTCACATAACCAATCTGCCCTGGTGCCATCTGGCAGGGGATAGTGGTGGCTGGTGGCATCAGCTGCTTTACATCACTCACCTCTCTTTTGGGAATGCTGAGGAATCAGTTAACAGTTAAGATCTTTGGAAAGCAGCTACACAGAACAAAATTGTGCCAAGGAACCCAAAACATCCTACAGAACTCAGGATATCTTCAGAGATACCTCTTCTTATTTTAATTCAGCACCTGAAAAATAGAATGACAAGCAATTTCCCTTTTACAATCTTTACTCATAGTCAATTTAGAGGTGTCTGTGTGAGTGAAGACAGGAGTTTCTGATGCCTCGCTCAGATGCTTTATGGCCTTCATTTTGGCAGCACTTACAGAACTTCCTTGAGCAGTACTTTCACGTCTAAATACCCCACAGTTGTAGTCAGAGATGCTGTCCTTTACCTTAAGCAAAATTAAATGTTGCAGTGAAAATAGACAATATAAGCACATTGGCATCCTTCCCAGTAAAGGGAATATGAAGTAGTTTTTATTGTTCCTGCCAAGACAGCTGTGTTTCAGATTGAAATAGTCATCACACCCTTTTTCTATTTCTAGAAATAATGCAGCTTGCCTACCAATAACAAATGTCTTGTATTTTCTCTGGTACCAAAACACCCCACACTTTTGTTGCAACTCTGCAGCACTGTATATTAACAGAAGTGCCTAATGCAGCAAATAAATGGATTTAGCCATGCAAATGGCAGGAAATTCATGACTGTCACTTCTTCACAGTTTGTGTCTGTTGTACACATGTAGGGCTTCATCTGATTCCTCTGAGCATTCATTTTATGTTTTGATGTGGTAGGCATATTTTAAAAGTTTCTGCTGTTAAAATGCTATCTTTGGATTCCAAGATTTTAGAACTAGTCCATCTATTAAAGGTGGACAAAGCCTCTGCAGCTGTAGTGACCTTTCTAAAGGTGTTCCCTCTGTCTTCATGGTATAGTTGAGGCTCAGTTTCTATGGGAAAAATCACTTCATGATTTCTGCCTCTATTGGAAAGAAAATCTCCAGTTTTTACCTGAAGTTGCTGTACTTTATTTCCTTTGTTTGTGGACTATTTTAAATGTGAAGGGGTGGGGATATCTGATTTAAAAGAAAAAAACCCTGGATTTGTATTTCTATATGAAGAGCCATTATCGAGTCTTTTGCCAACATTTACTTGTATGTGTACTTGTGCAGTGAGCACAGAATTCCCCTCCTTTCACAGAAGCAATAATAGTAATAATGATAATAAGAAGGAAAAATAAGGCTGACTTATGCCACTGCTGTTGCTTTCTTCCAAATAACCAGTATTTACTGGCTGCCATTTACAGCTGGCATTGTTAAATGGTTCCAGGCAGCAAAACAAGGCCAGCTTGCACCTAAGGTGGGTTTATGCCAGGTGGTGGGTGAGAGACTGTTCTGGACATAGTCCCATGCTCCTTGAGGAAGAAGGAGCACACCTTCAAAAAGCTTTTTTTTTTTCCCAAAGAAAGAGGCATATGTAGCAGTACTGTGGGATGCAGGGAATGAGGGTTCCCAGGCAAATCTGGATAAATCAGGTGGAGTAAATTCCCAAATTAACTCAGGCTGAACTTGGACCTTTAAACTGCCATAAATCAAAGTTTGGTTTTCCCTCGATATGCAATAGGTGTGTGAAACTGAACTGTGGTGCCCTCTCCCCANTTTCTCTCCACAGCGAGAGATTTCATTATTTAGCATTATTATCCTTTTCCACAGGAGGAAAGGATAATAAAGGATAATAAAAATAATAAAGGATAAAGGATAATAAAGGATAATAAAGGATAATAAAAAACACATCATAAAGTCACCCCAAGACACCCCACTATCCAAGCTCAGTGCTGCAGTGCAGTCAAAGAGAAGATTGTAAAAGCTCAGGTCATGTGTGACTGTAGCTGGCTTTGACCGGGAAGGGAGGCATTTAGGTGCTGTATATGAGCGGAAAAATAAATGTTTCCTAAACTTCATTACGAGTGTCTCCAGAGCCAGAGGTACTGATATGGCATGAAAGTGTGGGAGGAGAATTGCCACCTTTTTCATCCTGATCAAAGAAGTCTTTAAAAGGTGATGCAGGCTGCCTGCTCTGAGGATGAGAACTCTCCTGCAGACCACAAAGATTCAGATCTGCAAAACCTTCAAATACTCATTCCCCCAGCATTTAAATGTTCGAGGAATTTTCGCATGTGTTTTTGTCCACAGACAAGAAATACAGAGATGAAAATAAATGAGCATTGAATGCCACATCTTAAAGCATGAGACACAGATTCAAAATGCAGGTGTTGAGAAAAATAGGAGCTTGTACTAAAATTTGCAGGGGCTGTGGGCCATTGAATATCTAAATATCTGCAGTTGTGTTAAAGTGATAACTGCTTAGTGGTGTAAGTTTGTGTGTGTGTTCTAATTTAGAATGCAGTCAATGTAGCACCAAAAGAGGCGTTAGGTGTATAAAGAGCAGTGGGTTGTTTCTGGGTTTGTTTCTTTCTATTTCCTTAATCCCACTATTTAAAATTATATAGGAAATATGCAGATCTGATGGGACTCCAACTGGGTGTCTGTGTACCTATGGAGAAACCCAAGGTGAAGGCACTAAATGGTTTGAAGTCAGTGTGTGTGATGAATTATTAAAACCCTGTCAAAACAACTATTTCTTTTGCTTGAAAGTCTGGTCACTGTGCTTCTAGAGGTTACCTTAACTGGATACAGAGTAGGGGAAGGTACAGAGTGCAGAGGGGTGAGACGAGACATGCAAAGAAATGAACATCGGCGATATGTGGCATCAGGACCCCAGGTCTGAAAGATGAGAACCATACTGCTATAGCAAATATACCAGCACAGTGATCATTTTGGTGTGATCTGGTGTGTGTGTATATATATATATACATACATATATATATATATAGAATAGTCATACTGTTAAGCAACTGCTCAAAAGTCCTTTGGATGAGGAACACTTAAGGGAGGGGGGCAGTGCAGCAGGCACTGGAAGAGCTCCCGAGGACCGTGAATGGAGGAACTCTCTAATGTTGACACATGTACCAAACATTAATTCCGTCTCTCAGTTGTTCCTTTGGAAGTTTTCCTAAGCTACAGCACACAAACACCCCAGACAACAGTGGAAGGGTCACTTTATTTCCGCACGTACAGAAAAAATTCGGATATCTGCAACCTGAAGTACTTTAGTGTGCCTGAGTAGAAAGGTTACCAATTCTCCAGACTTCTACCTGGCATTTTCCTACTGTCTGCAGTGTCTGGAGGTCTGTCCAGGTCCTGTGCTGCAGGAAACAGCTAGACATGATACCTTTTGGTTTTCACTGCATATCTGGTCAGTAATTCAGATGCATTTGTTATCAGTCCAAAGACAAGGACAAGTATTGCCCTGTGTTGAAATACCACAGCCCTATGAAATCATGACCCCAATACTCCTTTTCCAGTTGTCACCCTAAAATGTCTAAAAGCTTATACAAAGCACAAGCATCCGAAATTCAGAAGATGTGTTTGTACATGAAGCTTTGGTGCTGCAGGGTTTTCCCACCCTGTTTAGCTAAGCTGCAGGCTAGACAAGCCCGAGAAGCACATCCCTTGACGCAGTCCTGCCAGCAGCCGCAGCTTTTGAGGCTCTGAACCTGAGTTAAGAGCAGTTCAATTACTAACATTCAGTTCTTTTTTTCCTCTGTGTTGCCCACAGAGGTGCTTAATTGTGCTGTAAGAGATTATTGCTGCAAAACTCAGTCTGCAGTGGATTTTTTAAAGGTTTCCTGTGCTCACACAGATGAGTAACAACGTTAAGCCATTCCTAGCCTGGTCTGTAATTGAGGCCCTGAGCTCTTTATCAGTGAATCATGGCTGTTTTGTGGTGTCTTACTGGGCAGGTCTTCGGCAGCTGCACAGCACCTGAGATGCAGTAGTATGCTCTAGATGGCAGTACATTTTTAAACCATATTAGTTATTATAAGCTTGGTCATCTTAATTGGCTTATTTTAATGCTCTATGTATGGAAAATGTGGGTTATTTATTTTCCTGTAATGAGCAGCAGCACGTTATAACTAGGTAGCATTTCCCTATTGCAATGTCTTGGTCAAATTGAAGTTTGGGTGTTTCGTGTTCCTCTTCCTCCAGATCCAAGATCCACTGGTCAGACCACATCTCCCAGACTTAGCACAGACTCTTCTTGCATCAATAAATGTTTATGGGTTATGGTAGGTAGAGGAACTGCCTTGTCGGTAGAAAAAGAATGGGGCTATGAAGTACCTACTTGCTGATCAATCAGTTATGATGCATTTGGGTTTTTTCGATCAAAAGTTCATACTCCAATTGAAAAGGAGATGGGGAAAAGTACATGGCTAACAGAAGGGGTTTAAAAGGAAATTTTAAACAAGGCTTACAAAGGAAAAAAAAAAAAGCAGTCAGGGTCAGAAGGATAACCCAGTGGTTGAGTTAACACAGTTTTATTAGTGACACATGCTTTATGTACAGGAAGTGTATGCTATTCCCAAATGTACTCATCAAGCACCTGCCAGTCAGCATTGTTGATCACTCCTGTGCCTCCTGCAGACTGAATTCACTATCCACAGGTCTGCTACAGCCCACTAAACGCAAATTCCCCCTCTGTAGCAATCCAGCACAGTTTTTGTGATACACACACGCTATAGTTTATTTGCACTCATCAGGCTTTCAATATGACATAAAATCATTGTAACATAATGCATTATTAAAGATATTTTCCAGCTGAAAAAGATAAACTTGACAGAATGTCAGTGAACATTTTCATACTGTTGAAAAGGTTAGTGAAAAAAAACCCTGGAGTACATCCACCCATTAGTGTAAAAAAAGCTCACCAACTACTCAGAGCGAGAAACTGCATGGAAAGAGCTTGCCCTCTGCCTTGTTCTCCATCAGGACCATAAACAGAATTTGAATTTTACTGCTAAATTTCATTTAGACAATGATTTGTATGAGCATGGTTGAGTATGGATGATTCACAAAGTGTTGACTTGGGCTGTTTGTTGGGTTTGGTGTTGCTTGGTCACCTCGATAAAATGTGTCTTTTGCACTTTCATGGATGACTGAGTATGTTTGTAGATGGCAAGAAGGGAAAAATGAAAGCTTCTAAGCGGTGTGAGTACTGTTAGTGTGATTGTGAGGATCAGTTGTGAAGCTGAGCAGGAATTCTCAGATCGGGAGGAGATCTTTTCCCTCCTGTTTGCATACTGGAGGGTAGTGAGGGCTGGAAGGATATCCTACAAAAAACAGAAACCAAAAACTTCTGTGGAGCTGGGAGGTCAGCAATCCTTTATGAAGTCCTATAAGTTTATGAGTTTACACTTTCAGCTGGACAGAGGCAAGCCTGAACACCCTGCTGGTCACAGCCAGCCAAGGCTTCATAAAGGCAGAATCCTGAGAGCTCTTTTGCAAGATCAAGGTGTTTGGCTTCAGGATCCTGCAGTGTTGGATCTGCCTCTATCCAAGGATGCCTTTGACCTGCCTCTGGTTCATAGGAGAAGTCTACAGAGGTTTCCTTACCTGGGGCACTCAGCTCTCGGTGAGATTTTTTGTTTTAATGAAATGAAGTTGCCTTGGTTCTGTGTAGTTTAGTCCTTCTTTTTCTTAATAGTGGAAAGATAACTGCTTATTATCCTTCCTGTGGAAAATTGCTACCTTTTAGTTAGTACTGGAATAACCTTTTCTGAAATGTCAGGCTTTCCCAGAGACTGGAAAATCCAGATCTTAATGTCGTAATATCCTTTCTGGGGAAAATCGCTACCTTTTTGTTAGAACTGGAATAACCTTTTCTGAAATGTCAGGCTTTCCCAGAGATTGGAAAATCCAGATCTTAGCGGTGGTTGTTTCTAAACATGTTATTGTAATAATTACTAATAACTACTCTATTGATGGCTCTTATAAATCAGAGCCACAAATACTACTAATGTTGACTTTTGATTTCCACACAAACAAACATGAGTGATTTTGAGATATTTTTTAGATGTAGATGTAGCTGAAAGTACACGTTGATCTCAGTTATTATCTTACACCTCTGTTGCAACACTGAAATCTAGAGGACAGGTACATGCTGGTCTGTCACCTCAGATTTACCACAGAGTAACTGCAAATAATACAGCTCAGCACAGTGAGAGGGCTGAGTAATCAAGCAATATCCAAAGGTAGCAATAAACAATATTTGATTACATGGAGGAGCATTTTTTGGTTAAAGAAGGCTTGAATGTTTTGGTAAAAATTCATTTACATTTCTGCACTGCATGAACCTTTCGAAAACGACATATGTTAATTGCTGGGGATAATTTCTTGCTTCTCCCAGAAAAGACAAACAAAAGGGAGGCAGTCCTGTTTGTTTAAAAATGACCCACGTAGAAAGCTTTTCTTCTTGTTCCATTTTTATGTGAACATGCAGGGTTTTTCTATTAAAGAGGTATTTTTTATTAAAATAATACATAAATATTTCATTTAATGAATTTGTAGCCTTAAGGCTTGACTTCAGTACACATTAGCCATTTTCTACTTTTTTTTTTTCACCGAAGCTCCTGGTGAACTGAATGAATTTCACATCCCCTAAGGAGATACCGTCACACAAGTTTAAAAAACAGAAATGTCAAATGTTCTCTTCAGGTGCATGTTTCTTGCTATGATGGAGCACCTTGGGCCAGGATTTGGCCCTGGATATGTCTTCAGGCAGGAATATCAAAGAAACCTCTCTTGTACCTCGCCATACATCTGGCTACTAAAAATGGAGTTGTCAGCTTCCAGATGCCAATCCATTAATTCTTTTTTAAAGGTTAGGGTTACTTTTGGCAAGTGACAGAGTACCCTGATACAAACAACTGGAATTGAAGGTTAGCATATCTAAAAAGAAGGAGAAGAATTTTCTCAGCACCTTTTGGCTTAGATTGAATTATTTTGGAGAGCAAAAAACCCTTTTATTTTGTGAAAGGGCTAGGATGTGGTCTACGTTTGCATTACCCTTTCTGCACAAGAAGCATTTATTTAGCTGAAATGGTCTCCTATTATTATCTTTCTGGATGTAAAACGCCTTGAAGGTGGAAGAGGAAAGGTCTCTCCTTTTCCTAACCTACAGCTGATGCTTAAATCAAATCATTCCTCACTGTGAAGAGTAGCCTCTTGGCTATACAAAAAGCTTTTACCCAGCATCTTTCTCGGAAGATAACTTAATTGGGAAAGATTCATAACTACTGATACAATCTTCTTGTCTTCAAGTTCAGACCAATAGCCCAAGCAAATCATTTGAGATGAAGTTCCAAAATTAACCCTAAAGAATAAGAGAAAAAATAGTTCTAAGGTTAAAATGAATTGAACTGAATCCATTCTTTAGAAATAGACGTAAAACTTCCAATTTTTTGTGTTATCTCTTATTGACCTCTTACTGCTGAGGGGAGGTTCAGGTGCCTGTACTGCCTTGTCTTCTCTGCTCAGATGTTCAATCTTATTTTTTATCTCAATTTACTGCATATATTGGTGCCGGAGGGAACACTTCCACTTCCCTGAGGCTGAAGGTTGGGAGGATTTCTAAAGAATGCAATATGGAGAGGCATTTTTTGGAATGTGGGAAGTGCCAGAGAATTTGGAATACTGCAGCTGATTGCTGTGGTGCCGATTCCCGTGGTAGTGATTCCCAGCTAAGGCTGGTCAGGGTAGCTGAAGAGATTGAAGTTTTAAGTTCTGTGACTGAAGCATTAGGGAGAGAAATGCACCTCAGTGACTCTCTCTCAGATTGTTTTGCCATGGGAACAGAGGTGGGAAACAGGTCAGTTTTTAAGGTTTTTGTGAAGTTTTCACAGGTTTGCAACACAAGGTCTTGGCTCTCTGGTAGTACTGAATGAGTGACATCTGCCTGCATTTGGGTCTGTTTGGGGTAAAGGAGCCCCGGAGTTCTTGTCTGGGGGAGATCCATGATCTGTGATCAGGATATTAAATCATTCCCCCTTTTGGAGAGTCACTGGGTACAGATGTTATATAACGAGGATATTGATACTGGTCAGACATCTCCCATCAGGCAAAACGCACATGGCTTTGAAAACCAGCTTATTTCAGGGGCTCATTTTTTATTAATATTCTTCTTTTATTTATTATTTTATAGTAGCATCAAAGTGAAGCACATTCGTAGGGGGGAAAAATCTGCTTTTAGCAGCTATTATAACTGCTGTAATGAAACCTGATATTATTTTCCACAACCAGCTTTATCAGGGACTACTGAAAGACGTGTCTTGATGTTAGGGAGGAAAAGCCAATATACAGATTATTCCATGGTTACCTATCACTTCATCAATGACAGCTGCAGGTGGGACACCAGGTTTGCTACTTTCCCTCACAAATCACTGGCCTGATTTTCTGTGTTGCCACATTCTAGACAACAATAGGGGGTATTTAGTTATTACACTGTAACTTAGCATAGAGACCGGGTTTAATTGAGCCATTAAAGATATTCATTTTTTGCCACTCGAGAATGTCTTGCAATACAGCGTGAAGTCCATTTTTTTCTTGAAGATTATGGCTCTAAACAAGGAGTAAGAGTTACAGCTCTTACATAAGAGTGGTTATTTTTCTGTTGGTTGTGCTGTAGTTACTCAGTTACAAGAGTGTGCTAAAAATGAGATTGCACTGAGAACGAGATAGGGCACAACTAACACCTGGTGTTTAAGCTTCTGACAAGTCCCTCTGAAATTTTTTCAGTTTTTTCTTTGGTGGAAGTGGGAAGTAGGGCTAAGTAGAGCTTTTACAAAATCAAAGCAGTGTTTTCCCCAAGACTTCAGCCATTTACCTTGTTTATTATTATTCTCTTAAATGTGTCCTTTTTTTATGGCTTCTGTAGAGAAATTGGAAATCCAGAGGTTTATTCTTTTTTCCATCAGTCAAATCTCCCAAGTACAAGTTTTTCCTGCCTGCATTCCTACACAGTTAAATCCTACCTTTTTCTCTGATGATCTCAAAAAAATGAGAGCAAGAATCCTGATATCTTCAGAACTTCAACAGTCACAGGGAAAATTTGTACTTTCAAAGCTTGCAGTACTCCACTTTGCTCGTTGATCTTGTGTGTTATTTCAGACACTGTTTCTCTTTACACCTCTAATGTCCTCATGGTCTTGCAGA
Organism: Falcunculus frontatus; assembly: GCA_013398115.1. Taxonomy (NCBI): domain Eukaryota; kingdom Metazoa; phylum Chordata; class Aves; order Passeriformes; genus Falcunculus; species Falcunculus frontatus. Next base: position 2,279,767 of record VZRV01000144.1, read on the forward strand.
GTTAGCTCAGGTTTGTACAGAACTCACCTATTCTGGGTCATTGTAGCATTTGAAACACCGAAAGCATCGTTGAGATGCGCTGGGTTGTTGAACACAGGTTGGGTACCATGTTTGCCTATTCTATGTACGAGATCTCCTTATGTTAGCAGGATAAAAAAAACCCCAAACCATATTGGGGGACTGAAAGGTCAAAGAGAACTTAGAATGAGTGTGAGATGAAACTTGACAATTTTTCTAGGTGATGATAATTTTGCACTGTAAAGCGGTGACTCTCCTGTGTCCCTGTGCATGCACAAATCAGGAAGGAAGGACCAACCAAGAAGTAGTTGAAAATTGGTGCTTATTGCGTATGGTCAATAAAGCTGCTTAAGTTCTTTGCACTTGATGTGTAGCATTCAAACAGCTACATCATACTTAATGGGCTTCTCTTTCTTGGCTTTCTTTTTTTTAAATGAAAGGTCTGAGCCCTTCAGATCACCCAGCAAGGAGACCTTCTCTTCCTCCTGGTTACTCTGCTTGGAACTTGACCTGGGTCATGAGAGATACATCCCCTTTCTTCTCCCACAGAGGACGACACAGTGAGTAGCACAAATATGTTATCCTCAAGAAGCTGCAACTACCTGCCTAAGGTTTTGGTGTAATACTGGAGTAAAGCAACACAAGGCAAACGTTTCATGGTAAAATATCCATGCTGGCAGCATCTGAGGGCATTAGTATGCCTTAGTGTCCCTTACCAGCTGCCCCTGGGCCTTCCCCCACCCTGCCCAAGGGCCCATAAGTCCCATTTCAGCCCAGCCCAGCCTGAGGTTGCCATCTCTATGGAGGTGCTTGGCGACCTGGGCTGCCCCAGCTTGCCCTGCTCCCTCATAAACAAGTTCCCAGACTGTAATATTTGAGTGGTATGTTGAAATTCACCAACATTATAAAGAGATGAGCTGTATACTGAGCTTTTTGCTTTCCATCTCCTTTTTTAACATCCATCCCTTCCAAAATCCGGGAATGTGTTTTCATCTGTTCTCTGGTATGACCTGTTTATTGGCTATCCATGGCCATTCCACTGTGAAGTACGATGGCCATAGTTAGGGCTGGACTGCACAAGGCAATATCTAATGTGCAATCCAGAAAGTGACTGCAGTAGAATATATCTACTATATATCTACTAGCAGTCTCTACACAGGGAGATAAGGTGCTGAGAGGCTAATAAGATTTACTCACCCCAAGCCTGTAATTATCTGCTTGAGGGAAAAGTTTGACCTACCTATATGAAGGAGCCCCATATTTCTTCAAATTTATGTTGCAGCCTTTTATGTGTGCAATATATATTCTTTCCACTGGCATACAATATCTGCTCCTAGCTGTTGTATCTGCTTGAGTGATGAGGACACACCAATTTCATTTTGGAAGCAACAGTAGTACAATCTTTTTTCCCTTACTTGGTTTTCTCAGAAGTTGCAAGAATGATTTTTAATTTATCCTTTATTACTTCTTCCTAAACTCTTTCAGTTTCTCAGTAATATTATTCTAAGGGAAGGCTTTGTTCTTAAAACCTGAGAGCACTGATTCCATGTGACAGCATCACATGGAGATAAATGTACTGCATCTCAGCAGAAATGTTTTATGATGATTTTAGCTGATTGCACAAGACCAAATTCTACCATGTCCCAACCATCTGTTTTGCAAGGAAAGGCAGGAATTTGATGAGGTGTTACACAAAATACAATCTTCACTCAGGACAAGTCTAAATAGTTTTCTTCCTCAGGAAGTGTAATTCAGTATATGCACCTTGAAATTTCTGGAGAATCTTGAAGAGAGGCAGGGGTAATTTGTTTATTCTAGCTTTGCAATTTAACATTTACAAAAATTTAAATTAAAGGGTAGCAGTAGCCCTGGAAGCTACACATTTCAGCCTGGAACACCCCATAGCATCACTGTGCAGACACTTCCTGCCACTTGAGATTTGCAGTACACAAAGGACTGATGTGTGTATGTGCAGCAGAGCCCGTAGGCATAGCCCAGGACTAAGAGGGCTTCTTGAAGCTTCTATTCCTCTGCATACCTTCAGCTAATAGCCACTGGAATGTTTATTAGTAGACTTCCCAGGGAGCTGGGTTTCTGTTCAGAGCTGCTGTGTGCATGACAGAGTGGACAGTTCCTTTCAGTGGCCCTGGATCCACATGGCTCTGTGAAGGTCATGCAGGGACTCAGCAGAGTGAGGAAAAAGACAAGGTTAGACCATCCAAGCTCTAGGCGAGTACTCTTGTCCCAGGACCCAGCCTTCTGATTAGTGGTTAATCCAAAATCACACAATAAATCATAAGCGGAAATAAAACCCAGCAGCCTTTTACTACTGGAGTGATTTCTTCTTCTGTCAGCTTTCCTTATGGCTCCCAGTGTGACTGATTACAGAGTGCTCAATAAAACTTCTATCAAAACTTTGTTTGCCTAATCATCTGATGGGACCCATCTAATTAACTAGCTGACATTGCTGGAGTGGGGCAATATTAGTTGTCTTAATTACACTTTCTCTGTGTTCTGCTATTGGAGAAATCTCTGACTGAAAGAGTGAGTAAATTGATATGTAGTGTCCTTCTTCCTCTGCCAAACTAAGTTCTCTTCTCTTTTGCTCAGAATTAAACATTTTGACCAACTGTCTCTGGTCGTTCTGGCAGGAACAGTGCCTGATGATATTTTTGAAACCACATGCAGCAATCCCAAAAGATAATACTGGCACAAGATACTTGGTGCACTCACAAGACTTTTTTTCTGTTTTGTGTAGAAATTTTTTAGATTTGTCTCAATCCTAGCACTGACTAATCATCAGTCATCTCAGAAATGCAAAATCCACCTTCCTTACAGAAAAGAAAGAGTAAAATTTTTATGTGAAGTCAAAATTATCTGGGAATTCAACCTGTGAGGCAGGAAGAACCTTTAAATCTCCAAATTTTTTGTATCCTTTTGTTCTCATGAGGTACACTCAGACTGTTTCCTGTGGCTAGAACAAACTTTTAATGCATTCTGCATATGTGGACTTATGCTGGAGTATTAATCTCCCATATGCAGATCTGATGGATCTCTGTCCTGAGGCTTACATGATTAACTGCACCCAGCCACATACTTCGTTTCTTGTCCTGGCTGGTTGAATGTTAATTTTCTCTTCTGTACAGGTATTCCATAAGAAATCAATTGTCCACTGCATAAAATCTTATCAGCTTGTGTAACAGGGGTTCCAGAGGACAGCTGCCCCTCCAGACCTTCATGCAGTTAACACACCCCTCTGTGCCCCATCCTCTCCATCCCCCTGGCCCAGCCAACAACCCTGCACCTGGAGCATTATCCTGGCAGGGTGTGGTGGCAACTGTGCAAAGTGCTACTGGTTGGAGCAAAAATCAAATGCAATTCAACCCACCTAAACTCTGCTTTGAAAGAAGAGCACATTTCATGAGAATAACATACCTAAGGGTTGCCATGCTGGACTGCTGGAGTTGGCTTTTTCTTTTTAACTCTTCTTATATTGCTATGCTGGCTTTGTGTCTCTTTACCACATTGTCCAGTAGCAGCTGAACTCCTTGGCTGCTCTGAACCAGCACTGGGCAAAGTATTGAAGTACCTCTCTCAAGTAATATAGTTTATAGGTTGGTTTTTTGCCCCCCTAAAGTTTAGGAAATAGTGGTGTTTTGGATGGCAAAGTCAATCGGGACTAAAACTCAGGATGCGAGCAAATTTGGCTACCTAGTCACTATTGTGCTTAAAAACATCTAGAAAAGGTGAGTTCAGCAGAGGAGGAGCACACACCTACAAGAATGCATAATTATTCTCAGCTTTGATTTAATAGGTACTAAAAGCCTAATCCACAGGATGGCCTCTATTAACAACTTATTCGTAATTTCACTCAGCTCTATGCCTTCAGAAAACTAATTTGACAGGGTTGTTGGTTTTTTTTTTACACTTTCTAATGGAATGTTGTCTGTGATGAGTTCCTAATTTCATGAATTGGGTTCACTGACTAAAAAATAAAAATGCATTGGACTGAATTTACTGTAGGATAATTTGGGGTCATTCTTGCTGCATATTTGATGCTCAGTGGCACGGCAGCTGCTCAGCAAGGTGTCAGATGATTAAATTTTTTTCTCTAGTAGGTCATATCCACCATTTCATTCATATCAGTTGGGTACCAGATAGACACTGCTGCCACAAAACTCAGTGAGTCTGAACATCAAACGAAAGGGAAGATGGAGAGAAAGGGCACCAGCCAGATGAATTCATGTTACACTTAGCTTCCTATGACTTGTCTGATAATTCTACAACAAATCAGACTACTACTGACATCTTCAGAATGATTAAGCTGTTGTGATTCTTGCCTCAACGTGGCGTAGTGAGATGTATGGATACAGACTGATTGTTACAGCAGGATCCTGTCTGGAGGTGAGATAAAGTCAGGAGAGGAACAAGGAGAATGCTCCTTCATCCCGGAGGAAAACTGAATCAATGCTTTCTTAGTAAAGATATTGGGAAAGTGATGTATCATCTTAATTCAAACACATCCTTTTTTGCAATCTTAGAAGTATTCTAAGGTAGTTTGGAAATAGCATTATGAATGGAATAGGGCAAGACTTCAATTAACAGCAGTTACTCACACCACATTAACAGAATTGCTCCGTATAAAATAGCAGATGCTGTGACCCCATATACATTTGCAGGAATTCTTGTTTAACAGTTAGATGGTATTTTGGCCATGTGCAGTGGTGCTGAAATCCAAAGGGAGGAAAGTCAGGAAAAGGAGCATCTGCCTAGCTAAACTGAAGGCTGTGTTAAGCAAGAAGGAAGAAAAAAATCTTATTAGGGAGAAATTTTAACTTTCTTTTCCTTATATCATCTTTCATCTGCAGATGATATGTCTATGACAGCTCAACATTTTTCAATAATAAAATAACACACAGTAAGACAACAAATGTCTTTTCTCCCCATCTCTCAAGTATTCATTTTCTCTAGAGATCTTTTGAAATTCATGCAAGAGGTTCCTTGTATGAATTGTCAAAATATGACAGTTCATCTAACTACTGTTTTGTGCCAACTGGAGCATGTTTTCTAACAACTGCTGTTAGTCAGTACTTCATTTTTTTTTTGGCCAGAACTGGCATTAGAAATGCACTTTCATGTATTGTTTTTGCTGCATGCATGGGAGACTTGGTGGACAAATATTTCTTGTGTGGAGAATGAGCTCTGACACTTCTTGGAGCAGGAGGAACGAAAATGAGAGCTGTTGCTAGTTGTTCTCCCAACACCCCTTCCTCACACCGCTCTCTGTAGCTGTCTTGAAAGACTGTGCTTATAATTGATTGATGAAGGAGTCCTGGCCCTTTCTTTGTAGTTTGATTTCCAGTGAACAAAGCAGCTGTCAGAGATTTTGGTGATTCAGTCCCTGGTGCACGCTGAGGAGCTGGGTGGATATAAAGTAGATGCTGTCATTTTTATGATTCTCTTAACAAATAAATGAATAGCTGCATTATTGCTGTTTTCTCTAAGCAGTGGCCCATCAGCTGTGGCTCCCTCCCCAGAGAATTAATTTAAATGCATCTGGCATGAGGAGAGCTCTGGGCTCCACAGGGAGGCAGGCAGCTCTCTCTGTGCTGGGCATCCAGGCCCAAGCACCCTTCCCAGAGTGTTGCTGGGATATTCCCTGGGGTATTGCTCCTCTAAAACCTTTTCTTCAGAATGCAATCTAACCTTGAAGCCCCTTCCAAAGGAATCCTGAGTGGTTTTCCTTCAAGGTGGGCATCGAAGGGACCAGCAGTGCTGGTGCTTCCAGCCTTGACTCTGCCCTGCAGGCACCACCCCTGGGTGCTGGGGAGAAAACTGTCCCCACTGAACTCTTCCTTGCAGGCAGTGAGCTCTGAGGAGCCCTTGAAGCCCTGTGAGGGTACAGCAGCAGCCCCGTCAGTAATTTCAAGGTCAGGGCACCGTGCACAGAGACCTGCTGGTGCAGAGCAAGGACACAGAGAGCGATAAGCTAACTTGTGCTAAGTAGCTTGAAATTAAAAGGAGGTCCCTGGTGAGCACAGGCTGCGTCTCAGGGCAGGGAGAGGAGCTGGCGTGGTGCCCAGCTGTTCTCCTCACTGCTGCTCTCACAGGTGACTGAGGTTCATCAGAGGGGATGGACCCCAAAGCTGTGCTGAACGGAGCGATGCCGGGGGGTTCCTCGAGTGCCTCCCCAGTTCCCCACGTTCCCTGTCAGGCCATGCTGCTGCTCTCGCCTTTGTCAGCTCCTGGAGCAGCAGCCCAAGGAGCAGGCAGTGATTGTTGGCACAGGCATTTGCAAAGGGTAGTAAGAGCCAGGGTGCCTGGCAGGGATACATGGGACATAAGCATCCCTTAAAATGTGCAGTTTGCCCTTTCTCAGGGCTAGGCAATGGAAGGAAATAGGTGAAAGTGTCCCTTCAGACTTGCTTGCTCAGCAGGAACAGGGCAGTTAAGCCCTGCAATTGTTTCTGCTCTTGAATTTGTGTGACTGCCAACACCTTTTCCCTTTCCCTTTGGGCTTTTTTTCCTGTGCCCTTCCATCCTGTGGTGGATTCCCTCATTTTAAGTTGCTGCTGTACCTCCAGTTACACAGCTGAAATATAGCACCAGGAATTCCCTTGCAAGAAGTTTCACCTCTTCTTTGCGCCAGTAAGACGATGCTCACTTCCAAGGACTGGGCCTGTATTAAGGTCCTCCTGGGTGTTCAGCAGGTGGGTGAGCTGACAGCCAGAGAGCACAGTGTCTCTTATTTATATTCTATTTTCAGGGAGAAATACTTATCACTGCAGGCTTCTTTGTGGCACCCCACATGTGCCCCCTGGTTTGGTGAATAGAAATTCAGAAAGGCCCAGTGAGGCAATTGAAACCCTTAGATTGAATGCCCTGTGCCCTTTTGTACTCAGAGGGAATGGGAAGGCTTTAGGAACTGGCTCTGTCACTAGGATTAATAACTGGAAAATCAATTTGTCATTTCCCTGTCATAAATTAAAAGCTTATAGGCCTTATAACATGAGTAAAATAGAGGTTAGTGGGTATTGATGGAGGTCTCAAAGCTCACTCATCAGAGCAGATCTCTACTACACAATTTAAATTATGTCTCCTCCACAAGGAATATCTGTCAATATTTGTATTGAAAAAAGACATCCGGTGCAAGAATATTTTATCTGTTTCTACACTGCTGCTGCAATTGTTGCTGCTGAAAGAGTTCTTGAGGGACATTGTGGTCCTGACTTGATCGGTGTAAGTGACCTTTACATTGTGCATTTGTCCGTAGATGTAGTATAAATTAGTCATGTGTGAACTGATGAGGTGCCAGTGAGGATGTACCTCGCTAAGCTGGTCCTGCTGAGAACAGAGAACCTCTCCCTGCTCCCTTGGCTGTGGCAGTGTGGTGAGAAAGCAACCACACCCTTCCAAAGGGGTGCCCAGCTGAAAGTAATTGAGGGGTGATTTGTAAGAGTCAGCAGACCACGAGGGAAAAGGATCTTTTAAAGTCAGACACGTGTAGAGATAGAAAGGAGCAGTCCAAGAGGAAGCTACCTGCTGGTAAGATTTTTGTGGTTGAAAGGAGAGGTGGTTTAGACCAAAGAAACCTAATTTTTTGTTGGGCAGTTGAAGAAAGGCTAATCAGAATAGTTTCTTAACAAGAACAGATTTTTTTTATCTATCTCTCTAAATTAGGTTATTTTTGTTCTAAATAAGGTATGTTTCTGTAATGTTTGGTTACACAAATGATCCAAGATGACCCAAAAGTGAATGATCCGTAGTTTGACCTGCTGGAATGTAAAAGAATACTTCCCACTGATTACTGTGTTTTGGTTTATTACTTATACTACTATTTTAAGACATTTGTTTATTAGAAAACTCTAATCAGTTTAATTGAAACAGATGTGTTTGCCAGATATTTTAGTTATCTGTGTACAAATTATTGTTGTTAGGTATGTTGATAAAAAATAAATAAATTTAAACACTCACAAGACTCAAACATAATCAGACAAACACAGATTCCAGTGTCTTTTCAATGGAGTAGTAGCTTAATTGACTTTTCAGTCTGTAGTTAATATTCTGTATCTTTTTACATACCAAAAGCTGAACTGATTTATATCTACAGCCTTTTTTAAACAGGTTTTTATCTTATTTTGATTATAAGCATCACTTTTGTTTTCTCTTTAAAGGCGTGATGATGATGAAATAGGCTTCTTATAAATTATCTGTTCTGTCTCTCTTAAGCCCAGCAGTTGCTGATAAAAGAGATTGTTGGACAAAGAGTTGTTTGTTCTGTTTTGGAATTTTTTTATTTATTATTTAAAAAGAGACTTTGCTATTTTTTTCTGTAAGGAACTTAAATTCCTATGGAGCATTTAGGATCTGTAGTGTCAATATAGCTCTGACATTAATGCTTGTACTTGGTTTAAAACTCTGTGACGTTTCTTTTAGAAAATCGTCAGAAATCACAAAAAATCACCCCAATTTACTGACTAGGCACAGTATTCAAGTCCAAAGGCTCTGTATCTTGTCAATTTATATTGATAGTGGGTTTAAAAAATAATCACTAGAAGTTGTGTTAGTTTTAATTGCCTTTCCTCCAGTGTTTGGTTTTTCAGTAAAAGGCAGAATGGCTCTATCTTGTTTCCAAAGGCATATGGCTACTGCTTTCTGTGCTTAACTGGGCAAGAAAACAATAAACATGGTGTAGCCTTTAAATGTTAAGACAAAAGTGAAAAAGGAAGGAGAAACACTATTTTTTTATGCAGAGGTGTAAAAAATGGCAGGTGATTTGTGGCAGCAATTCAAGTATTATGAAGGTTTTGTATTTGCAAGTGTGGCTTATGTGGTCTCGTAATAGCTAAGACCAGCTTCTCAGTGAAAAAAAATGTATTGTATATAATTCTTTTTTTATGAAGTACATTATGTTGTCGATAGTGAAGGACATTGTGAAAGAAGGAAAGCCTGAGGGTGGGAAGTTAATGTTAGCCTTGGAAGACTGGATGTTGTTTGCATAGATTTTTCTGTGTTGCATCAGATAGCATTTCTTTGTCATCATTTCTTTGTACTGAATAGGATAATAGCGCTGAAATTTGTGTCTGATACAGGGCTAATTTAAATAAGAGCTTATGAAAAGTAGCCATATTCTGGTGATGTGAGGGGACTGCTGAATCCTGTGGAAGTTGCAGGTATGTTTCCACTGAATCACAGACACTGTGGGATGTGTGAGCCAAGCAGTCTCCCTCTCTTCCAAGGAACAACCTGTTGTAAAGAACATTCAGTGTGACCATAGCCGGCGTCTTAGATCCTGTCCACTTCTCTGTGGGCTATTCATTGCAAGGGAAGGAAATGGCATTGCTGCTTGCCTTTTCTTCCTCTGCTTTCCCCGCTTCAGGCAGAGGCTTTAGCTGTCTGCAGGGGTCATAACACTAAATGTGGTGACTGTTACTTAATCACTTACCCCAATTAAGTTGTGCCAGTTGTAGGTCAGAGGCCTGCTGTGTTAAGGGCTCTACAACTGATTGATAGCTCTCTTTTGAGATGGGGACTCTGGAAAGTGAGACCAAAGTGGGGAGCAGAGCTGGCTATTGAGTGCTTGTGGCACCACAATCAGACTGTCGGGGGGACTGGAGGAGGTGAATGAGAGTGTCTTGTGGATGTCCATGAAGGGCCTCTCTGCTTGGGTCAAGAGGGTTAGAGAGCACAAAGGCTTCTGTTCCGAGCAGCTGGGCAGGAGAGGAGGGGAAGTAAGCAGCAACTGCTGGAAAGCTGAAGAAAATATGAGATTGATCGGGAAGAGAAGTGCACAAAGAATGAAATAGTTGATTTGAAATGATTGTTCTTGCCATCTGTGGTCCTTGGCCTGGGTTTTCCCATTCGTCATCCAGTGAGTTCCATCAAAAAAAACCCTTGTATGAGCTGTGTTTCTCCCCTCCATTTTTTTTTTTTGACAGTGCCTTAAAACACGTACTGGTCAAGGTGTTCCCTGTGACTAGTAAAGATAAAATATGTTCTGTGTAACCTATAGTTGAATGTTTGGTTGCTCTTTTGTCCATCTGGGCTTAGGTACAAAGTTTAACAGACTCCTAACACTTAACAGAGTTTAAAAAAAAAAGTTGGTGTTGGTTTTGGTTTTTGTTTTGTTTTTGATTTTTTTTTAAAGACCATCTAAGGGAGTACAAAGAAGTGGTCTGAGGTTTGGATGTGATATTGCAGTAATAAACTGTGTGAATTTATCCACAGTTCCTTGCTGCCTAAATTGAAGTGTGCTTCATGTATCATGAAATTTATATTGGTAAGTTAGAGGCCTGAAGAGAGCAGGGGCTTGTGCATTTGGATTTAAGGAAATGTGTGTATTCCTGGTTACTGCTGTTTGTGGTGTAAATGGACTCCTTATGTTCTATGGTTTCCCTGCTGTTGTGAAGTATTTAAAATGCTGAGTGAATGATAAAGCACCTGATTAAGAAAATCAAACATAAACTGGAAAAAAGACTGTTCCTTCCAGCTTGCTGTTAAAAAAGCAAATTAGCTGGAAAAAGGATAGCAAGAGGGCAACAGTATTAACCTTCAGATTAGAAAATATTTTATCACCAGGAGAATAGGCTGAACCACATAAATCTGTGCTCACAAAGAAGAAATTAGATGTTTAATAGAGAATGTAATTGAAGTTTAAAAATATCAGTTAATTGCACTAATTCAGATTATTTGTTTCACCTGCATAGTATCTCAGGGCAGAAAGTGTAAAAGACTCCAAAAGCAGCTGTATTTTTTCCTTGGGTTTTTTCAAATGGATCTAGCCTGTTCAGAAACACTGAGTTAGTTCAGAAATCATTTCTTTCTCTTACTCATTATTGTGTTGAATGCTGTCTGTGGTGACAAAAGCAAATTTATACAGGGCATTCCAGAAAATTAATGATCTTGACAATTAAAAGTAAAATCCTTGCAGGTGTCACTGCATGTTGTGTTAAGAACTATGGTGTGATGGTAAACTGGACACTGGGAAGTGAATCATAGTTGTTACCAGCAAGGTAATGGGTTTCTGAAAGAGAAACATCTCAAAAAGAGAAATCTATGTTGGGGGCAGTTGCTGGCTGTGCTGCTGCATGGAGGCCGAAGCTTTGCAGCAGCAAGTCAGGTTTCTGCTGCTTCTGTTGTCTCAGGAAAAAGTTTCAAACCTGGGGGGTCAGAATGTCACCTCCCAGGGTACAGTCCCTATGGCTTCCAGCACATTCCATATGCCCAGGATACGTGACTCTCTTTATAGAGACCTGTGCTCACCGAGGTGGAACATGGGCATGAATCACGTCAGGAGTCTTTGCACTCTAATGGTCCTGGCTGAATTTGAAGCAGCATCCCAGAAGAGAGTGGCTTTCTGTCCCGTTTCATCCATTGACTGAGCTATTTTCTGTTCAGTCCAGATGATGCCTTTCCTCACTTTAGCCTGAGCTGCCCTTTGACCTGTCCTGAAGGGGAATTATTGGCTCTTGGGCATTCCTTTTGATTTGATGCTGCCTCTGTAATGAGCCTCTCTGTGCAGCCCATTTCAGGCCCAGTTTTCCCTGTCTGTTTATGGAACTCCCTGTTTCTTTCTACCTCATTATGGAAAAAATTAACTAACTTACTGAAGTATAAAATGAGTGTGCATACACATGTGTATATTTACATATCTTCCAGCACAGAGGACATGGGATTTAATTAACTCGGTATGTTGCATGTCCATTTTCTTTTTCCAGTATTTGACTGCAACTTTGAATCTCCTTGTGAGCTGGAGTATTCCTTTACCTCAAAAGACCAGGAAACCCCCAACAACGCCTGGATCAGACTGAGTGCAGAGGAAATCTCACAGCTAAACCTCCTGGATGGGCCAGAGAGAGATCACTCTGAGAGCACACCCAAAGGTAAGATGAATACAACTGTGTAATGCTATCAGTAGTGGTTCGTTTTAAAATGAAAGCATCCTTGCTTCTACCCCCCCAAAATAACCCTAACGGAAAATCCCAAAACTCCACCCAAACAAAAATGTCTTCCTGAAGTATTAAAAACAGCTATAATCCCTTTGCTTCAGCAGACAATGAGTGAAAGCAAAGTGACGAACAAAAGGATGTTGTTCTGCACAGGAGAGATCTATTTACATTTAAAGGCAAGCTTCATCATATATCTGGGAAGCAAAGTATCAAAGTCTTGTGTAAAATCTGAATTGGGCTGGCCCCTGCCGTGGATGATATTTGGATGAGAACTGTACTATCGTGCCTGTGTTTAAGGTCATTCAGTGTTTGAAAGAGTCTGGCCTTATCTTTGCTCTGGGTCCTGTTTACCACTTGTGTGTTTGCAGACCGTTTTAGGCAACATCCTTTTGTCCGGAGCTTAGGTTGTCTGTTTGGTAAGAAAACAAAAGATGGGCTTTGTCCTTAATATAAGAAAAAAGATCCTGTTTCTAAAGAGAGCTAGGAGGTCTCAAAAGATGGGAGTGCAACAGTCTCTTTTTTTTCCTTGGAAAAAGATTTGGTTTGCTGGAATTACTTTTCCTGCTTATGACCATATCTGTGAACAGCAACATATTTCATTAAGATTGTAAGTTCTGAAAAGATTTTTAGATATTTGTTCTCTTCTAATCCTGGGAAAGCAGAAAAATTCTTAATGTCCTTTCAGCTTAGTGACACTTGCTTGGAACCTCTCTCTAGGAGGTGGTGTTGATGAGAATGGGCCTACAAAAATGGAAATGGGGGAGTTAGAGCTCCAAACTTTATCCAGGAAAACAAAGAGGAGTTAGGAAGGACAACAGAAATTATAAGGGATATAGAACAATTTCCATAGTAGGAAAAACTAAACAGACAAAGATTCTCTATTCCATCTGTGGGGGCAGGGGTTAGAGGTCTTTAAAATGCAGATTGAAGAGCATTGGAAAGCAGCTGTGAAGTGGTGGGTTCCAGGTTTAGAACAAGCAAGCAGAGACGTTTTTCATGTAGTACCTGAATAAACGGTGCTAATAAAATACATGAATTAATGTTATGAGGCCAGAAGTGTGCATAAGCTTAAAGAAAGTTCAGATGAATTCTTGCAGAATACATTCATCACTAGGTGTTTAATTCAGTAGTCTGTTTAGAGTCAAGAAGCCTCTTACACAGAAGGCTGCAAGTGAAAGGATCCTTTTCTTAGTAGCCAGTATTAGAGACAGAATTTGACTTTGCAGAGCTGCAATCTGACTTCTTGTAACAGTTCTTATGTTCAGGCAAATACTGAGGAAACTTTCTGTGCTGCTTTCATTCATATTCTGTTTTCTCATCCATACCAATAGTATAGTACTTTTCCCCAGATAGCCATTGTAAATTAACTTTTAAGGCCCATTGATTCATCAGCAGACCAAGTCATTTCGGTGTGATCTGTGTCGTGTGTAAAGCAGATGGACCACATTTGTGCTGCATGCAAATACCTTCTAATTTCCACATCAACGAACATCCACATGCATGCTGAATTTCTTGCTACAAAGATACAGTTCAGGGAAAGTTTGAGGTAAACCAGAATGTCTGTTTTGTTCTTCTGTTTCTTAAATTCTAATGTGAGCCGGCTGCCCCTGAAATGTGGGAGTTAAAACCTTGTTTTGAATTGAGAATAACTGTCACTTTTCTGGAGTGGGGAGAAAATGGGGAAAATGCACAAGGAAGTAAATGTATTGTTCTAGGTAAAGAGCCTGGCCAGGTCCCCATGGTGCTACACATTGTCAATGTATGATTCTTTTGGATTCCTTTCAGTAAAGTTATAACTTTGTCTGTACTCAGTTTTATATATCTGTCAAAGCAGAGGAAAGGGAGACTGTTGGCTGGCCCTGTAGCCCAAAACCAAAGTACTGGTATTGGTTGATGATTTCCAATTGCCTATTGGGTTAAAATTCCATCTCTAAGCCCAAAGTTTGGAGGTTCTCATCTGGAATATAGGTAATTTAGGCTGAAACTTGTGTTCTGCTGTTTTCTTCTCTTCTGAGGGGCAGGTAACCAGTGTCAAATTGAGTGGATTTAGATTTGTGGGGCATTAGGGTGGGTTATTTTGTGTGGTTCATTTGTTTGTGTGTATGCGTGTGTTTGTTCAAATCACCAGGCGTGTTGGACATAGTGGTAATTTTTTCTCAGTAGAGCTGTAGGTCTGCAACTCATCAATGACTGTAACTCCTGCATGTACAAAGACTCATTTGAAAATCAACACTTGGAGCTAGCATCTCTCTATTTTAAATCACTTTAATTACAGCTGTTTGGCATAGATAGTTGTGTGGTCTGTTTCAATCTGAAATAATTAGGCACAGTAGTTCCAACCCCCACTGTTTCCTGCAAATTGTACTTGCAATTATCTCAATCTCATTTCATCTCCTTTGCAGACAGTAATGCACAGAGATAAACAGATAGCTTAACTAGATTTTGGGATGGTTTAGCTCATCCTTGTCACTTGGTTATCAAGTCATGGCAAGACATTGATAGAGACAAATGTCTCTGGTATGATTCATTAGGCTTCACACGAGTTTCTGTGAAACATTCAGTAGAAAATCATTGGTAGATCTCCCAAAGAGACTCATTGGAAGAATTTCTGTATTTTTGCCCCTGTCCTATCAGCATGATACAGTTCAATGTCAATAAATCAGAAGAAGTCAGCATGGATTAAGGCTCCTAGAGTAAGAGCTAACTTCTGATGCCTCAGCATCTGGTTACAGTCACAGCTGAGCAATCCACTTACTTGGCATGTTCAGCATGTAGTGTCACACAAATCATTGGTCTTCTGGATAGGAATAGATGGTGAGGTGGCAGAGTTTGATATTAAATTATTCAGGGTAAAAGATTGAAGGTCTAGTTTGCAAGGAATTGAAAAGGGATGCTTAACCAGCTAATAGTGTCAGGTGAAATTTAGTGCAGATTATTTGAATTGGGGTGGTGGGAGAGACAGTCAGAGTTTGGCATATATGCAGGCAGATTCTGAGCTGGTTACCATCACTTAAGCTGATATAGGGGTAGGAATAGAGCTGTGAAAGCATCACTTCAGTAGCAGTCACAAAATAAATATGACTTTGGGGGCTTACTGGGAAGGGAGTGGAAAATAGGAATGGTATGCTACAGTATAAATGTGTGGGGCAGCTGTATTTAGAACTCAGTCTTCTGTTCTAGATCCCACGCATCAAAAATATTTCAGTACAGCTGGGAAAGTTTTTAAAAGAATGGAAACAAAGTTGATAAAATATGTAATGGCTGTCTTCTAGGAACACTTCAATTAACTAGCGCTACCCTGCCTGCAAGAGGCATCTAAAGGAATACATGCAGGGTTGTATAGAAATCACAGAAATTTATAAAATCTTTATAAAATATGTATAAAGGTTTATAAACTCCCAAGGGTTTGTAAAGCATTGAAAGGATGAATACAGAAGGAATATTTGATATTTCTTCTAACGCAATATTGGACAGCATCAAGCAAAATTAGTGGATGTCAGGCAAAACAAAAGGAGATCCTTCAGTATTTAACAAACAGAAACCGTGGAACTTTCTTCCCAGGATACTGTTTCTGCCAAAACCTTCTGTGGGTATGCAAATTGACAGGATAGAGGCAGGGAAGAAAAACAGTTACAGCTACTGAATTCTCTAGAGAACGTTTTCTGGCTCAGAAAGTCCTTGTGTGACAGGTCCCTGAAGGCCTGGGGTGGTGAGGGACCGCTGTTTGCTCTCCTTGTTCACACATTCTTTCCAATGTATTTCCACCTGCCTGTTTTCCGAGCCAGATGTTTAAAATTAATGGATCTTTGGTCTGGGAGGGTTGGAGTGGTGATGTGTCCCTCCCTCACCTCCCAGCCCAGGCTTAGATTCCCTTTGAAAAAGGAGAGAGATGTGCTAATGGTTTTGGACCAATTTGGAGAGTCAGAGAAAAGTTGCTATTTAAACATTTAATATTATTTGCTCTTCTGTTAAAGCCTTGGGAATACTATCAAACCATGCAAAAAATATTGAGTGTTTGGTAGGAAAAACTACAGGGCTGTTTGCCTATAGAAATGTAGATTAGGGAGGCTATCAAGGTTTTGATTTTTTTGAATTTGTGCTAAAATGCTTCACTGTCCTCTGTTCCCCACATCTTGTAAGCGGACCAGTGAGTGACAGAATCACTGGTGTATCTGCCAGCTAGGCCCCTGGAGATCTGCTGGAGTTACTCACATTTCCAAGCCTAACTTATGTAGCTTTCTGCAGGGTGAGAGATTTAAGGTTAAAGTTCCACTGATGTGCTAAAGATTGACAGGAAAACCTCCACTGTTGGGATCTGAATTGGGCCTGTACATGCTGAAATGAGTAGGCAATCCATTGTGGATTACTAGACTTCTTTAATTCATGAATAAGCAAAAAGATGCTATAAAAAATTCAAGCCTTCTGCATCACTGACTGCATTTATTTATTTTGACAAGTGTGATTAATTTTTAATTATTCATGATCCTTCATAATATATTATACCAGCAAATGCACTGCAGTCTATCGTAATGAAATATGAGGAATTGGAGATCTTGCAACTGTGGCAGTATTTCCTAAGGAGGCAGGTGAGACAACCCAGTCTGTGGTTAGAAGGAAGGCGTTTGTAGACCAAGGAAGCTGCACTTTCAGCTATGTGGAGGTATGTGTTTGTCATGCTCTAGGTAGAGAGTCATTTCCCTCTCTGATAAATCTGAAATGGGTCAAACCAGCCATAAATTCTATGCCTCTCAACTCTTGAGTCAAACCCAGGGTTTTATGTACTATGGGGGCCTCTAGGATACAGCACTAAGTTTGACATCCATCGTGGGTTGTTTGACAGCCATCAGTGGAAAGTGGAACTTTTCAGAATTCACCTCTCGTGTTATCTTATTGCAGTGCTTGTATTTTTCATCCTCCAGAAAAGCACTCACTCAGCTTCCTGCAATGCTCCCCAGGGACTTGATCTGAGGTCCCTGATCTGAGACTACAGCTGGGGCTTCATTTGGAGTCAAATCTTAAAAGGAAGAGAGAACCACTAGTACAAATTAATCCTTTGTCTTTAAGGAGGCAGGACCAGTAGCAGCTGGACCCAAAACAACTGCCCACAAACTGAGTCCAGGTGTGATCAAATGTCAGAGTGATCTGTTTCTAACCAAAAATGCAGTTTTAAACTGGAAGGGTTAGAGTCTTGACCATTCCTGACTGTGGTTATGCAAGCGGGTTGCCTGCTCCTTTTTTAAGTCTTGTGATTCTAGATCAAGCAAGTGAACTTCTGCTTCTGTGATTTGAAGATTTCAGGGCCAGGAAAATATGCAGCTGCTTGATAAAAATTTCAGATGAAGAGATAAGTTGTGGAGGTATGACCACCATTCCAAACAAAAATCAAAAAAGTAAGAAGCCACCCTGCAAATGCGAGCACCAGTTGAGACAACTTCCTAATGGAAAATGTAGATTAAACTTTCATGAAAGATGGCAGGGGAAGTGGGAGATGAATGAGGACAGTGCCCTAACCAGCCACTGATTAGTTGAAAAGCTCTTATGTAAGTTCTAAAACAAGAAGTATCTGCATATTGTGTTAATGTGGTTTTAATTTTTGTAATTATTACTAAAGAAATGGAGCAAGGCTAAGGCAGAGCATATTAGCAAATGGGAGATAATGAACTGCAAGATTATGAAATGGCTATTGACTTTAATTTATGACTCCTCAGACAAAGAAGAATGAGGGGGATAATAAAAGATAATAAAAAATATTTTGTTTCAGATTATCACTTTATTAACAAAATAGTAGAGTATAAATCAATGTGGGCTTGCAAGAAATAAGTAGGTGAGAAGTTATTTTTCATGCAAAACTTAAGCAGAAAAAATACTCGTATTGCTTAAAATTCCACCAAAAAAAAAGGTGAAAAAATACTCTCATAAAAAGATAGCTATTTACCAGGGGAAAGAATAGAGAGTAAAGAGAGTATCTGGGCTCACACTAGACAGACAAAAGTTTTCCCTTTACATTGATTCTCATACTGGTTTGAGGAGATGCCTCAATCTCAGAGAGTTGATGCAGCTTATGTGTCTTTTGAGCAAGATATCAAAGGCATTTCTTATTTAGTAAATCATTACAAGGAGTTTGAGGTCTTGACACCATAGGCCTGGAAAAAGAAACAAAAAACCAAGAATTGTTTTCTCAGGTGAATTTCTGTTTGGAAGAAAAATGTTTTTGAACGTATCGCAAGTTTTGACAAAAAACTTGCAGACTGGAATGTTTACTGCATCCTTCTCTTTAATGCTGGAGAAGAATGTGATCATCCTGGCCTGCGAAAGTTCGATCCAGATGGTTGAATAGTCCTTGAAAAGATACTGCTGTGATATGATGCCACCCTAGTTTTATTACTTATATGCCTTCAGATAAACTGCAGGTATCCCATGAAGATTTGTGAACATTTGTACTTTCATTTAGTTCAAGTGGGATTCAGTTTCATATTATTTTCCTCTTTAAGATTTAGTCAGTGACTCAGTAGAAGTAATTGTTGTGTGTGAGTTGAAGGATCAGCTACGTAGCACAAGTGAAACAGTAGAAGAATTAAGTGAGGTCTGGAAGTAATGCAGATTGAAAATTATTCATCAATCTTATTGCAAATGAGAGATTCATGGATTTGTAGGGCTGACTATCAAGTTATTTGTATACAAAGATGAGGGTTAAAATCAAAAATATTATTTACAGTGAACAGTTCTGGAAGTTCTAGATGAGATTTAGGTTTTGATACTCAACTTGGCAACATAAATGTATCAAGTGTTACAACACATATACCCATAGGATTTTATGCAACATTAAGACACTAAATGCAAACCAGACTTGCTTCCAGAGTCCACTGGGCTGTGAAGAAGGAAAGATGCAGCTTTTTTATAAGGATTGGATTCCAGCTCATGCTCTGTCAGTACAAAAAATGGACCAGGTGTTCCTAGCATTTTGCAGCTTGCTCTTCTCATTAGGACTATACTTGTGCTTTGTTATTGCAAAATTATTTCCCTTTAATGAGCCTGCTTTAAAGAGGCAAATTATTGTCTCGCTGTAGGACAGCATGTTTGTTTATAGAGTGGGTATATATTTATACAGTCTATGGAGAAGCACGTGGGTTTGTTGATTTTAGAAATCTCGTTTGTTCATTCCTTAATTCAGTGAAGACTTGCATACAGCTCAACATCCAGCAGTCTGTTCCCCAAGCTGAAGAAGAAAAATTAATTTCAGTGTGCATCAGATGTTAGTATGCTCTAGTGGCTTGCTGCATACCTGTGACTAAAGTACTCCAACAAGTATATCCAGAAAAGGCAGAGACAGTGAAGAATAAATGGGTTGTAAAATGGTCTCTTTCTCACTCCTAAAGACGGTTTCTCCTTGGCAAGATGAGAGGTATATTAAAAGGACAGCTGGAGGGAAGTGTGTCCTGCTCTTGACTATGTTTGACCTTTCTATAGGAAAAGACTACTGGATTAACACACATGTAATTTTTTTCCCTCCATAATGTAGGGACAATGTCCTTTATCACCAAACGCTTGTGTATGTCCATGCACATGTTGTGTTCAGAGGGCTTTTAAAATTGAGCTTTTTAAGCATAGAAAACTCACCTTTAAACAACAAAAAAAAATCTTCAATGTATTATTAAGTTATTTGGTAGTATTGATTTCTTTTTAGTCTACCTGCTGCTTCTCTTTTCTGTGTGTTTATTTTTTTTACCATGACAACTACAGCTCACATGTATGAGTCTGGACACAAAAAATACAATGTATGGTAAAGAAGTATCAGCAAGACCCTGTGAGCCTGGCAGCCCCTTGGCTGCATTTTGGCAATCTTTACCAACCACGGTCTAACTATATCCATTGCCAAATACTACAATACCCTGTGCTTCTTCAGCACTTCACCCAGGAGGCTCTGAGAATGCTCTACCAAATAAGGCACTTCATAGGGTTTTGAAGAGTTGGGAGAAGGGTTTCTGCCTGTTTTGAGAGAGAAACCAAAGCCCAGCATGGTTAAATCAGTAGCCCAAGGTGTGTGGTGTTCCCCGCTATGCCAAACTTGTGTTCCTTGCACCTTAACCAGTACTAACAATTGTTGGGGCCTCTTGGTATCCAGTGGTTTTTTTTTCATTAAGTTGGCTTGTCCACTTTTAATGAATAGATTAAAAGGTGGGATTTTCTACACAACACTTCTGTGAGATTATGTTAAAAGCATCATCAAATTGACAAGAACTGAAGTATTTTTGCTATTATTCTTCATGTAAATGGTAAAGTGTCTGTTGTGTTGCAGTAGGTATCTTACACACCTATGCTTGGATGAATACATTAAAAGAGAGTCACAGAACTTTAAAAGCTAAGAGGTTTTATGGCTGTGACTCTTGCCAAGAACTAAGTCCAGCTAATTAAGCAGAGATAAGAAACTGTTAATTTAGAACTGTGATAGAGAAAATATCACAATTCAGTCAGGATCTTAACACGGATGAAGCTAAACCCAAATACAGTTTAACCATTTTGCCAGGTAAATTTGGGTGAAGAGAAGATTGATTTTTAGTATTTCCGTCCTTGGTGTTCTGAAGAAATTTGAGTTGTTTGGATGTAACTCTGTAAAGGATATGTTGGTCCCAATGCTTTTTTAATATCTCATTTCTGGGAAGACACAATTACATGTACTAATTCAGAGGTGTTGCAAGAAGTGTTCTCCTGACCGTGCCCTCAGAGGTTAAATATTATAGAAATTGTTGATGTTAAAATTCACTAAAGTAGTTCTGTGTACCTTTACCTTGAAGGAGGTGGGACCTCTCACCTTAGTTGTTTTCTCTTAGAGTAGCTTAGAATCACCATGCTTATTTTATCCCACTAAAAATAACCAAAGAAGGTTGCAGCGTTGAAGACAAGATACTGAATGAGAATTCTGTTTTCTATCTTTAAAAATAAATTTCATAATATCATGCAATGCCTGTTTTGGCAGCCCCAAGCAACTTGCATAGATTCTAATGAATAATCATCCTTTCAATTATGAGCTAGAAGCTATCCCTGAAGTTTCATCTGTTTTCTTTGTTTGCTTGTTTGGAGAGCACAGTGATTAAACAGATGGTATAAGGCTTGAAGATGAGAATGGCCATACTGGGAGAGCAGGAGAGGGAAGAAAACTGATGGCTGGACTTCCCCAGATGTTCTCTCACTCTTCAGACAGCCTGTGCCAGACACTGTGAGCTGAGGGGAGCAATAGAACATAGCCCTCCATGTTATGTTGTAACTCTGCTGGGGAACATACAACAAGATCTCCTTATTGATTTGGGATCTTCAGTGCTAGACCCTGTTCCTGTGTTGAGCAACACTTCCTCTCTGTGAAATAAATCACATTGTGTGTCCTGCTTGTGGTAAGGAAATCACTTTCTCTAAGTCCCTGTGAGTCTCTTTAGTCTCAGCAGCTCAGGCTTTCTCATCTATCAAATGCAAGCAATTTAGAAATGCTTGGCCTTCATGTTTCACCTTCCCCAACTAAACTCATTTTTTTAAAACTTAAATACGAGTGACTATCTTTTGTTAAAATGAAAATACTATGTTTTAAAAAAATCATTTATAATTCACATTAATGGTTCCTATCAGCTGTAAAGTCAGATGAAAGTCAGCTTCGTTAGCTGAATGCTCCAGTGTCACAACAAGGATGAGAGAAGTAGAGACCACTTACTTCTAAATGGCATTTCCTTAAGAATTCAAGAAATGTAAGAGTGGGTTTTTAGCCATTGTTCTACATTTTTTTCTTCTTTCTATTCTATGTCTGTGAGCAGATCTAACCACTCTTCTGGGAGAGGCTATCTTTCTAAATTATCTGGTATAAACACGAGTGAAAAAAGATGAGTAGATTTCTCCATGTTTGAAAAGATGTTCAGACATCAGAAGTAGAAGATTTGTTACTTGCCATTGCCTGTGTTAAAAGGATAAAGGGGATGAAGGACTGACCTACAATAATTCACCTTGTGTGCTGCTTTTAGTGAGGGACACGTTGCTGCCTTCCTCTGCTTCCAGTGGGGAAGGGGAAAGGTCAAGCACTGAAGGGAAGTGTTTCCCTGTGTACCCCAGATGGGCATCTCTGGCAGTCATTTAGAACTTTGCAAGGCACATAAACAGCATAATAAAGGTTAGATCACAACTCCTTTTCACCTGTCACAGTAGGTTTGTTTATCAGACAAAAACCCAAGCTGCAGAGCTCCAGTATTGATTTTGAGCAGAAGGTTCAAGGATGTTCTGTTTTCAAGGTGTTTATTCAGAGCATGGAAGAAACAAAAAGCCCATGTTAAAACAACATTATGATGCAGGTTTAATTCCACTCTGTGTTTTTCCTGAAGGTGTGAAAGTATTTGAGGAGGAGGTAGAGGTTATTTTTGTATTTGACTGCTCTAAAAAAATGACAGATTTTCAGACTCCCAGGTATGGATAGGGCAGGCTCTCCCTGCCTGCCTGAGTTGATCCTACACGTCAACAGGGCCACTTCATTAGAGGTGGAAGTTTGCTGTGACACACAGCTTTGAATTTTACATACTGAACTTTCTTAGACTGGGGGAAAAGAAAAGATTGTTCTGGTGGTCTCAGTGCCCAATTGCACAGTAGGGAAAGCTATTTTATTTCTGTACTCTTTGGTTTAATTATCCAGCTGTCTAAGGGGAGTATACTCAGTGTTATCATGTTATTAATAAATCAAGATTTCTGAGGAGCTAATAGCTTGGGTAGTTAATCTTTGTTTTATCATTAATTAAGGGTAAAAAGCAAGAATAGAAGAAGATATTACAAAACATTGTATAACTTAATTCAGAAACTGTGGCTTATACCCAAAGTAATGACGTTCTCGATGACTAACCAAGGCGAAGGGGTATCTGTTATGCAAGAATGGGTTCTAAAAGCCACTACTTAGTAAAGATGCCAGGCTATTTGAAATTGGTGGCAACAGCTGGATGAACAGCAACAATTAAAATTTTTAATAGCAAGTTTTTTTATGGGCATTTATTTAAGTATGACTACCAGTGTAGCATTTGTAGCTGGTTGTCTTATCCATCAATGGAGAAAGGTGAATAAGGTGTAGAAGGAGTTTTATCTTTGGAGGATTTGATCACCTAATTAGAGAACAGAAAATCTGGTTCCCAGTTACACTGAAAAAGCCAGTGATAATTGTAATGGCTTTGAAGCAAGGGATGATTAAAATGTACTCCAGGCCTTTTCAAGGTTGGTGCTTGACTTGCTGCAGGCAGTTCTCTCTGTGGTCACCTTGCAAAATGAATGGTTAATGGCAGGTATTTGCTGTTCAAGAAGTGATTTTTGTTATGTGTAAGGCTGAACTGAATATGGAGACCTCTGGAATATTTGGGGTGCTTGGATGGAGCAGTATTATTCCCAATAGCCTTAAAACTAAAGAATACTAGAGAGCTAAAAGTTAAAATGCTAACTATTTAGAAGCTGAATGTTGGCTTCCATTAACACTACACCTCCTGTTCTGCTGTACAGTGGACTTTTGCCATGACTTCGTGACAGGACTAAGGGATGTTTCACTGCAGATGAAACATTGGGCTTTTCCTTGCAGAGAGGAAAAAAATCCCTCACAAAATCATGTAAGAGCTAATATGCTTCCAATAATTTTGGTATTGTGCATTTGCTTATGTGCTTAGATGAATGTTTGTGTAATACCTGAGTGCTGTTTGAAGCTGAGTGCTTCCATTTCTTTCCACTGATTTACAGGGGAAGGTGTCTGTCTGGACAGGTAAGGGCAGCCCTAGGAATATGCTGGAGTAGAGTCAGTGCTTGAGTGATTGTTGACCTGTACTGTCATTATGAAGTGAGTGACAAAGTGCAATTGAAATAACTGAGCTCCAACCAGCTGAGGGACCTCACCTGGATGTAAAGCACTGCCTAAACTGGGGGAAGAGCTTTTTTGCATGGAGGATTTTGGCTGGGATATCCTTGAATTAAGAGATAGGAATTGGCTGTACGGAAAAGAGACACATTGGAGACAATGCCTTTAACCATGCTCTGCTGTGGTTTGCGTTTATTTTATCTGAATGAAATGAAACCTTTCAAAGTGCTTTGTGGGTGGGAAGGTGAAGTGTGCTTCATTCTAGCTTCAAATTGATTTCTCTGTGCCTCAGTCAATGTGATATCCATTAACTCTTCTGGAGGGTGGGGCACCAAAACTGACTCTGAGTGCAAAGCTGGTAATGGGCATTGCCCGTTGAATGACCTAAACAACTTACAAAAATTAACAGATTTGTTGGTTACTTGACTGGTTACTTAGCATGCTACTTTTATCAGCAAGCTATACTTTTTAGAAATGAAACTGTGTTACCAAACAATTCCTTGTTGCTAAAACTATTGATGATGCAAACTGAAGAAACTTGAGTGAACTACAGATTAGCCTCTTTCACTCCTTAATGTAATCAAAGCCTTGTTTATTTGTGTGTAGGTTGTGTTTTGCTAGGGGATATTTTTTGCTGGGTTTTTTTTAACAATATTTTCTGAAAAGCAGCCTCCTGCTCTGTTCTCCTCCTCTGATTGTTATCAGGTATTGTCCTCTGAAAGTATCTTTGGGATTGCTGGATGAAGGGGTGCAGACTGCGGAAAGTGGCATTTTGCTAGCCCAGTTTTTAATAAGACTGTTTGTGAAATTGCTGAAGATGCTCCCTGTTTCTTATCATTGGGCTAAAGTCTGGGATGGCTTTTAAAGCCTGATACTGTCACAAGGTGATACAAATGTGCTTTGTGTCACTGGAAGCCTTGCTGCAGGTATGAGAGCAAGCATAGCAGCAGCTGTTTCAGCTTGGTTTTTTGTTTTCTGGTAGTTTTTGTTGCCATGTTTAGTTTTTTTGTTTTGTGGGAGGTTTTTTGAGCTTGGGATTTTTTTGTCTGGGTTTTTGGTGTGGTTTTTTTGTTGTTTTGGTTTTTTGTTAGTTTGGTTTGGTGTGCCTTTGTGGGGTTTTTTTGTTGTTTATTTTTGGTCGGTTGGTTTATTTTAAACATGGGGTTAAATGCCTTTCTTACCTTAGAGATGCTGGTTGAGGTATGAGTGTCAGGAGTTAATGTTGTGCCACTTTTTTCTACCTCTGCATACTTTGAGTACTTGAGGGAAATTAGTATTTGTTAACTGTGGATGGTCTTCACTCACTGCATGGGTTGGGGGACAGAGGAAAGGCCAGAGTGACATTTTTCTCTGCACAGAGCATTTCTGAGAGAGAGATCCAGGTGATCATCATTGAACCCTTCCAGAGCTGGTATTAGACCAGCAACTTAGGTCAACAGCAACCTGTACTTCAAGCTTGTGAAACAGGTTTGTGAGGGAAGAAAGATATTTTGTGAACTCTTTTGCCGTTTGGAAAACTTCATTAAGGGGGGTGGGACTCATAATTTTCTTTCTCTTCAGAATTAAATCATAAGCCAACAGCGTGTACCTCAGGGAGGGGAAAACTAGGAAAGCAGCAAAGGGGATGTGTCTTGTAGAAACAAGTAGCATATCTGGTTACTGGAAAAACTGCTGTAGGGTTAAGGTTAGGGAAGTTAAAGACCAGTATCTGCTGTGTGACAATAAAACATGCAAAGAACTTTTCTGTTTCTTAGGACTGCTCAAAGACTTGGTTAGATTCAAATGCAAGGCTTGTCTTTGCAGGATTGGGTCCATGTGGCCCCACACAAGGCTGTTTGTTCTCCTTTTCAGGATGAGATAAGACCACAAGAATTTCTCTTCTGCACTACCTTTGGTCTACAAAGTGCTAGCACTGAGAAAAGGAGATAATTTATCACCTTTTCCATATTACCAGATGTCTCTTTAATTGATGGGAATCTTTTTGCAATCACTTTAAAGAAAAAGAATTGCTTTTGAGGAATTTTCCCCTCAATTGACAGCAACTTAATGAGGGGTTGTGACTTTGTAATAAATTTTAATTATTGTGTAGTTAACACTGCTAAAAATAACAACTTTAGCTTTGATACTGGATGATTGATTTGTGAAGCAACTTGTAAATAATTGATCTCTTTTTCCCTAATGGTTTTTCTGATAAAGCTTTTTAAAGTAAAAAAGAAAAAAATCAGGCAAACATTTCAGTAGCTAAAGCAGAGATAATATAATGTCATAGTAACCACTGCTATGATAACTGGAGTTTTATACGCTGAGAGCTGTGTGTTTTAATGGTTAAACCATGAAACAGAAAATTAATATTTCTAGGTGCTTTTCCCATTCAATCACTGGCTCTGTAGGTACGTGATCGCATACAGCAGCTATTTCATCTTTCAGTTTGCCAACTTTAAAATAGTGAGCAGACTCTGTCACGTGTTGTAATGCTAATTAGGATCAGTTTTGGTAAGATAAGTCTACAAAAGACAGTAAAACCCTGCATCATCCTGTTATTTTCAGAACACATGTGCTCACTTTAGAGATGACAAGATGCTCTTTTTCTCCACTGGTAGCTGTCTGTCCAAAAGACCAGTTTCTTTTGAATTTTTCCATGCTGTCACTACTAGAGGGTCTCTCTGACTACACCTGATGGCAGCCTGTTGCTATTGAGAATTTTAATATTTGAAGTGAAGGAGCACCATTCTTCATTTCCAGCAGTCAGCCTTGTGACATCAGAGATTTAAATGACCTGTTGGAACAAGGCTGTTTGCGTGCAGGTATTTTAAATGAGGTGAGACACACCAACCTATTTGAGTCCTTGTTTAGAGTAGGACCACGTTCTGCATGTTTGCAAAGTACTCTGAGTTCCTTCAGAGGGAAGGTGCTATCAGTGAATATTGCTGTTCTGTGTGCAAGTGACTGTGGGCCGTTGGCAGTAATGGGACAGTGAAAATGGATTATCATTAATGTCAGCAAATACAGTTTTAATCATGTTAAAACCATATCTTTGTGAAACTAAATGAGATTTCTCATAACACAGCTACTTATTTGTATTCACCATGCATTGCACAGACTACCTCACTATTCTTAAAGCATCTACCAATCACCACGAGGAGTCAAGCAGACGCTGCATTCTCCATAATTACAAGCAATTTTCCAATTGAATTATCCCATGATTTAATTCCTTACCTTGCATCTGGAGAGCATCAGCAATGTGCAGCTGTTTTGGCTTTGAGAATTAATTGTTGCTAAATGCATTAAGAGTGGTCTTGCTGCAATGATTTCAGAAAAGAGTTAAATCCTAGCTCATTTCTGGATTAAACTTTTTTTTCTTATTTCCCGTTCTCTTGACTCAAGATCATGATACAGGCCATGAGTTTACTAGCATTTGCCTCAGCTAGTTGTGAATCTTAATTCAAGATAAATACGTTTAGTCACTGAATTGAAATTATATTACAATGAGACACAAAGTTTAATAGAACATGCCAGAGTCAGTAAAGGCTGGAGGGCTGGGGGTTCACGATAAATTATGTTATTGTATCCTGCTGATATGACTGCATAGCTATAGCAAAAAAAAAAAAAGAAGAGATGGTAACTTTGCAAAGTACAAAGTACCCAGTGAAATAGATATGATTTTTCACATCACAGGGGTTTTTAGGCAGGCCAAGTACTTCAAATACAGGAAGAGTGTCTTAGCCATTTGTCCTTGAGGGAAGGATGGACAGGTATTTAGACTGGGAGTAGCATGTGGTTTATTTCTGAAAGTAGAAAAAGAATTGGAAGAAATGTTGAGTTTCACGAGGTTGAGATTATCATCAGGGATTTCCAGAGTCCATTAGATTCCAATGAGAATGGAATTTTTTAATGTGGAGTGTCAATTTTTTTTTTTTTCCATTAAGTGCAAAGACTGTAGCTGAGGGTCTTAGGAATCTTAAAATACAGAGGTGTATTTTCATACCTCTTGCAGGTTGATGAGAACATTCTTGATCTGTACTTAGTTAAATAATGATACAAAGATGCATTTGCTGCTGGTTTTCCTTACCTGTAGCAAAGTGTGTAATGTTGAATCGAATCTACAAAGAAACTGAGAGTCCAGGATTTTTTGTGCCTTGCAATAGAAGAAGGGGGTGCTAAGCCCCCTGCTATAAACACTGTGCTTTTCAAACACCTTACAATGATAACAAGTAGGTTCTGATTGTATCTGAATAACATAAACATTATTGAGTTTGCCTAATGATTGTCTGGCTCATGATTTCTCCTTCCAAGGAGAATCATATTGGCTGTAACGTAACCAGGGCATTAAGGCAACAAGCAATTGAATTAGCTTCTTGCAAAACTTTCCTTTGTTCTCACCCAGAAAGCAGCTTTCTTGAAGGGCTTGTCTGCTAAAGAATTTCACACTATTATTTTTATTCCTTTAAGAAAGGTTAATTTAGGAACATGGACAAGTAGCAAATGCCCTGAATTAGCTTCCTTCTCTTAAAAACCAAATAATTTTTATCAGTTCTGTTCTATGGCTGGAGATGTCTTATCTTGTTCCTATACAAAAAAATTGTAGTTGCTTTTGGAAAGTGTGGGCAACTGGGGATTTCTCACAAGCTGAAGAGAGAAACTCCTGAAGGAGGAGCAGTGAGAAGGGCATAGGATTTTTGGACCAACTGATACAAGAATTTATTAGTCATTGCCTCTAGAGAGTGGAGGAAACAGAAGCAGTGGAATAAATGTGACCACACAGGTTTGAAAGGCATTGCTAATATAATAGTGAAATAAAGTAAGGAAGAATGTGGTGCCTTTAGGACTGGAATTGTGGAGGCAATAACTGTAGCAGAAAATGAAAAATCTTGTACGTGGAGCAGAGTAAGAATTTGTGTTCTAAGGAGGGGTTATTGGCTGTAAGTGGAATCTGTAAGAGAGAGTCGAGTGTCTGTTAATTGTCACAGCAGTCAGCTATGAGGCTGGTGAAAGTTTTTCTGCAAGAGAGGAGAATATTCTATTGCCGTGGCATAAAACAGTAATAGAGCCTAATGCAGAGTGCTGCATACTAGTCTGCCTTGCTCTATTTGAGAAAAAGGAAATCTAAAGTGGGAATAGGTGTTGGAAAGGGCTCCTGGAATAGATCTTGTCACAGTAGGTGAGACTACAAAATAGCCCTTTTCAGTCTACTGACATGAGAATTAGATGCTGATGTTTATAAATATATTTGAAGAAAGAAAGGCAAGTGTTGGAAGTCCAGCTGAAGGAGAAGAAGTGCTGACCAAGGAACACGTGAACAAATAAATACAACCCACAAATGCTTTTAGCATGGAAATAACACAAAGATAATGAAGTATCAGAGCTGTGAATTAGCCTTCCAGTGAAGGAAGCTGGTAATCTAGATTTGATGTAGCACTTCATGTTGTCCATCAACATGAAACAACTGGTGTTATGTGTACCCCTTGCTGTAATGTGCTTTAGTTACAATTAGTAACTTCTGGATTATCCATAACACAGGTATTAGGGCAGGGGGACCCTGCACCTGTCCGTTCACACTGTGATGTGCTGAAAACCTCTGTTGCTCAGACCATACAGATCCTGTGCTAAGTTCCCAGCCTGCAGCAGCAGCCTGTGCCGCTCCAGAGAGCTGTCAGCTTGGGCAGTGGTGCTCTTTTATACCAGTATGTGGGCTCTGACTTGCCATTGTTGACAGGATGCTGGGTTTCCTCTGCCTTTCAAAAGTCATGAGTTTATGGTTTTATTTTCAAGTGGATTTGGATGTCCTGAAATACGGTCTCTCTGCTGAATTTCTTTTTACACCTCAGAGTGAAAGGGCTTCCCACACCTCACAGGAGAACAGGGGCTCAGTAAGCCACCCGTGCTGCTTGCTGTGCTGTGAAGAAGGAAAAGCTGGCACTTGGCAGCTACCTTGGTTCCCCCAAGTCCTCCGCCAGTCAAGCACTGTGTGCTGCACCGTTTGCGTTTGGTAACTGAGCAATTAAGGATTTTGTATTCTAATTACCTGGCCAATTATGTGCAGTGTAAAATTCCCTGCTAGTACTGCTATGATAGCCTGAACTGCAGACAGCCTTGTGATTAAACTGTCCCTCGATGATGAAGTCGATAATTAACAAGAAGGCATTTTGCTGAGTAGTGAACAAAGTCAAAGAAAGAACAGAATCGAGTTTTCAATGCTGTAATATGGTTTTAATGGTGCTCTTCTCAGGGACAAGAACTTCTCTGACCTCCCCTGAAATTAGAAATGCATGCCCATGTGCAAAAATGTAGACCTAATTTCTTTACGAAGAGCATAATATTGATGATCAAAGAGCTGGACAACCTACACTATGAGGGAAGACTGAAGGAGTTAGGTCTTTTCTTCCAGGAGAAGAGAAGGTTCAGGGGAAACTTCACTGCAGTATTCCAGTACTTAGAGGGCAGCTACAAAGAGAACACAGTCTCTTCACAAGGAGCCACAAAAAAAGGGGCAGCAGATACAAGTTACACTGGGAGAAGTTTCATCAAGATGCAGGCAAAATGATTTTTTTAATGGGAACAATCATTCGCTGGAAGAACTTCCCCGCTGCTGGGGGTTTTCAAGGTGGGACTGGACAGGGGGTTAGATAATCTCCTCTAGGCTCCTATTTCTGAGAAAGGTTGGACCAGATGATTTTCTGAGGCCTCTCCCACTCTGGGCTGTTCTATGATTTGAATTTGAACTGGGTAAAGTACCTTAACAATGTTTTTTTTTCTGTGATACTTTCATCACAGTAAAAACCTATGCAGCCCATGCCAGCCCGCTCTAAGAGTGTTCATGGCTGAGTGCCCTGTGTGGAGTTCTGTGCTTTCAGCTCTGAAAGTTTGAGTGTCACTTTCAAGTGATAACTAAAGATGAAGTTTTTATTGTTCATTTGTCCTACAGTCCCAAAGTAATAGACATTTACTCCTCACAGTGCAAAGTGATGTATGAACATGCAGTAAACAGGACAAAAAACCACACAGCTCATCCATGTCAGTCTGGCATGAGCTATGAGTCAGGGAGACAGAAAAAACTATTCAGTGTTACAGCATTTTACTTGATCTGGTTTTTCTCTGAGTGTCTGCTTGAGCAGAAACTCCTCCAAATTCTCTTTGGAATGTATTAGCTTTTATTGAGGG
Organism: Falcunculus frontatus; assembly: GCA_013398115.1. Classification (NCBI taxonomy): domain Eukaryota; kingdom Metazoa; phylum Chordata; class Aves; order Passeriformes; genus Falcunculus; species Falcunculus frontatus. Next base: position 2,310,742 of record VZRV01000144.1, read on the forward strand.
CTATCCACTTAAAAAATTTAATCCCTGTGAAGATGTCAGCTGAGAAAAATTGAAATACTCTAGTAAATGTATTTTCCTCCTTTAAAAAATTCAAAATGTTGACAGAAGTAATTATCCTGAGTGAGCAAATCTTGCAAGTTATCCTTACCATTGTGAACATAATTAAATTGTGGTAACTGATTTATATGAAAAAAACCAGGAATTTTTTTAATTCTTGTTGAAAGTTGAATCAAGACAACTGAAAACTATAAACGAGCCTGTATAAACATCCTTTGGTCTGATAAAAGTTAATTTTGTTTCTGGAACAAGATATTTTCCTTAAAAGAAACTTCTGACAAAGACCTTTTGAAGACAAGAACGAGTAAAATCAAGGGCTCTGTTCCTGCTAATATGGTCCATAAATCCACCAATCATCATTTGGTAAATTAGTGCCTGAAAATGGGTTGACAAACATAGGAACCTGGCACTCACAGACCTCATGCAATTACTCTATTATACTTTCTATGTCATAGAAATTTTCAGCTAAATCAAATCTGAATAGTTTTGTTTCGTTGTTTGTTTGGTTGGTTTTTTAAAAAATTTTGTGCTTAGATTCTGAAAGAGCTCCTCATGGTTAAACATGGTACCATCTTCTGTAAAAGAGGAATGTGTCTTCCTCTGGTGTGTTTTGAGCAATACTTGTCCTTAGAGCAAGTAGTTTGTGAATTCTCACGTGTAGAAGCTTCTACTTCACTGGTTTTAATGGTGTTAAAGGCACAGAAACTTGCATGGGATCTCTCTAAGGCAAGTCTTACTATGTCATGCATCACCTTAATGAGATTAATGGAAATCACAAAGCTAAAGAACTTCATCTGTTACAGCAGATATACTGGCGAGCTCAACTGTCCTTTAATCAAAAGAAAATAGCAGGAACTTCCCTTAACAGGTTTGGTGTTTGTTCATGTCAACCAACCACATTATATGCGACATCAAAACTGAGCTGGACTTCTAAAAAGAATAGTTATTGTGCAGTTTGCACTGTCAAATCTGACTGCAAGTCCTGAAATGTGATAACATGCTCCTGTTCAATTTCATTTTCCTTTCCTGTGTTTAACTTAGGACAGGAACATGCAAATGTGAAATATATTAGCTCTATTTGATAGGAATTCATGATTTTCTCTAGAAGTGTATGAAAATTTGGGGAAGAAATGAGCCCTTCTTAAGTTCTAGGAAATTTATCTTACAGAATTTCATCAAAGCATAAAATATCTATACTTGTTTTTATGTTTTCATTGTTGTAAGAATATGTTTAGGTATCTGATAGAGAAGCTTTGTAAAATGACTTGTCAGCACCTGCAAATTGTTAGGAATAAAACCAGAATCCCCTGCAGGTGCTAATTTTTAAGAGGTTGCAGTTAATGATGACCTCCAGTGAACTAACCCACAGGGAGGACCTAATTTGGGAGTGACAGTGACAACATTTCTAATTTGGTTTGTGACTGAAGGTGAATGCTCCCATGCCATGAAACCAGAATTTCAGCATGTCTAAGCTATTGTTGCAGACACTGGTACTGTGTCATACCCTTTGAGGGACTGGTTCAAGGAGTACTCTAATGTGTAGATATGGATTAAGCACCTAAACCAACTTCCACCCATGTCCATGTTTTATCTCTGTAAAAAGATGGATCTTCCCTTTTTTAATTTTCTTTTTCTTTTTTCTTTTTTTTTTTTTAATGCCAGCTTTAATTGCCTTCAATACTTTATTGCAATGAGTACCAGAAGCTAAGAGTGTATTCTGTTAAAGGCTTTCCTTTTATCAGTTTTCAAACTGATACATTTAAATGGCTACACTTCACTTCATCCTGGTGTTAGTACTGATCTATTTAACACACAGAAAATTATTTTCTTGGTTTAAAAACAAACAAAAAGGAATACTAGATTTATTGAATTATTTTTTTTCAGAAGCTTTCAGAACCTAACTCTTATCTCCATGGGATTGAGGTACCTGTTATGTACTTAACAGCCTGTAAAAAAATCTGTCTATAGCAGATGTGTGCTATTTATTTATGGGTTTTCTTTAAACTTTGCCGGATTATAATTAGAATGCTTTATACAAATGGGGTTTTTTAATCTGGATGAGTAATTTCACTGATTTAGTGGTCTTCTTCCAGTGCTTGTGAAGTGATTTGTGCTTCCCTTTTGAATGAGACTTATCAAGTCTCCTAAAATGTGTTATTGTTGCAGTTTAATATATATGAGTATACTTCAAATCTGTGGTTGTTGAGAAGCTTGTTATTGAAGGTAGTGTGTGGCTTAACTCCCTTCTCAGGTAAAATACCATATTACTCTTAGATCATCTTGATTCACCAGCTTTCAAAGAATGCAGATAAAGACCATTTTATCAACAGTGTGGGTTTAGCAGGTCACACTGATTATGCAACGGGTACACCATTTTAGAACTGATTGTATGTTTCTAACTGCTACACAAAACTTGTTTGTACTTGGTAAAGATGAGAGGCAAGTGTAAGGAGTTTTCAAGTTACAAAATGGCCTCGGGGAGCTGAGCTCCCAGAAAGTTAAACAAGTGTCTTCCCATTATCCTGAACAAAATGCACTTGGAAGGCACTGATGAGAGGGGAGGGACAAGGAACTGTATGGCAAGGCTGCTGCTACACAGCTGTAGACAGACTCCCACTGGGGCAGTAATTCTGGCTTTGCGACTTCAGGGCTTCTCCATGGCTTTACAAAACGGGGAGATGGAAGGAAGGCTGACAAGATCAGTAATTATTTTGGTCTGATTATCTTATTTTCATCTTAGTGATTGAAAGGACATGCAAAAATTCTGAGGGATGCTTCTAATGCAGAAACCTAGAGCTCTGGTGGCATCAAGGTAAAGCCAACTCCGGTGCCCAGCACTTGGGTATATTCTTTTCAAAATGTCAGCACTTGCAAAACTTGGCATTCAGTTGCTATAATTTTATCTGGTGGTTAAGAGTAGACTCATTACACTGGGACCACAGAGAGGAATGAATCAACAATGAGCCTTGTAAGAGACAAGTAACTAAGTTGCTGGGGAAACTGGGAATTGTTCCTAGTAATCTTGTTTACTAGTAAATGCTGTAGTCTGTAAAAGCAGAAATGTTTTCCTCTGCCAATACAAATTCATTAGTTTGCAATTTACAGTCTAAGTTGATACAAAGCCAAATTCTACAAGAGCAAAGTTTTATCTGCAAAGAGGCTGTGCTGTTGGTATAGTAGTCAATTGACTGGAAAATATATTCTCTCTTTCCCAGAAATATTGTTAAGAAACATGAATGCATGTGGATTTGTGTCTGAATAATAAGTTTCATAAATGATAAAAAGCAGAGAAGGTGGCAACAGATTTCTTCACTTTAATGTGAGACCAAACTGCGTTTCTCTAGAGATGCTCAAGGAAAGGAGGAAATCTCGAGAGCCAGAGGAGAGGGAGGTTGGTTGGAATCACAACCTGTGGACTGTTGTGTCTGCTGCCACAGCGTGGAGCAACATTGTCAGGGGGCTGAGCAGCTGTGGTGACAGGGAGATTTATTGCGGGGGAAATGGCCTTTAGCATAAGAGCTGTGGATTTGCAAAGGTCAGGGCAGTGAAAATGGAAAATGGGGCAAGCCCTCTCCCTTCAGTGGCATAAAATGAGGGGAGTGACTGCAAATGAGCTCTTATCACAACTCTTTCCTGGGAACCTTTGCTGGTGTGCTTTAGGATACATACAAAGATGCACACATTTAGGCACACAACCTTGGAATACTGTCCCTTCTGTACTTAAAATGTCTTATAAAGTATGTTGTTTTTTCAATAAAACTATATGCCAGGGCTTGGAGTTAGGGTGAAGAGACCCAGAGAACCTTAGATTCTAAAATCTGAAGTAAAAATGGCTGGTTTTGAAGCACTGTCTTTTCAGGAAATCAGTTTAAAAAACAATTGGCATGAATGACTGAAAGGGCTTAGGGTCTATATTTAGAACAGAAGTGTTTAAAACCTCTGCTTGTAACTATTCTTAGCTTTCACGTCTTTATGTATCTCCTAAAAAAACCCCAAGCAACCAAAACCACCATGTAACTTCTGTGTGTGATGTATAAACTTAAATGCTACAGCAAGAGAAGGTTTCTAAATTATTTTATATGAAATCAATATAAACCGGTGGAAACTTAACAAATTCTTTGCTGGAGATTCAAGAGGAGCTGTCAGTCACATTGATCTATTTTTGATGGAGGTGAAACTTGTTTAGGCAGTGCAATCTGCATCCTGCAGACCAAATTGTTGGGGTTTTGTTTGTTTGTTTAATTCCACAAAGCATTCCTGTATTTTCCTTGCAGAAATATCCCTCAGAGTTTCACAGAAAAACCCTTTTCTCAGCATGGGGTTTCATAGCAGTCACTGGTAGAAATGCCATTGACTGGTACTTTTCACAGGGCTTGGATTGACTTGTAGTCTTTCTTCACTAAAGAGATGTGTGTGATTAAACTCTTCCAAAAGCAGACGGGGGAAAAAAAAACATTTCTCCCCTTTTTTTCTTTGACTAGCAATCCCACCCCTCATAGAGAGGCCTTCTCAGTGAAACATTTAAGCATGGAAAGCATCCTCATTTCCAAAAGATAGCATGTTTCAGTTGGCTTGAATAGTTTCATTGAAGGAATGTGGATCCATCCTAATTTGGACTGCCCTGGGACCTCGTGGGCACTTCCAAGCAGTCTCCTGCTCAGTGTCTGCAACTGCTTATCTTTTTTCTGTAATGCATTCATCATTGTTCCTTTTTTTTATGCTCATAATAGCAATTACCTCTTTTCGAGCAGAACTGTATTTGCAGCTTAATAAAAATTTACAATAGCCTTTGATAGTTTAGATAACTGTATAGTTTCTGAGAAAAATGACATTAAAATACCTTAAAAAGACATCTTTTTTACAAAAGAGAAGTGGTCTTTTCTTAAAGGATTCTGTATACTTTACTGTACTGAGGGAGTGCTATTAAAGGGAATGACTGGACATGTTTTTATTAATAATTCAGAAGGATACAGTCCCATTTGTAGTCCTGCCTAGCAAATCACAGTGTCAGATTTGTACTCTGTATTTCAGCTCACTGTCCTCAAAGTAAGAATGTATGTGCTGGCCTGGTAGGAGTATTAGAAGACTAAACTTGGAAAAACAGCAAAAATCTTTTCATCAGCATTGCTTTAAGAAGCAGAGAGCTCATGTAATATTAATTTTTTTCCTGGGAAATAATCGTATTGTTCCTTAATTTTCTCCATATTTTCTAATGGTTTCCTTTCAGTCTGGAAGTAGCACACCTGTACTGACTTGTATTCTTATAAATCTGGGCAGTATTGCTTCAGAGTGTTCTTTCCCCGTGAGTGGGGATTCTCTGGCAAGCTGTTGCCAGCCAGCACCCAGCCAGGCTTCACAGGGTTGGTGGGACTGCACAGAGTTTTGAATAACACTGAGCTGTGAGACTTCTTTCCCATACTGTGCTTCTACAGATATGATCGTATAAAGAAATCAAACCGACACTGTGGTTTAAAATATTTTGGGATGACTGTTAGGGTATTCTTAATGAGGAGGACATTCTTCAAAATTCCTTTTAGGAGTGAATGCTCTTTGTTGGGGTTTCTTTGGTAGTGGTGGGTGTGTTGTCTTGTTGGTTTTGTTTGTTTGGGTTTTGTTTGTTAGTTTTTATTTCCTTTCCCACAATACAGGTTTAACCGTCACTTGCCTTTGTAGTTTCTCAGTCCCCTGTCTCCTTAGGCTGGGAGGTCCATAAAGCCTGGGAGTTGTTGTAGGAGCCTTGCTCATTGCTGGAGGAGCACTTGCAGTATGTTCAGGTCAGCCTCCAGAGAGATTGCATTTGCAGGCAGTTGTTTTAAGCTTGGGAAAAGCTTTTGAGTGACATGATTGTCTTGACATTTGATTTAATGCATGAGGTTCTTAAAAATGTTGCAAGTAGTTAAAGATGGTGGATAGGATAAAACTAAATTAATCTCATCATGTGCAGCAGCAGCAAGGCAGTATTTCCCTACTAAGGTGGCTTCCCCTGCCCTTTCCTTCTGCTGGGTGGTAGACTGTGCAGAGCGTTCTTCTTGGAGTCATGTTTGGTCATCTGTGGAAAACAAATTAGTTAATAGATTTTAAGGCCAAAGGAGACCATTAGATCATCTGACCTCCTGTATAGGTAGTGGATAGAAATTGATCTAGCAATCTTTATATTGATTCCAGTAAGTTATTTATTAAAAATACACCTTGATGAGAGATGGCTACCATTTACTTTCCTTGCTGTGTTGAGTGGCAGTGTGTAAGGCACACTAAACTTTGTCAAAATTTTTCATTGTTTCAGTTGTTTGAAGAGAGAGGATGGAAATACCAAGTTTCTCATAAGGGCAGTAGATTGCACTTGTAATTTATGTGGGGATCTCAAGAGACTGAAATATAGGAAAAGCGTTTTGAGTGTTCAATTTATCCTTTATACAATGGTTGTCCTGAAAATACATTAGTTGGCTAAAAATGTTAATTTTTTACCATATGAAAGAACTGCTTTAGAAGATGCCAAGGTCAAGACTGTATAAAAGGCCTATCTGGTTGTTGTCAAACTTCTTCCAGGCTCTGCTTCCTCTCACAGCCTGACCCAAAGCTATGTCACTGGTGCTGGGAGCTATAGCCATGCACCAGCTCCCTGAAATTTCTGCCTGTGCTCAAAAGTCCAGTTCAGTTGTGATGTCAGAGCAACACAGGCTGGGCCTCCCACCACAGCTGGTGGCTGTGCCTAACTGCAGTCCCAAGTTCAGTTGACCCTCTGATGCTACAACTGCATCCTTTTCAAAGTCACTGCCAAAACAAGTGTCTTCATACAGCCTCTATTGCCATGATTTTTTTCCTGCATGCCGTTTGACACTGAGCTTTGTTTTGGTACAGGTTGCTTGTACTATCCTTTCTATTTATCAAGGATTTGACCTTTTATTTATGATTACCTATATGAGAGTTAAAGTCTTTGTTGCCTATTGTTTTCTTCTCAGTGTATATTATGTAGCAAAGTTCCCTGTCCTCTCTCTTGTGAAAATATTTACTTAGTACTCAGCTCCTCTCTATCATGTTGTAAGACTCATTTCTCAGCTCTGAAGCCATTTAACTTGCCCCATGTTGATTCTCTAGTGTTCAGAATGTCAGGATCACCTCTTTAATCCTTTAAAAACACTGGTTTAAAGCTGAGTTTCTCTTTGAAATTCTGTTATTCTAAGAGTTATTAAACATAAAACCTCTAGTATTTTAGATAACTCCTTCAGCCATGTCTTTCAGAATGTGCCAGTGTTACCCCAGAGTAGGTCAATTGTGTTCAAAAGCACCCAAAAGGGACAAAAAAGGCAAGTGTTCAATGAACAGAGATCTGCTCAAAGCTGTGCAAAGTCACAAGTGTGGTCTGAATGTACAAATACAATATCTATGAATAATAAGCAGCCACAGGTGAAATGTTGAAACAGTTACAGTTAGCAAGCACTCTTTTTGTACCGCTTACACGTATTTTGTCACCTTAAAAAACCCCTGTGATTGCAGCTGCTACAGTTGTCTCCTGAAGCAGCACGGAATATGTTGGTTTTCCAGCGGCCAAGAATCCAAAGGATGGAGTGTGTCTGAACAGGGCTTTTGGCCCACCACCATTCAAGTCAGTCAGACGAACACCATCTTGGCAAGAGGCTTCCATTTTCAAAGTAGTCAAGACTATGATCAAGCAGTTCAGCTACGACCAAGTGAAATGTCGTCTGGGCCCTCCGACTGCTGTTCTGAACCAGAAATAGCTCAGCTGCTCATTTGAGTTGAATTTATTTTAATAATATATTGTGCTTTTAAAATACTTGGCTTCAGTGGGTCAGTCTGAGCAGGAAAGGTATTTCTACAGTGCTCAGCAGAACCTTCGTTGCACTCACGCTGGAGTGTGTCTTCTGATAGCAGAAACTCAGTTTTAAGTGATTGCAGAATACTTGGATAGACATCAAGTGAGTCTGCTCTTTAATTTCAGTTTGAAGACAGTAGCGATTTATATACAATTTTAGAGTAAATGGTGAGCATGCACTTTGGTTGGCCTCTTGGGGTTTTTTTAACATATTGAGGTTGTTTGTATGAGGTTCATGTATGCCCCTAAAAGTAAATTACATTCATTCATACATCGTTGAAGTCTAAGAGCAGAATTTTAATATTTTCAGTTATTTTATACTATTTCTAGCTTTAAGAAAACATCTGCTTCATAAAATATTAGTGTTAAATTCTTGTAGTATTTGTCTAGGGGTTTCACACACCATGCTTTAAAGGTATGTTGCTAAGCCAACAGATGTTCTTGTATTAATTATGATACAGTTATTCCTTTTTTTCTTTCCTTCTTACTTTATTCCACTTCTTCCAGATCCATAGTGAAGGGTAGGATACTTCACTATTTCATCTGATGGAGTGAAATAAATGCTTTCTGAAAGCTTTCAGCATTTTAATTAAACATGCAGATAGCTGAGGAGCAGTATATATTACATTTTTTTATTAAAGACATGGATAAGGTACAACGTTAATCAGTGAAAAAGATCTTGCCCTTGCTTTTCTTAATGGATTATATTAGTCACTAGATCATTAGAATGAGTTCAAAGCGCTCCCTCTTCGTCTCATACTGTCACTTTGCTAATACCACTCTCTTATGAGTCACCTTCCCTTTTAGGCAGCAATAAATTTTGCCTCTCCTCCTCTCTTCTTTGCTTCCCAGCACCCACTTATTTGATTTGTTGTGTAACTTTCAAGGAAAGGCCATGTTACCTGGCTGAGGAGCTTGAGAAAGATGCAACTGAAATGAAACAGTGAGGCAGTGAATTAGCTCTGCCGGTTCATATTCTGCTTTGATTTATATTCTTCCAAATGCTTTTGAAGCACAAAACATGTGCTGGTCTCTGGAAATGAACACTTCATCTCCTCCATCCCCTCCCCCCAAGGCTGACATTAGCTACTTATGCAAAATCTGATTTATGCGATGGGCCAAGGCTTCCTTTCAATGCCTCCATCACTTCCCAAGTGGGGAACTTGAAACAAAACAAAGTACTTGGAGAAGTGCTCTTTGCCCCTCTTCCAGCACAGGTGTGCTTGGAAACAGCAGGCTGCTAGGAACAGCTCTCTATCTTCACAGCAATAAACAATACCCCTGAGACAGGAGATTGGTAATGGGCGTGGGACCTTTTCAGACTTGGGTCACTGGTTCAAATTCAGCCAGTCACCAGGTGCTGGAAGTCATTGCTGTCTGCAGGGCACTTGATGGTCAGCAGGAAATGTGTTGGAGAACTCTGTCTTTTCCATCAAAGCACTGTCCGCAGGAGCTGGCACTAATTGGCCACCCCTGTGGGTGGTTTCAGCAGTGAAACCAAAGACTCTGAGCTACCCTGTCATTCAGTCCTTAGAGTGGATTCACATTGTGATAGCAAGGTAATAGGTTGGGACACATTCTTAAATTTTGACCTATATACTTGTTCTAAGAAAATCACTGATTTTTCATATTTTGAGCTGGGAAATTGGCTGTGAATACTGCAATTATTCCTATCTCTTCCCAAAAAATATAGGACAACAGTTTTCAAAAACTTTGTCTTTTCCTTTGATGCAAGAGAAAAATGCACCAACCCCCACCCACACTTCTACCATGCCCAAGGAACTGTGAGAGTAGCAAAAACTTGTAGCTCCTAGCTGATTCATGGGACTATATCCATAGCAGATCATGGAGTGCTCTGTGGAAGAAGATCCTGGTAAGAAGGATTTTTAAGGAAAGCCTGTTGTGCAGGATCAGATGAGTGTTTTGCATCCTGACTCTGGTAAAGAAGAGGTCTCCGGTAATAAGATGGCCGTCATGTAATGAGAAGCATCTTACCTGAAGATGGTGTCTATAAAAGCATTCAATTATACAATCTTAAGCATGTTGCTTGCTCATCTAAATAGTTCTATTTAGTTAAGCCATAATACAAATAAGCTGTTTCGTCTCCTTCTGTTTGACTCTTCTTAGGAGTGAGCTGCATCTTTTATATTTTCTTGGTTAGCGTAGAGGTGCTGCAGTCAGTCAGCCCTAGGAAGGAGTGTTGCCTCTTAAGAGTTAATGCTCATCCAGTCAAAGGGTGTGTTTGCACTTCAGTGCAAACATTAAAGTTCAAACAGTGAATTAAGAATGACTTCTTTAAAACACATACTTCCTAAGCAATTGAAGAGTGATCTATATTGCACACAAAGAACACTTCAAATAATTTCTAGGGGAAAAAAAAGTGTTTGTAGAACTTTCCATCTGTTTGCAGATTATTCATGGCTGAATTAATAGAATATTCCTACGTTATTTGGTCATGGCAATGTGCACCTTAGAAATGCCTTGATAAGGAGTGCTAGAAAGACCAGCTGTATTTAGAATAGAACAAGACTCACCTGATCTGGTGGTACATCAGAGGTATATTTCATTATTCATATTATTTGTAGTATAGTGGTTTCCAGGATCTGCATTTCTGGTAAAGGTAAGGTTGTTTACAAAAACACTTCTGTTGTAGAAGATTAAATGAGAAAGGTTATCTCAAAGCTTCCTGAAGCTAATGAGAAGACTACAAACCTGAGATGCTGAAATGGAAATTTTCAGTGCCCTTTGGATGAGGCCAAGTATTTATTTTTTTATTACAGGATTGCATTTATTTATCAGGAAGTACTTCTGATTGCCTTTCAATGTTTTTGTACCTTATAAAGTTTTAAAAAGAAAGCCTAGTTCTGATTTTTACAAATGAAATATGGGAGCAAAAAGAAAAGTCTCTCCAAAGACCACAAAGTGCTGGATGCAGAGACCTGAACTGCATGGTAGCTGTACTTCCTCAAAGGTGGTGTTTGCTGCTGAGTCTCCTGTGCTGGTAGCCAGATCTCGTTTGAGTTATGGCCTTGGCTTCTACACAGTTTGTTATGCATTTATTAGGCTTGTAGCATAGCTTGGTCCCAGAGATAAATTTGGGCAGTTGTCTGATATTTCATGATGTTTTCTCCTTTTTTTCCCCCCTTCAGTTTCTCTCATTACAAGCAATGTAACATGCAGCTGTGATAAATTTAAGCTGATGACAATGTGTATGTCTGGTATCTGATTCATCTTTGATTTCATGGCTGAATCCCAACGAAGGGAGAGAGGGAGGAAATTGGGGGATCATGGTGGCAAGCAGGATTTAGATGCTGGTAGAGATGATGAAGTATCAGAAAGACTTGCTTAAGCAGAGAAGTAGCTGAAGAGAAACCAGTGTGCACAGGCGAAAAAATACTAAAACTGGAGATAAGAAAATTGCAAATTAAATATCAGTGATTTAAGAATGAGTGTGTAAGGCCAGCAAGAAAGCTGCTGTGTGCTTGTCACTAGAGCAGAGAGATACATACAGGAAATGACATTGATTGCAGGAATTCACCCATCCAGTTCCATCAGCAAAGTTCATTCAGTCATCCCCTTTACCTCTCCTAGACCACTTCACAGAATACAAATACCTTTGCTACTGCCACTGCTGAATGCTAAATAAATAAGTTAATCCTCTAATAAAATTTAGACATGAAATAAATAGGTCAATCCATTTATTTTCTAACTAGGGTTCAGAAGGATAATGAGGTTTGGCTGGAGGCAGCACAGTGCCCTGGAAGCATCTTGCTGTTTAGCCTGCTAATGATTGTGGTATGCGTAATCCTAATTCATTTTAAGGCATTCTTTTGTTTAGGCTTTTAAAAATTTAGTGTAATAAAACACTGAAAAACAGTATTTTGAGACACAAGCCCACCAACAGACAAAACTTTAGTGTCTTGTGCCTCTGCTTAGAATAAGTATAAATTTCAGTGGTGTTGGTCCTGTCTTGTTCTGTAGATAGTTGCCTTGCATCCTCTCACCACTGCTTTACTACCTTTGTAATTTAGCTGTGCAGAGTCCTCAGAGAAGGTTGCGTGTTCATGTCTGTGTGCCAGACACTTCCATGTCTTTTCAGCTGCTCCGTTGATTTTGTAGGTGCTTACATTTCTGACGAACGTCTCTGAGCAGTCACAGTAGTGCTTTCTGAATGATCAATGCGGTAACATTTTGTTTCATTTCCATCTTTCTCCCCAGAGCAAAATGTGTCAGTTTGTAAGCCGTTGTATGAGGTATTTGCCATAATGAGGACACGATTCAAGGAGGTGGCCTGCCTTTAGCAGCAAAATGGCGAAGGGCAAGGCTGTTCCCCCCTTTGCAGGATTTGTAATCTAACTTTTATGAGAGTGCAAAACAGTCTTCTTTCTTTTGCCTAAGCAGCAGACATATTCTGGTAAAAGACAGTTGTGGATACCAGCTGAGGTCTTGAAACAGGGCTATGTTATTCTCTCTTTAGTTGTGACTTGGTTGGATAAGAGCTGCTTCATTTGTTATCCTATTTCATAGTGCTACCTGATACCATTAAAGGCTTGCTGGCCTTTTCTTAAAATGTGCTGCCTTTCTGGGCAAGTCAATTAAATCCCTATGTGACATTTGCTTACGTGAGAATTAATCTGTTTTGAATCACATTTTAAGACTCAGATGAAAAGTACTACAGAAATGCAAAATATTTATTATGTCTTTTATGAACAATTCTCTTGTCATGTATGCATATTCACTGCAAATTCATACTGGCATTTATTATCTAAAAGTGTTCTGCCTTTTTTGCTGTTATTGTTGTAGGATTGATTTCAGTACAGTCTGGTTTTTGAAAGGCTTTTTTTTTGAACTGTAGTATGCAAATCACAGCAGTAGCAGAAACTTCAACTTCTTTTCCCTTTAATTGAATTTAGCAATTACAGTGCCATGGCACCTATGTGAACCACCATATGTTATTCATCTTTCTTATTGTTCTCAATTAGGGTGTTGTCTGGTATGGGGGTTTTTGTCTGCTTCTTCTGCAGTGATTAATATAATAGAGTTATAATCTCACTTATAATCAAACTTTCAGGAAAGGTTATTGGATTTGAGGTGACTTGTATGCAAGCAATTTCCCAGCAGCCAAACCGAATGCTTGCAATTTATGGGTTGTCAAACCTTTATCATTTCATGGCCAGATTATTACTACATCTAATAGACAGGTTTCTGGATTGTTGGGTTTTGTTTTTTTTGGTTTTCTTTCCATTTTAGGAGCCGTATCTGTGCTTCATTAACTACAGTGTAATTTTATAGGAGGCCATATTTTTCAGATACTTTGTAATTGGCTTGTTATCAAGGCAGCACAAAACAATCCCCTGTTACCATGAGTGTTCCATGCATGGTGAGGTATAAGCAGAGCTGACTGGAAAGAGTTATTTGCTTTCATGAAAAAACACAGATTTCTTCTTTCAAACTGTATATCCTCTCAGTGCATTAGGAAGATTAAATTTATAGGTACATATACTTAAAAGCTACCTTTGAAAGGAACAGGAGCAGCACTCAGAACCAGTGCAGACCCATTCTCTGTGTGGGGTTTTCCTGTTCTCTCCTTGCAGTAAGTGCTATGTGCATATGAGGAGTGATGTAGTCGCTAGGCTTGGTACTTTGGGAATGCTAAAAGAGGGAGAGGGAAAGTGTGGAATAGTTCCTTTGCTTATAGAAGATTGATTTTATTCATGACTGAAGCAGGTAATTTTCTAGCCATAGGAGAGTAAATGTTGGGCTAAAAGTGTCTTTGTTTTCTCACTATATAAAGGTTTTCGTTTCAACTGGACCATCACACTAAGGAACTATGACAGGACAATAGAGCATTTTCCCCAGAAAATGACAGTGCTCTTATAATTGAGATCATCCTAAGTCTCACCTGATATGCTGAGTTCTAAGGCAGGACAGATCTTTCTAATCTGTCTGAAATAATAACTGCAAAATTGAAGGAACTGTCAGCACCCGTGAGAGGGTACCTCACTGACAAAATGGAAAGGCAGTTATGATTTGATTTTTTTTTGAAGCGGCTGGCTAGGGAGGGAAGGCACTACATTAAAAGTATCTGAATTATAAAGGCCAACATTTACCAGCTCTGAAGGTTTCAGGGTGATCTTCATGAAATAAATGGCAGCCGCAACTCTGTTTCTGACTGGGTAGGTATCCACGTGACAGAAAGCCTCTGGCATAAATTGATAGCCCTGCTGGAACTCAAGAGGCCAAGGAACAAATTGCCACTATTATTTCTATGAAGCCAAGATTATTCTGTATGCTGTAGTGTAGGTGGTGCTAACTTTACCCACTACTTAAGCACCCTAGAAAACATGAAATATTTTGATTCTTTTGAGTGCTGTTATATTTCAGAATGGTTTATGTTCCAATTGTTTATGAACAATGATCTTTGATCAGCCTTCATCTTCCCCACACAAGGTATTAAAACCGTCAAATAGCAGGCTGTTATCAAACCCTTGAACACACTTTAATATTTCAAGCAATAGCATCGAGTTGTGTTTTCTGTATATTGCTCTCTTCAAGGATTGCAGACTGAACTGTATAGGAGCATGGAGGTTGTTTTTTATGGCTTTCTGTATAATTTTTCACCACCCTGCTTGGTGTGGTTTGGGTCTTGTACACTTCATTTACTACAAAGTAGATTCTTTTACCTTAATACAAGGTGGTATTTGATTTCCACCTATCTGTATCAGGTTAGTATTTCTTCAAAAGAGCATTTTATTGGCTCTGTGGGCTGTGCAGTGATGTAAAATGGTTACTAAGCTCTAGTTGTCTGCTGTTTCCACAGGAAGACAGCCTTCCATTTAGAGGCATTCTGCAATTTGTGTTTGAAACCTTCAAAAGTAGTAAAGCTTATACAGCATTTTAAAGGAGAAAAGCATACGTACAACATTATTTATAGTCAGGCTCTGGGAGACATTACAGCTCCCTCCGAGGTCTTAAAGGGGGCCTACAGAATAGATGGGGATGACCTTTTCACTTAAAGTAGTGGTAGGATGAGTGGTGATGATTTTAAATAGACAGAGGACAGATGGAAATTATTTAGTTGGAAGAAATTCTTCCCTGTGAGGGTGGTGAGGCACTGGCACAGGTTGCCCAGAGAAACTTTGGATGCCTCGTCCCTGGAAGTGTTCAAAGCCTGGCTGATTGGGATTTTGAGCACCCTGGCCTAATGGAAAGTGTCTCTGCCCATGGCAGGGG
This sequence comes from Falcunculus frontatus, assembly GCA_013398115.1. Classification (NCBI taxonomy): domain Eukaryota; kingdom Metazoa; phylum Chordata; class Aves; order Passeriformes; genus Falcunculus; species Falcunculus frontatus. The sequence goes on from VZRV01000144.1 coordinate 2,325,863, forward strand.
GGTTAGAACTGGATGATCTTGAAGTTCCCTTCCAACCAAAACCATTCTGATTCTATGCTAATTAATTTCAGAGTCACCCTTAAAGCATTTGTGGATTTGCGTGAGTTTCTTTGCAAAATCAGTGAAATGTACCTCGTTATTTTTTCAGATAATGCCTCACACTCACTAGACAAGCAGTAATGAAAACTTTATTTACCATTCAAACATGACAACAGCAACCATCCTTAGAGTATCCACTGCATCTGAAAGCCTTTGTCTTAGAAACAGTGCTGGAAAGGGACCCCAGGTAAGGGTCACTGCAAAAAGAACCAGTAGAATTAGCAGGTTTTATTTAAACTTCCTAAATATGAGATCCAGTGAACTGACTTCAGTTCTGTTTTCTATGCAAATTGAAAAACTGTATGAAAACTCATTGACGTGTGTGTAAGTGTTCAGTTTGGAAGGGACCAGTGTATAAAGGACAGCAAGAGATGGTCACTGTAAGTTAGGCCTGTCATTTTTGGCTTTCATATCAGGGTGTTCAGTTCCTGGCAGAGGTTTGAATATCAGGTATCCCAAATCAAAGTTTCAAAGATTCCACATCTCATTTGTCTGTGCTTGAATGCTGAACTACAGCTTTGGAGAGAGGAGGCTGGTTTCATGTACCTAACCAACTTTCTTCTTGTCTCAATCTCTTTCTGTTCAGAGTTCCAAATCAGTTAATTTTCCTACAAGAATGCCAAAAGCTGAAAGTGACTGCTGTACCTTTCTTCTCAATGTGAGAGTCATGTTGGCAGGTGTATGATTACATTTAATGGGAAAATGGGATTCCTCTGAACAACTGTACATTCAGTAGTTGTTCAGTGTTGAAGGCCAGCAAAAGAACACAATTTTTCTGTTTCAGCAGTTCTGTTTGCCTTCTTTTAAACATTTCTCCTAAAGGAAAAAACCTATCAACCATATCTAGAACAAGGGCTACAGCCATACTGAGACTTAACTAAATTAAATACACTGATAGCTCATCTTCAAAGATGGAAATGGTTTGAAAGCTTCCTCCGTCTACAAGTCTCTGCCATGTTCCCTTCAGGATCAGTTCCATGTTTGTAACGAACAGAAAAGACAGGTTGTTTTCCCTTTTTTTAAAAAAAAAACCATCCAGTTTAATAGAAAAGCCATTAAAACCTTGCCAGTTGGGATGAAAAATGCTGCCTGCAGGAAGTTGAAAGTGCATGCTGTCAGATATGACATACATGCACAAACACCTATGGGCTTATTAGAGCCTCCATAGTGACGTGCTGTCAGCAGTGTAATTCTGCTCCATATGACCTTGCAATATTTATTTTTATCTAAAAGGCAAAGAGGGAGGGAGCATTATTCAGTGAAGCTTGGGTATTTCCTGTAACCTTTATGGAGTCTCTGCCAACCACTTCATAACAGTCTACAGCACATTCACTCTGTGTAGGACTCAGGTTATTGAAAAGCCATAGCGGTAAATCCTAGGTGCCTGGATGTCACTAGAAATAGGAGAACTCCCTGTTTGCTCTTCACTGTTGTGTTATAGCTTACATGTGTGCTACCTCCACTAGCTTATTCCTAGGGGAGTTTATTTTCCACCCTTAAAAGAAGGCTGCCAGGCTGATTTAAGGCCAGAAGTGATGCTTTCAAAAAAACATGGGGCTGTTGAACCTTGGATCATTTGACGGGTGGTCATAAGGTTTTGTTTGAAGTCAAAGAAAGCTGAATCTTGTCTGGTTTTGAATAATGTCCCTTGCCACAACATTTGGCAGCCTTGTGCTAATGCCTCCAATTAGGAAAGGAAGGCAGCACAGTCATGAAAAGAAAAGTGACCTGCAGGTGAAATGCAAAATGTAGGCAAATTATGTGAATGGTGTAAAAGTGAAATAATAGGTACTCTCCTCTCTTAATAATATGGTGTTTTACCATACGGGCTTTTAAAAGCAGCCTTATTAAAACTAAGTCCTAAGCATCTTTACTTGCTGTCCTGTAGAACACCACTGACCTTTGTGAATTTAGGGGCAACATGGATGGTTTCCCAAAAGTACCTTAAATTCACTCAGCTTGCTTTTGAGTTCCATCTGTACCATGTTGCATAAAATACTGCACCAGTTACCATAATGCATCAGTTTGTGACATGATGTATTTCCACTCGTTCTTCACTAGCAGGAAAGTCATCTGTCACCAGAGTGGGAAGTGGAGGGCAAGGATAGTTGTGTTAAGGCAAGCTGTCCCCACTTATGTGCCAGATCTCTTTGGGCTCCTGAATCACTTCTGTACCTCCTGCACATGCTATTCGATGTACCTGCTCATTCCAGAAGTAACATTCACTGTGGTTTTGCTCCACAGGGATAAGCACTGGGAGGCACTTAGGGCTTAGTGCAGATAGAATGAGACAGCACTGAGGTCAAAATTCACTGTCTGTCTGCAGTACAGGAACCACACAAGTTTCATTTACACCAGCTTACCACTGAGATATCTCACTGTGGTACTGATAATGGTAATGGCTTTGTGGTGGGGACTCACTGAAACCGTCAGCTGCAATCACTATCGGGCAGAGCCAGTTCCTAAACTCTTGAGTGTCATTCTGGGCTGTATAAAATCCACATTATGAGCCACAATCCGTTTCCAATTCACCCTGCCATCCATTCCTTGTTCTGTTATCTCCAGGCTAAAACTAGAGTAGAAAGATAGTCTTTTAATAAGACAGTAGTTCTTTCATTCTACAGCTAACAAAAACCAAATAAAATGGGATTTCTCATTTATGCTGTATCTTATGGAAGTAAAAAGAGCATAGAATAATTGTAACCAAGATAAATACACAAGTCATAACCTTTCTAGCATAACTATGCCTGTTTCTAGAAAATTAGAATGTCAATGAGCTAAAGGTAATTTGTTCAGGATGCCAACAGAATGATAAGTCTGACTACTTGATTTTTTTTTTCTCATTAGATAGTTTCAGTAAGGCTGAAAAGTGAATGTAGTTGGTCAGAAGAGCTTTGTACATCTTTGCAGATACACCTGACCCACCTTTCCCCTGACAATCTATATGACTTCCTCAGTTTCTTTTTTGAGGCATAAATGCTTAGTTAGGGCTGTGGTGACATTTCAGAGACATTTAAGTATTCTTTTTGGAAGAAGAAAACTCATATGATGTATCATGGTTAGTCCTGTTTAATTGAATTTCATGTAACATTTCTCCATTATAGTTAGGCTTTGTGCTGTCAAAATTTGTTATTTTTTAAGATAAACATTTCTCTCTTGAGACAAAGAATTGATTTATAAGGCATGCTGAAGGTAGGATTGCAACATATGAGATGATTGGCATGCCCCGTTCAGTGGGCAGATCCCCTGTGGCCATGCTTTTTGTTTTTAGAGCAAAAGAGCTGTACAGTCTTTCATCCATAATGTGCATCGAGAGCTTGAACTTCTACAATTTGTACTCATGTGAAACCCTCGTTGAAGCCCCATGGGTATTTGCTTGCATGAAGAGTGGAGACTTTTTCCAGCTCTTTCACTGCTGGAAAAAGTAGTGTCCTTATTATTTCAGTCAGTTCACAGGATTCAGAGCCCAAAAGTGTGATAGGCACTTGCAGAACAAGTAAAGAAAAAATGGCTCTTCCCCAGCAGAAATGTAATTTTCAAGTGAATCGCAGAGCAATCAAAATAAGAAAAGCAAACTGAGGAGACAAGGCACAGAAATTATGGTTTGGCCTTGTAGCAAAAATATTTTGAGCTACATGTGCTTCAATGGTCGCTGTTGACATGACTGAAGCTCCTCTTTGTTTCCATGAGTGATGTTGTCACTGTCTGTCTCTTTGTAGCTGCCAGTGGTCTTTTCCCTCATTCTCCTGGACTCTGGTGTGGTGACCTTCTAAGGTACTCTGTAAAGAGATCTGGCCTTCAATGAGTCTCCTAGGCCCTGTGGGAGAATAAAGTGTTTTAAATAATCCATTAGTCTTCCTTGGTACATGCTCAAGAAATTTTATTGACAGATGATACTGGGAACATGAATTTTAGTGAATTTCTTTGCCTTTACAGGCCAAGACAAGCCCCAGACTTCAGCATATAACAGCATGGGTTCAAGGAAAGGGCAGCAAAGATTGGAAGAGTCAGTACTGGGGCTGGTAGTGCTCAGTACTCTCAGCCATGACCTAGAAAACGAGACACTGCTCAAATTTGTAGATGATCCTCAACTGAAAGGAGAGGGGACTCTGCTGATGCAGTGAATGGCAAAACTTTGCTCCGGAGGGGCCTTGGTAAACTTGAGGAATGGTTTAACGGGAGCCTTGTGGAGACACCAGAAGTACTAAGCCCTGCTCTTGCACCAGGATCTGCTGGTGCAGCATCCATTCCCCAGGCTGGGAAGTGGTGGCCTTGAGAAATCCTGCTGAAGAGGATCTGCAGGTTGTGGAGGACCCAACTAATAACAAATAGGAGAGGCGGCCATCCAAAATAGGGTGGGAGGAAGACATCCAGCATTGAGAGAAGTTACTTATCCAGGACCGGTCAGTGGTGGTGAGGCCACACCTGAGTTGCTGTGTCTGGCCTTGGCTCCCCTTCCCAGGTCAAGGGGGATGTGAGGAAACTGTCAGGGCCCAGTGGGGCTGCAGGATGTACCCCCACAGAGATGGGCTTGCTCAGGCTGGGAAGAGGTGTGTGAGAGGTGAGCTGGAGGTGGCCACAACCACCCAACAGGGAGATACAAAGAAGCCAAAGTCAAATACTTCTCAGCCATAGCAGATGATACAGTAAGTAGTGGCAGCAGCCTCCCATTTGGGAGGTCCAGGTTGGATTTCACAGATTCACCAGGAGCAGGGTGCAGTGCTGGAACAGGTTGCTCAGAAGGCTGCCAAATCTCTTGCCTGGAGGCTTTTGAGATGCGGCTGAACAAAGTTGTAACTCCCTTCATTTAGTGTTGTTGATGGTCCTGCTCAGGGTAGGACATTGGATGGAGACCTGTGGAAGGACCTTTCAGTGCTTGTGGTTCAGTGATCCCATTTTAAAACAGTGACAGCAGTGGACAGGCTGTTTGCTTCTTCATGCTGGAAGGTCCTTGAGAGGCCAGACAGCTGGAGTCCAGTCTACTGAGATCTGATCTCACCAGGACATATAGCCTTCATCTGAACCATAGTCCCTCCTTCACCTCTGCCACTGTCTCTAGAGTAGAAAGGAGAATCTGTTTTATTTCAAGGAAAGGCAGATTAGGTAGAGTTTTAAGTAAAGAGTTAACAGCAAGAAGCAGATGAAACTAGCTCTTTCAAATAAATGTTGCCATCATAAATAAGATTGTTGGCAATTGGGCAGTTCAGACTACTAATTCCATGTGGCGCCTGATTTTACCGCTTTGAGGAGGCAAGCCCCTCACTTTTGTATTGTCTTTTCCAATTGAAAAATGGATTTTTAGCATCCTGAGGTTTACTCATTTAATATGTCTGTAATGTTTCGAATTTATAAAATGCTATCTGAGTGTGAGATTTAACTGTGTTGTTGGAGAACACATAAGTGATCGAAGGCCCAGGGAACAGAAACTTTGTAAGATGGTGGAATCATCTTCTGTCACTGGTTGCCTCAGCATTTTTCAGCATGTCTATCAACATTCAGAGAAGCTCTAACTCATTGTCAGACCAAGGGGAAAGGTCATTGTCCCCTCACTGGTCTGCTCATTGACAGATACATGGGTGAAGCTTGTTTTTTTTTCTTACACGTGAATGTCAAGTGGGGTTTTTGAATGAGCAAAAGGAAAATCAGCAACCAGTACAGCTTTCACAGCAGAGCACAGAGTCCTCAAAAGGTTTCTGCCATCTGCATTTCTTTCTGTCCCCGAACTGGTGTGCCAAGGCACTCTCCTCCCTTTTCATCCTTGCAGTGATGACCTAGGAAAACACAGAAAGTATGAACAAGCTCCAGGGCTAAAAGATGAGTGAAAAGGGGTCTGCCAAACAAAACTGGCAGAACTGATACCTGAGTTACTGACAGGCAGATAGATCAAAGTGGTGCAGACTAGAGATGGAGGAAGGTTGGCTGAACCTCAGGATGGGCAGGCATCTGGTGACAGATGCTTTATGCTATGAGGCATTTAACAAGCTCTGGATAGGGTCATCACATTTCCCACTACTTACGGTGACAGTTGGCCAACTAATAGACTCCTGGCACTGTGTGCATGGATGTACATGCATGTATGTGGAGAAGATGATGACAACAACAAACTGAAATGTATGAGACATTAAAATGCATCATCTTGTCATGATTTATCTTATTTATGTTATCTGTGGACCAATTTCATGATTCTCCAGTGGTCTGAGTCATGACTCTTGTGCACTTAAAGCTGACATAACGGCAGCTTCTGTGTGATGAGTTTAATCCTGACACAGAATGCAAAAGGAGGAGGGTTACACCAGAGAGATTTAATTAAGTGCCTTCTCTTGTGGCTTTCTAGTTCTTCAGAGGACTAACTTGCAGAACTAACTATTTGTTTAATGTGGCCTCTGACGTTATTGAACTGTGAGTGGCTGCAGTTCTGTTCCAGGAACGTTTCTATTCAGGCACTTGTGCGTCACAGTGTTGCTGAACTTCTTAATTTTTAAGCTTCCAGCCTCCTGAGTGTAATCGAATAAGCACACTCGGGGGCAAAACAGCAACTAGAGGCACAGCACGAGGCTTCTTTTCACACCCTCCCCTTGACTACTGCACACACTGAGTTCCTGAACAGGCATTCTGCCTCTTTTTTTACTGACAGGACCAGCTTCCTCTTAGCTTTCCCTTTAGGTCTGTCTTGCTCACGATGACAGAAAATTCTCCCATACTCTAGTCTCAGAACAGGCATCTCAAAAGCAACTTGCCATTTGCCTCTGTCAGCAGCAAAAGAGAAGATGCATATTGGTTAATCAGCTGTGCAAGGCTGAATTATTTAAAGACTCTTCTGTCATTCTCTAGGAAAGATTTTAATTTCAGCATTGAATTTTAAGTTTTTAATTAACTAACTACTTTTTTTCAGTTCAGTGCTTTTTAGCTGGGAGCAAACGTTGCTGAGTCATTTAGGAATTGGGCTATAACAGCATCTGGCTCTAGCTCCTGTTACAGAAGGCAATACCTGGAGCTTTTAATTGTTTTCTTCTTCTTCTATCTGACTTTCCTTTTGAAAAACTGGATCTAAACTACTTTGTGAGAAAAACATCTTTTATTGTTGTCTGTCTAAAGAGTACTGTGATGAGATCCAGCTTTTCTGTATGGATATGCCAGGGATTATTGGAATTTAAATTGATAAATAGCAATAAATCTTTAAAGGTTGTTTGTTTGGACTTCAGCTCATGCACTACACCTTAGCATAGGGAAGTGACAGGGGAAATCTGTGAAAGAATTGTGTGAAGGTCGCTGCTAGGAGACTCTTCCCTCTGTGTGTAAGGCTTCAAGGTTGCCTCCAAGAGAAGAGTTAAAAAAATAAAGAAAATATCTGGGACTGGAGTGTGAAAAAAGGAAGGACTCCTGTCTTTCCTAATTTCAGGTCACATTTCTATAACACTACTGTAGTTCCCAAAAATGGCAGTGAACATTGGTCGTTTGAGGGACAAGATTTTATATGAATGAAGCCATTGAATGTAAGAGAAATCATCTGGGGCAAATCAAATTTGCTTGATGCCTTAGTAACAGGACAAAATTTTACTTTATTTTGCTTTGATGGATTATTGGCCTTCCCCTTTATACTTAAGAAATGAAAAATACTTGAATAGGAAGTAATTTTTAAAGAGTTTTGACTTGCAGATCTCAGCTCTGGTACCAATCTTGGCTGCATGCTGTTTGTAGTTGTTTAATGTCTGCCCTAACTTGTCCATTTGTAAAATGTATGACATGCCCACAAGAGTTAGTATGAATTCATTAGTGCTTCTGAATTTCACTTGCATCATCCAGAGAAACGTGCTCACACTCCTGCTTGGTATTAGAAGTGAAATCCCTGTTCTATTTCAGCTAATGGCAGGGACTCTGATCGACTTCCAAAGAGGTAAGATATCATCCAATTACCATAATTAGATTGTTAAGAATTGTTCAGCTCCAAATTTTGTAATAATTCAAAGGCTGTTACCTTCATGAATTTTAAGTCAGATGCAAGTATAGCAGGTTGCAAATCTTCTGGTGCTTAGGCAGTCACATTGCACTCAACACGGAAGACCATTCACATTCTTCGCATTCAGCACATTTTGGAGCCTTGATGAGGCAATTAGAAAACCTGTATGTATATATAGCCCAGAAAAAGTATAACAGAGTCTTTTCTTTAATGCTGTCACTCAGGTAGCGCCCAGTTCTTTCATGGATTTTGCCAGCTACTGAGCTCTTGCTATGAGAGTTTTGCTTGAATAGTTAATTTGAAAGTCAAGTGTAAAATGAAGAATGCAAAGACCAGCTCTGTGGGATGTTTTGTGGTACTAGTGAAAATGTTCTCTCCAGTCAGCATCTCTAAAGACTATAAAACTTGATTTAAATAATTTTTTCTACTGTACAGTCCCCAACAGACGTTGACTGTTAATAGTTTTTACAGCTCCAATTTAATCTGGTAGAGTATTGAACTTGTACGTGAAAGGTAATAAAATCCTTTTAGTAGGAAGATGGAGTTTATGTTCAGAATAACAATCTATCAGTTTTGCAAAGATTGTTAAATTGCTGCTTTATAAGTGTGATCAGATTAAGTCAGCCTAGCTGTATTTTGAGCCTTGCTTTTCACAGAATCGCAGAGTTGTTAGGGTTGGAAGAGACCTCAGGAGAGCATCCAGTCCAATCCCTCTGCCAGGGTAGGGTCACCTGGAGCAGGTGACACGGGAGCGTGTCCAGGTGGGGTTTGAATGTCTCCAGAGAGGGACACCCCGTGACCTCCCTGGGCAGCCTGTGCCAGTGCTCTGCCGCTCTCAGTGTGAAGGAATTCTTCCCCATGCTAGGGTGGAACTTCCTGTGTTTTAGTTTACGGCAGTTGCTCCTTGTCCCATCACTGGGCACCACTGAAAAAAGTCTGGCGCCATCCCCTTGGCACTTTGAGATATTTATAAGCATTGATGAGATCCTTTCTCAGTCTTCTCTTCCCCAAACTAAACAGGCTCAGCTCCTGCAGTCTCCTCTCACAAGAGGGAGAAACCCCAAATCATCCTTGTGGCCTCTGCTGGACCCTCTCCAGTAGCTCCTTGTCTGTCTTGTACTAAGGAGCCCAGAACTGAACACAGAACTCCAGATGTGGCCTTGCTAGGGCCAAGTAGAGGGACAGGATCAGCTCTATTGTGCTGCTGGCCACACTCTTCCCAATGTGTTCCAGGATCCAATTGGCCCTCCTGGCTGCAAGGACACACTGCTGGCTCACAGTCAACTTGCCATCCACCAAGACTCCCTGGTCGTTCTCCGCAGAGCTGCTCTTTAGTAGGTCAACCCCATCACATGCTGGAAATCCCAGACCTCAGCTGCAAGTTGGGCTATTGCCTCCATGTATTTGTCCCAGAAGAGCTCATGGCTGCTTTCTGCAGTGAACACTTTGCTGGGGACCCCTGTTTCCCAGTGTGAGTTCTCAGGCTGCTGTCTTTTTGGGCTGCACCCATCTTTCCTGGGCTGCTGCCTCAGAAAGGTCCAAGGATGCAATGGGGTTGCACTGACCTGGCTGAGCATCACGAGGCTGTTGAGCCGAAGAATCTGATCTGCTCTCTCCGTGGTTTTCCCTCAAGATTGACCAGGAAGGATTTAGGATATGAGCAGTTAGCAGGGTGCATTCAAAGCTATTGGGTAGCTGTCAGATGACCAGCTTTTCAAAGGGTTTGCAGTAGGATTCCAAATTTACCTCCTTGCTAGGGCCAAAGGAATGGTTCTGTCTTGAGAACATCTCAGTCTTGCCTCAGCATTCACTGGCATGAGTTTCAGGTGGTTTGTGCATCCATATCAGATAAGGATGTTGGGCCAGAGATTGTGGGAATGCACTTGGTTGCTGATGTGGGTTTAAGTTGTAGGCTTACCAATTTATATTTCTTCATTTGAAAATGGTTTTGGACAGGTGCTTGTTCATAGTGTGTGCATGCATAGTACTTCAACAACAGTCTTCTTGTTTATAAATAATCTGTTACCTCATTAGTCCTGAACAGTAGAACTTGAAGCTGTCTTCATCACCTCAAAAACATCTTGCTACTAAGCTGATAAACCGTCCTTTCCTTTGTGTGACATGAATGTTAAAATGTTGTAAACAAGTTTCCAAAGGATCAACAGCAATTTTTCATGCAGGATATATTAATTTGTCTTGTAATATTCCTTTTATGTCAACTGCAATAATCTACTGTGCTTAAAGCATAAATATCTTTTCATGTGTGTTTGTCTGAAGTGACAGCAAGTTGCCAGAGATGTTATCAGGCACAACATACGAGGATGAGTAACACCATTGCCTTATGACTGCAGCTATTTAAAAGGCAGGGAAGAATTATCATTAGAAGCAGAATATTATTGGTAGGTTTGTCACACAGTATGTGAATGTTTAGAGGCAATATGAAAAATAAAGTATTTGCATTTAGACCAGCACTTTCTGGAACACCACAGAGCAGTATCAGGTAGTCGGGGTTCTATCATAATGCAAACATGGGTGTATTGGGGGCAAAATACTGGCTGCTGTTCTCTCTGCAAACCCTGGGTTCTGTGTGATGATGAATGAGCTCAGGACCCCAGAAGTGCTGAGTGCCTGGATCTGTGGGTGTATATCTAGTAACAATTTGATTATTTTAACTGCATCTCTTCAATATCAGCATTGCATTGTGCAGCCAGAGTCCAATTTAAAACCTGTAGTGAAAGATTCCTGCGATGACTCACTGGTGAAGATCTTTGTGATAAGTAACAGACCCTTCAGAGTCCTGAGCAGCAGAAGGTGACACTGGCAGCATGTACCGTGATGGGGCCTTTCATCTCAGCTTATGTCCCCTGATATCTAAATAGCAGCAGAAGTTTGGTGGAAGCTACAGTTCTTTTTCTAGCTATTCACCCAGGGGGATCCCAAGAGTCTTATTAGAGCTGCAAGCCCATAGGAAAAAATAAGTGCGAGGAAATTCTAGCTGGAACCTTAGAGTCTTACAGTCTACAGAATGATCTCAAAGCATGCCACATGGATTCCCACTGTGGGAAGATACAAGTGAACAGGTATTTCTGGTTTTGCTGAGAAAGTCTCTTGCTGTGAAATAGAATATTCTTGTATCCCTCAGCATGGATGTTGTATCGATCTCCAGGTGATCTCTTAAGGCTGATCCTGGAAATGGTGTTCATAGTGATCCTGTGGGGGGCATAGCAGGAAACAGTGACAAGCAGTGCCGGAGAGATTGTGCTTTTGAGGGAAGGGAGAAGCATAGGGATTTTTGTTCAAAATGTATCATTTCTCACATCAGATACATTAATTATTCCTTTGTGGGTGCCATGGTTTAGTCCGAGAATCTTCAAATTCTGCTGTATAAGAAAAAGTCTGTGGTGTTGAAGCAAGTACCCCTATTTCAACTTTGGAAACCGTTCCCGTAACACCAGAGCTAAATGAGGCTCTGATAGTTCCTTGCTTGGCACTTACAAACTGAAAGAGCTGTAAGAGCAAAAAGAGAACACTACTGCAGACAAGGAAGTCACCCATGAGGTAGCTGAGCTTTCAAAAACAAGAACAAAGTTGTGTTTATTCTCTCCTCTTTTAAAATAAAATAAACATGTATATATAAAAAAATACAACCTCTCATAGCTCTGGTATTTGCCCAGGTAGGTGATCTCCCCAGAAGTATGCACTGGGAGGACATTTCTGACAAGATTGTGGTGGTGGTGAGGCCAGCACTGTGTAATCCATCACGGAGCCATGATTTCCTAGGCACCGTTTCCCAGCAGCTGGTGTGGGGCTGTTTCTCCTGTGTTCCTCCTGGGAACAACATCCTGAGAGAGAGTGTGCTGGGGTAACCCCACCATGGCAAACTTGTACTCCTTTTAGCAAATAAATCAGTAGGTACAACTGGCCATGTGATGAGTAATAAGCTGCAGCTGCACAGTGTGAACCCTGCAGACAGAGAGTAGAAATAAAGTCAGAACGAAGGAGATTCATGACTATCTCTCAAATTTGCTGTAGCAGCTACCCTGGTCTACTACTGGACTTCATTGATGTTTCAAACCTGACCTCAAGTCAGGGCATAAGAGGGACAATCCTTGGCAGCTCCCTTGATTTAGAACCACTGCAAGAAAAGAAGGAATGAGAGCTGCCTTTGTTTGTTATTTTTAAAATCTGACTCCCTGTTGCAAGGCAGTAAGACAAGCAAATGGCTCTTGCACCTGGCAAGTTACCATCAGCAATTATTGCAACACTTAGTGTCTTTCTGCCACCAGCAGAAATCTCTTTGCTCCCTTTCATGTCAGAGATTTCATTGTTCTTCTGGGGATGGTAAAATTAAAGCCACAAGATTTACTGCTCTAATTCTCTTTTGTTTGCAACAAAAGAGAGAGACAGGGAAGGATGATACATGTGGCTGGATTTTGTTTTGTTGGGGTTTTTTCTCTTTTACTGACCAACAAAAATAACTGACAAAAACTGTTTGTTTAAAATCCTCAAACAATTCCATTAGGAACTGTATTAAGGATTATTTTTTAGATAAAGGAATCCTGTTATTAAGAAAAAGCTTTGACTGTGTTTCACGCTTCTGTTTGCAAACCTTGACATCTGAGCAGGCTGTACTTCATGTATTTCTTCATGTTTCTTTCAGTACAGATGTTTTCTAGTTTTAGATCTGTCATTAATGTGGTGTAAATGTCGAGAACACTGTTTTTGACAAATATGTCAAAGATGCTGTGTATGATAAATGGATGTATGGGAGGGAAACAGTGTTTGACAGGAATCCAGTTTTCATTTGTAGCCCTTCCATTATTGCCCTGTGTGTGACCTGAGATGATTTGCCAAATCAGACTTTTTCAAAGGGGACATCTGTGAACACAAGTGCAATTCCTGTGTTCTAAACCAGCATCTGACGACGAGCTATTCAAATCCGAGCTCTTGACCCTCGGTTCAATGGAGAGAAATTAGAACAATCAAATAAGGACAGTTCACCAAACACCTCGTGGAAGGAGGTGAGCTGCTGCAGGAGCTCACAGTGGCTGCTTTGCACCTCGTGGTCCACAGCTTACGCACTGAGGTGAAAATGAGAAGGAGTCATTTGTAGCTCCTCAACAGTATTTCTTAGACACCCTGGATATCATGTGAGCCATGCTCAGTGATGTAGGAGATCATTTCTCTGAGGCTTCAACCTTGGCACTTTTAAAAACAAGCTGCTTCTCTGGTTAAAATTCATGCACATTTAAAAATAAGTTTCAATTACAGCCCTGTTGAGCCTTAATTTCTCTCTCAATGAAATTAAACTCTTCATCAGACCTGCATGTTTTCAGTATTAACGGAGAGGCTGTATTAATGGATGCTCCAGGTAATCAAGACAACGAGATTTCATTACCTGACCAGTCTTGCTAAAATTTGTGGAATATTATACTTTTTCTTGCTTCAAGGGTTGGTCCCTTTAATTTGCCAACTACAGGCCCCAGCGTGCTTGTTCTGTGGACAAATTGATAAATTAGTGAGCTGCCGAAAGGGAGTCATTTGACTCACCTGAAATGAGCAGCAATGGGATGAAAATACATTACCTCTGTCCCACTGGATAAGCCTCAGATTGTATTGAAATAGAATTAGGCCGAGGGAGTCAATGTACTGGATAATAATGAAATGTTTAATGTGGATTAGCTGCGTATAAAATTAATACATTAGAATGAATTGCTGAAGAAATGAAACTGTGTCAGACCTTTATCCTGTCTCTAATATTAGACTTAAAAATGCTGTGGTTTTCTGTTTATAGAAGAGCAAAAGAAAAGCTATTGAATTTGTGTTCTTTATTTGGGTGAGGGAACTAGATACAGTACAAAGTATTATAGATGAACAAATATACCAGAGCTGTCAAATCAGGATCCCACTGAACCAATGTTAGTATATTTGTGTCTGGACCAGATCTGAGAGATTACAGACAGGAATCTAAACCTAAACCACCTTAATCACCTGTGTAGGCTTTTTCCTTCTGGGAGTTAAATCTAAATGTAATATTTGTTTTGGGCCATTCAAAGGTGAATTGAAGTGTTGCTTTAATCTTAATAGGTTTAACACAAAATGGGCAAACTTTCCAAACTAATTGGCAAATATAATCTTTGAGGTATGGAAGGGCTGCAGAATGAGCTGAGACATAAAACTTGAAAGTATTCATCTGTAATCCAGGAGGCTTTTGGGTTTTTCTCATTTTTAAAGCTTTCTTGTTGCATCCTCTGTTCTAGGTTCATTTCTGTTTCTCAATGCATCAGAGAGGCCGAGCCCCACTATCCTGAGCCCTTGGCTGAGGAGCAACAGTGATCAATGTGTAGTTCAAGTGGCTGTGTACAAGTTTTACCCACAGAGTGGAGAATATATTGCTCGTGTCCATCCCATTGATGAGAGCAGCAGTGAAATCCTGTCAGAGCAGAGTCCAGAGAAACATGGGTAAGTCTCATCCCCTCATTTGACTCACAGCTTGAATTGAGAAAAATCACTCAATTGTGAAGCAATATAGCCACAAAATGCATGCTGCACATCTGAGGGGAGCAGGACACCACACTGAGGAGATACTTTTCTTGCATGGGTCTAAAATATTGTAAAAGGTGGAGATTGGTGGTTATTTTTTTATACAAAGTATTAGCAAACTTCTGGATCCATGTAACTGAGTCTCTAAGTCAACATCACGTTTATTCTCAGTGCTTGCAGGTACAGATAGGATGAGTATCCACACTCTAAGGTTAAAGCTTTTCTGCCTAATTCTCTCTGTCTGATTGCTTTTCGCTACTTCTTAACCCACGTATAGTATTGGGCTTAGAATATCTACTGAGTCTTTGAAGTTTCATGTGCCTGCATACATTTTAAGTTTTGTCTTCACTCCTGTTCTTTTTGCCAATAAAGCTGTTCAGAACTACTGGCAGGGGACGAAAGCTTTTGATCTTTCAAAGGTGCAACTGTTTGAAATGTTTTATCCTCTTTGTGCAATTAATCTTGATGATGTTTTAATTTGTCAGACTTCCTGTGTATTCTTTTAAATTTTTGTTAGCAGCAAAACAGCAGGAGATGAACACAGTAAATATTTCAATATGATGTAGGAGTAAAGTAACTCGGATTTTAATTTGGGTATATGAGAGGCTAATGTTCTACCTGCTCTATATACTGACTTTTAAAATTTTTTATTTCTTACCTTTGTTGTGAAATGTGTTAAGAAGCCTAATTTTTACCAGACACCTCAGATGTTCTTTGTTTTGATGTGATAGATTAGAGACTTTCTAATAGCAAATCCTGCTGGCTTGTGCTCGTAACAAGATGTGATTATCTGATTACTGTCTACAGCAAATTCTGTATCTTCCAGTAGCAAAAGGAGAATGTGCAATAAAAAGCCTTGTAGGAGATAACCTAACTCATAGAAACAGTTTGAATAGTTGTAATTCTCATATAACACATGGCCTATAAAAGTGAAGAGGAGAGCTTGTGTGTGGATCTAGATCACACTTAGTTCCAGCAACATCATCCAAATTGTAAATTGCTGTTGATGTCTGGGGAGAGGTAATTAGAGGAGCCACAGCAGCTGTCTTCTTCCTTAGCTCTTTGCAAATGCTGTGCTCTGTGTCACAGCTAATAAACATGCTTTGTGCAAAGTGCCTCTTGCATTGGCACTGCCACTGCTCCTTGGCACTCACAGGGAATATTGCTGTGTGTAAAATGCTCTGGTCTGCTGGGTGGAGGAGCTCCAGCTCAGATCTGTGGGTGGGCAGAACTCACCAGGAGCACAGGCAAGTGCCAAATGTAAGAAGCCTTGAAGGGAAGGGAAAGATCGCTTTAAGTACGATAACAAATTCCTACCTTTGCCATCTGCTGGAGATAACATGGATGAGTCAGCTGTGTGCCGCAGATGGAGATCGTCCCCACAGTAAAGAGGGTTTGTGCTTTTACAGAAGGTGGCTTTGGTTATAGCTCGACTGTCCCATATGCTTGCCAGAAGTGCAGCTTGCTCCCCAATAGCATCTCCGTGGTGCATGGAGGGGTAAGGATGTGCCTGTGGCTTTCATGGATTTGTATGTATGACTCCTTGGTACTCTGTGTGCTGTAAAACTCCAGTTGGAGCAACCAGCTGGTTCATTTTCCCCCCTCCTTTGGTTCTGTCCCTTCACTGTGAGAGGCAGTAGCTCTTCTCCTGGCTCAGCAATGCAGAAAAACTCTGATACTGTGCCCACATAAACGTCACATGGGGATAGTTAAATGACTTCTGATGGACTACAGCCACAGACGAAAAGGTAGCAATTTGTCACCATTTGCCCTGAATCTTCATTCCAGAATTTGAGTGCCTCTCCTTTGTTTGGAGGGCTAATATTAGCTATTCCAGCTCTGATAACAAAACATGTAAATCTCACTTTTTTAAACATCTTTTTTTCCCATTAAATAGGAGTCCAGAATAGCTGATTGAAAGTCAAGAATAATTCAATGAAGTTCTTAAATGAGCTAGCAATCCTACAGTGGAAATCTATTCCGTTCAATATTTTATTTTGTCTTGGAAATTGCAAACAATTGTATTCTTTTATAATGAGTTCTTTGACCATGCTATAACCAAATAATTTCTAAAATTTTATAAGGATTTTAGCTCCAGGCACAAAGTAATTGAATTCCTCAATGATGAGCCTGTGCTAGAAGTAAAAACACTTTAAAGTTTCACAGTTGACACTTCTTTGATTCTATATGCTTTATATATTGCTTTGCAAACAGGAGGTGTAAAGTGTGCATAGCTGCCAGCGACTTTGTGTGTGCAGTACTCAGTCCATGCCATTGCTTGAAATCAAGGTCATAGAAGAAAGAATATCTTTTATTAAAACAAATGCATCTGAAGGGTGATAAAGGAATAAGTTAATTCCAGGGTGGATTTTCTCATATCTTGAACTATGCACAGCAGTAATATCTTCTTTAAATTTTTTTTTTCTTTTTGAATTGCATAACCCAAATTACATATATTAAGATCTTACAAGGTCTTCACAGTTTACCCACATTTACAAGAGAAAAAAGCACATGCTATCAGGTATTACTATTTTGTTCAGGGTGAAACCAGGCAAGCCAAGCACTTGAAGCTGATTTTAAGTAGAATATATGTAAAGCTATGAAATTGTATTAGGTAAAGGCAGCATGGCACCCAATATTTATTTGTTACCAGAGTTCATCCATGTTGTCTTTGTGTTTAAATTACCAGATATGATTATGCATAAAGACTCAAAGCAGAACTAGGGATATTCTGCTTGCTCCTCTGGTCTCATTCTCTAGGAAAAAAAAATAGCCCCAGCCTGTGGACTAGAGTTGTACCAGTCCCATAATGAGCCAGAGGGGTTACAGAAGTCGTTGTGTGGAAGACACCTGTTTATTTTCTTACCTGACATATTTCACTGCAGCTGATGTATTGCCTGCAGGAAGAAAGGTGGCTAAGTTAAGATGCACCACACTGGGGTAGGGTGGGGCAGATGGAACACACACCAGGACCAGTATGACAGAAATGATGGCTGGGAATGCTTCCTGAGTCATGAAACACCAGAGGCTGGTAAAGGGATACTTGTTTTGTGTTTCACACAAACTCTGCCAAATACAGTCATAACTTTTACACGTAATCTTTACAAAAATGCTTGCTACTCAGATTTTTGTAATATGTCCTTGTTTATCAGTTCAGCACAATTCTACACCTTTTTCTAATTATTATAGTATTTAAAGAGCAGAAAGATCTTACTCCAATTTGACCTGTGGTTTTTGGAACACTTTTGGTTAAACCTTCCTAGTTCAGCTCCTAAGCAATCCGTAGGACTCCTCTACGGGGAACAACACATCACTGTGTTCTGTCAGAGTTAGATTTGTTGCATGGAAGTGTTTCTAGGTGCTCTGACCGTGTGGATGTGTTTTTGATGTGGTTAGTCTCTTCTGACATACCTTGCAATTCTGCTGGGTTTTACAAGCACCCACAGATGATACAGGGAGAGAACCAGTGCACTGCTATTGATCCTTTGTAATGGCAAGAGAGTTGTTATAATTCCTGCCATGGAGCACAGCACTCTCTGATTTATCTCAAATGACACCAGATGTGGGTACTATCCTTTGCTGTTTTTCTGCTCCCATGGTGCTGTATACAATCCTTTCTTGCTATTTAATGGAGCTCCCATTTTCTGTTTCTGGAGGTGAGGAGACATCAAGTAGGTTTGTGTTGTGTATTGGTAGTTTAGCAAAGCAGAATTGCTGCCACAGTTTGAATGTTGGCTTCTGGGTGCTTGGCAGACTGTCACTGTGGCCACTGATTTCATTTCGCCTCTCATCCATTTTCCCACGTGTTAAATTTATAATTAAAAAGCAAGTAAGATTGTAAGTGTGCTTAGTAGAGTGGAGAAAACACAAAGGAAATCAAGGGCATCATGTCAGCAAGGTTAGAGTTTGTAATAAAGGACTGATTTTCATTTCTTTAGATCTGTGTATTTTGGAGAAATTAGAATTGGGCAAGGACAAAATTATCATGGTTCATTTTAATAAACAATATTACTTTACACCTCTACTTGCACTATTAATGGTAAGTTGCAGTATTATATACTATATATCAAACCAAACTTTTTATAAGAATGTAGCAAATGACATCTAATTTCAATTTGGTCATTTATTGTAAACCTCCCTCACCACCAAGCTTGAAATTCATCTGAAGACTTTTGTGTAAACATGTGAAGTTGAAGGTGTTTCTTAAACAAAATATGAAATCCAAACATGCAAGCATGAGAAAGGAAGTCATAAAACACTCATACTTCATGGCCAGTACTTCAATAGGTACATGAATATTGGTGCACATAACACTTCCAACAGAGAAAGTTCACCTGGTTCTGAAGGTTGCTGCAAATCATGATAGGCTATTCCCTTTCTGGCATCTACAACTTCACTTAAGATTGATTGCATTGATAGATGTCAAGGAAAATATATGAAGGAATCAGTAGCATCTGTCACATTTGACCTTGGGGCTTGAAATCTGAAGGTTATTTCTTGTACTAGTCTTGTTCCTTTTCTTTCTTTCTTACCAGTAGCTTCAATAGCCTGTCTCAGAGACCAGGAGCTTAATATAAGGAGGTTTTTTGTTTGTTTGTTTTATTCTTTTTCTGAGGATGGGGGATGTCTGTTTAGTTTTTTCTTTCTCCATGAAAAACTTTACCAAATTCAAGCCTTTGTTTTGCAAATGACTGGGCTAAGACATAAAAAGGATGAAGACTAAAGTGCATATTTGGGGCATTTAAACTTATTTTTAAGCATCAAAATATGTCTCAAAATTTACAGGACATTTTTACTCTCAGAGAATTCTAAATCAGGAGTTTAAGTGATTCAGTTCAAACTATGCATTTGAGAAATTCAGGTAATCCAGGAAAATAATTTGGATTTATGGATTCGTTAGAAACTAAGCTCTCTCACCCTGATGGCTGGGCACCACTAATCCTTAATTTTAGAGAGATAACTTGAATTGTTCTAGACAGAAAATTGGCACTCAACTTTTTCTGTGCTATTATCCACTAGCCAACTTTTAGTCCCTTTCAGTCTGTGAAATTAAGTGCAGAGGAAGGGAAAAAAAGGAGAAAGAAAAGTAAAGACAAAGTTGGTGTTGCTTTTCCCCCTTCCTTTTTCAAAAGATACTGTGCTCGATACCTGGGAAGAATCAGTCTCTTTGATAGCAAATGCTCGTATGTAGAAAAAAGATTTTCATCTCCACATAACAAGCCTTTGTTTCTTCCAGTGTCTGAAGTCTAGACCTGAGGAAAGCTTTAACTCTGTTGGTCATGGAACCTTGAGGAGTTTGCTGCTATTTAGTTTTCAGTGTGTGCAGCATCACAGAATCAATTAGGCTGGAAAAGACCTCTGAGATCATGGAGTCCAACCTTTGTCCAAACACCACCTGTGTTTGTGTCTGTGTCAACCAGACCACGACACCAAGTGCCACGTCCAGTCTTTTCTTAAATGCCTCCAGGGACTTGGCTCCACCACCTCCCTGGGCAGCCCATTCCAATGTCCAATCACTCTTTCTAGGAAGAAATTCCTCCTAATGTCCAGCCTCAAACTTTTCCTGGGTCAGCTTGAGGCCATTTCCTCTTGTTCTGTCACTGGTTGCCTGGGAGAAGAGACTGATCCCCACCTGGCTACACCCTCCTTTTAGGGAGTGTAGAGAGTGATAAGGTCTCCCCTAAGCCTCCTTTTCTCTAGGCTAAAGAACCCCAGCTCTCTCAGCCACTCCTCATGGGATTTGTGCTCCAGACCCTTCACCAGCTCCATTGCCCTTCTCTGGATATGCTTCAGCACCTCAACTCAGTTTCCTGTTGTGAGGGGCCCAGAACTGGACACAGGATTTGAGGTGTGGCCTCACCAGTGCCAAGTACAGAGGGACGACACTGCCCTGGTCCTGCTGGCCACACTATTGCTGATCCAAGCCAGGATGCCCCTGGCAGCCTTGGCCACCTGGGCGCAGCTGGCTCGTGTTCAGTGCTGCCAACCAGCAACTCCAGCTCCTTTTCCACTGGGTGGGTTTCCAGCCACTCTGCCCCCAGCCTGCAGTGCTGAAGGCTGTTGGTGTGGTCAAAATGCAGGTCCCGGCACTTGATCTTGTTGAACCTCATACTGCTGGGGAGATTTAAATTAAAACCATTCAGGATATGTAAGGTGAAATAGAGCACTTCCAAGTTTTAGGAAATAGTCTGAACCTGATATACAAATGTCTGTACTCGTGGAGAGACCATTTTCCCATTCCACTTGAGCACCAGATTGTGTGGCTCAAGTGGTCACTTTTGCACTAGAGTGAGGTTAAAGTCTGTACACTTCTGTTTTAAATGTCTCGGTGGTTTTGCTGCTGCTGAAGTGCTCTATTATTACTTGAGATAAACGTGGGTCCTTTTTGTAGAATTTTTTTTTTTTTGCTTTAGAGCATGCCTTATTTTTCCATGTAGCCTTAATATGACAAGGCAGTGGCTTCAAAGTGCTCCAGAAAGTTTTACTGTGTTGTCAGTTGAGATTGGGCTGTAGCACCTTCTTTCTTCTTACATCTGTATGGAAGTGAACTATTTACTACAATTAAGGATATATTAATATTACCAGAAAATGAATTTTGAGTGCCATTCAATATTATGGCAGAACACATTGTGAAGGAACAGTGTTTTATGACTTCCTGGACCCACCAAAGCCAACCAACTTAATTCAGTGGTGAGTAATTACAATTACATTTTTTTTTAGCAGTCGATTACGGTCCCAGTCAAACTGATGGAAAATCAGTGTGGGGGCAAGTGCTCTTTCTTTTCTTGTAACGTATGTTATCAGATGTTTATTAGCTGGCAGTGCTGCCTTTTAGCGATGTTTGCCAGATTCATGCAAATGGAAAGACCAAAGTTGTGTAGTATACATTCAATTACAATGATAAAAAAGGACAAGGGAAGTAATTTTAAGGTTGAAATAAGTAGAAAATGAGAAGCGTGTGTCAAACATGAAAATTTTGCTTACTACAGAAGTAAATAACTATGTAGAGAATGGAAAAAAAAAATCAAATAAAAGAGAAGTTTCTTTTTTAGGGTAAGGGCTCGGTTTTTACCAAGTGGAATAGCTTTTTCTGCTGCTTTGAACATAGGGCTGAACACACTGTAGTATAGGAAGATTGGGGTAGGGATCATCCGGGGATGCCCAGTATGGCTTGGCACAAGGATCCTTGTGGCTTCCCGAATAACCACAGGACCTGTTGGTGGCCTTTGGCTCTGGGAGCTACTTCTGTGCAAGAAACCTCAGAGTGTGGCATGTCTGACTCTAGAAATTATGCCAAACCGACCACACTAACAGAGCTGAGCCACCCTTTGTTCGCCTGATTTGGATATTTGTTCTTTTGAAACCAAAGGTTCTTTAATATAAACCATTTCTTACA
The DNA here is from genome assembly GCA_013398115.1 of Falcunculus frontatus. Taxonomy (NCBI): domain Eukaryota; kingdom Metazoa; phylum Chordata; class Aves; order Passeriformes; genus Falcunculus; species Falcunculus frontatus. The sequence continues at coordinate 2,347,858 of VZRV01000144.1, forward strand.
GGGCTAAAACAATTTCTTCAGACCACTCTGAGCAACCTAATCCAAATTTCATACTGTCCAAATCCTGGGCACAAAAACTTGTCATCTTAAATGTTTACACCTTGTATCCTTCAGAAATATTTTCAGGATCCTCTTCTCTGGTTGTTATGCTATTCTCACTTTATAATGTATGGGTTGGCTTTTTTTCCCCCATTCTCTCATTCCTTTGGCTTGTTTCCATGTTTTATAGATCTTGTGTTTTCTTCTGTACACAAGGCTTCTACTTCAATTTTAAAAGTCATCCTAAACCAATCTTCACAACCCCGTGTTGATGTTAGTCCATGCTGCACTTCCTATCAGTGTGGACATGTCAGCATGAATTCAGTTTTGATAAAACCTAAACACACAAACCACCTGCCACACATCCACACACCACCCAACCTCATCTTCCCAAGCCTGAACAAACACTTCAGTTTGTCATCTTTTTCTTTAAGTGTCCTTTCTGCTATATGGAATTGCAACAGTCTTTTTAGGATCCTTTGCTCTGTCCAAGTATCTGTGCCCACAGCCAAATGATTCCAACACTTGTTTCCAGAGACTAGGCAATTAATATTGCCAGCCTTGTTTCTAGTTATTTTTCCACTCCCCTCGAGCTAAGCTCTGTGTCATTCTGCTGTTGGCCAAGTTTTGTAACGAGCCTGCGGTATAATTGCTTTCTGTATCTCCTACTTACTTCTGACCTTAAAAATCCTTCTGAGTTCTGTGCAACCTCCTCTGCGGCTGTCCCATTTTGGAGCATGGCTTTGTCATTGTGTGCAATTTCCTTGGGGCTTTCCCTGCTAATGCTTCAGAATCTCCTTCTTATCCAAGGCAAATCTACCCTGCTGTAGGAAGTACTGTAGAAGATTTACAAGGTAATATTCTTGCTTTCAATTTCAGAGAGAAATTAACTAGGTGCTGATAACTTTACAAGACTTAAAAATCATGTCCTTGACCCATCCAGCTGCTAAAAGCATTTCTGTAGTGGGAATGCAGTTGATTCTTCATTCTAAGTCAGGTTATTCTGCCATTCTAAGTCAGGTTCTTGGCTATCCCCCTGAAATTCTCAGTGGTGTTCCATCACTTGCAGCACAGGGTTCAAGGACAGTAGGGCAGCTTTGCACCCTCCCTTTCAAGAGCACTGTCTGTGTTGCTGCTCCCCGAAAATGTTGCCTATTACTCTCAAGTGCTGGTAAATCGCGTGTTTTCCACACAAGAAAAAAGAAAGCTCTGATAAACTTGACCTCTAACTTACAACTTGCTTCTGCATATTAAAAAAATCAAAGACTTATTCAACAGGAATTAGGATGCTAATTCTCAGTAAATTCCCACATGGGAAATTGAATGAAGGCTTAGAAATTATTTAGATTCTGATGTGTGCTGCAGTGGCAGAAGCAGCAGCTTGAACTTCTTTTCAGTGATTGAGGAAAGCACTGCATGACTTTCCGCAGGGATACAGTGAGGACTGAGCTGTATGACACCTGTGTGAAGCACTTTGCAGAGCTTTTAATTTCAAACTCATGTACCACATTTGTTAAATAGTATTGCTCCTGCCTGAAAGCATTTTTCTGTCAAATAGCTACCTTTGTTTTGAATTTTATTGTTTTCTATAGCACACATCTGGTACAGTAGAAATTATATTCCTTTAATAAAATACTTTTTCAAGATGTCTTTTTTGTACTAGCAGAGCAAACCATTACTGTCAGCAACTACTCTGGCAAAAACATGGGGTTTGGGTTGACACCAACACCAAAGGCACTGATTTTAGACAGCCTTGTCAGACCTACTTTAAATAGTGCCTGAATCAGTGCTTCACTTGTGCACTGCTGTAGAAGGCTTTCCCCCACTGTGCTGATTGTTCTTCAGTACTGGGAAGTCATGAACATTCATGGCTTGCACAGTAGTATTTTGGTATCTTGTGAGAAATGAACAGTCCTCCCCATCACATTTAGAAGCACTGGGCTTTTCCCTTTTTTTTTTTTTTCCCTCCAAGGGTTGTGTTCATATGTTTTGCTTTACAGACATTGAGTTTTCTGAATCATCAAGAACAGTTGCCAGCTTTTTAGAAACGTCAATCCATAACCTTATGGTATTTGTTGTGTCTTAGATCAGGCTGACTAAATATGATTTTCTGTTGGGAACAGCATTAATGAATTTTGTCTACTGAATGTAATTGGTGCTTTTCCTGATCATCCCTGGCCTGGTGTGCCATTTGTGCTGATAGATTGAGGCCACGAAGATGCATAATAAATTTCCTTTGGACAAGGCAAAGATATTCCAAGCTGGGGCTTGAACCAGCAGCATGTCTGCCATCCTTGGTGAACTTCACATGAGGATAAGATTGCAGAAGATTGGCACGAGTCTAAATTTTTCACAAGGCAATGAAGTTTTTATGACTCTGCTTTATCTAGCAAGGAATACAAGCAGTAGAATAAATGAGACATACTCAACAGCCTCTCTTATTCAGATCAGTGACCAGTTATTCTGATGCCTTTATAATAGAACAAAATTACACTAAGGAGGAGAATTTATCAAAATATTTGCATTGAAATGCTTTTTAATAAAGAAGACAATCTGGTTTTCTTCAGCCAAAGAAAATTCCAAAGTGTAGAAGTTTCCCTGTGCAGTGTTCTTGTTCAGAGATGCTAAGATAATTTTAGTTAGATAATTGTTGTCAGTACATTAAGTGCAGTGGATGACCTCATTATTTTTAGGATGTTAAAAATCCTAGGAGTGCCTAGCTAAATTTACTGCCTAACCAGAAAATAAAACTGTGAGATGATCTGTCTGGATATTGTCTTAGTTTAAATGTGTTCTCAAATCTAGCAACAGGGGGTTTTTTGCATCTCTGGTCCTTTCTTCTCTAAATGCCTGTCTTTCAGGAGGCTGTGGTTTGGGAAGCGTGGGCTAATGCTTTTGACACCTCACATCCATATCAAAACCATGATGATTGCAATTTTTTATTATTTCATGCCAGATGAGCTGTTCAGAGCCTCATTTCTTAGAGGTCTCTAGATTACATCTGACACAAGTTGATTTCCCTTTTTTATAAAGTCTGTTGTCTAGGAACTTAGGCTCCTTTCATTCCTTTAGGCAATTTCTCTGGGTCAGGACAGGGATATATTTGTGGACTGTTTGAAAGGACATTGACTGCTCTTACTGTTTCTGTTTTAGATGGGGCATTTTGATTGCCAGTATCAAGGCAGTTACAGCTGTCAGTGAAACAGCTGCTCTCAAACAATAAAAGATACCATCAACTTCAATGTTTATCAACAATCAGGCCGCTATCAAGATAAAATTTCTTTCAAGAACATCTTGCTCTCTTTTTACTTATTGCCTTCCACAACTATTCTATTATGAAAGGGGGAAAAATATCCTGTAGAATTTTACTGACCTCTTTCTTTAATAATTCAAAAATGGAGAGATTGGTGTTGTATTGGATGATAGAATTTCTGTCTTCCCATCAGCTCTTTTATCTATTCTTGATATTCCCAGGGATCACTTCTCCCCTGTTCCCTCTGTCAATGCTCTTCCCTTCTAGTTTTGTATTCCAGGCTTTTCTTCTAAACAGGCTTTCCAAGCCCTCAACGGGTTTCATTTTCTCTCTCATTTCATCTTCACCCCCTTTCTCTTGCTCCTGTCCTGCTTGTCTTTGATTTGGTTATATTTCTTCATCACAAATTCTGGGTCCAAAAGCTGGGGGAGTATCATGGTTTAACTGTGAAGAAAATTAGCTCTACTGCAGCCCAAACCAGCACTGAGGGGGGCACTGAGCAGCTGATTTTGTGTGCCTTGTCTGGCACTGCCTGTTGCAGCCCAGGGTGGGCACTGGACACCTTCCCTTGAGCAATTCAGCTGCTGCTTGTGTAGGAAAATCCCTGCCAAGAGGGCCCAAACATCAGCTTCTTAGAGCTTGCAAACTGGCCTCAGCGAGGTGAATTTTCACAGCAAGAGCCATATAAATAAAGCAAGTGATTCTATAGCTCTCCAGCAATGCTTTCATCAAGTGATCTGAAGGACTCTTAATAACACTAAGACCCAGCTGAAGGAGGTGGCACTGTAGAGGTGGACACAGTCAAGCATTAAAGAGGTGTTCTAGCAGATCATTAGTGAGGTTGGTATTCAATAGATGTGTGACTGAGTGGCACTGCACTTACGGTATTTTTTACTTGAAGAGCGCAGGTTTTAATGGAGAGAGATAGTGTTGATGTCTGGGTTTTCAGAGTCAAAGGAATTGATTCCAGTGGAGCTGTTCGTGTGTATCTCCTGTGCCTATCTGAGTGGCCTAACACTGGAGAATGGGCATTAATTCACCAAATTTCAGCATGCACACAAAATCTAGATTTTGCATTTGCTGCAATGCAGAAACATTTGTAGGGGAAAAGCTAAGAGGAAGAAATAATTGTTCAGTCTAGGACTATTCTAGCTCTGCATCTGTTCCTGAGTCCTCATCATGAGCAGCACTTGGCAGATACATTTCTGCCCTCCGTGGGACAGGCACTGCATGTACCCTTTCCATCTTCTCTTCTCTGTGCTCCTCTCAGCTCTCCTCAGTGCATTAACACTCCCCATTCCTGAGATGTGGATGCCTGATTCGTGTCCGTCTAACTAAATTGTGAACATTTTTTCCCGCAAATTAATCACTACCCAATCCCAGTTTCATGTGCCTTTGATGCCTCATTTTAATTGCCTTAAAGTAGAAAGCTTCAATGAGCAGAAAAATTAAAATTGCAAAATCCTGATGGCTTTTTGTAGTTGAGTTATTTGCCTCCAACATCAACCTGAAGAGTATGTTTTTTGCTTGGGTTTTTTCTTTTTTTTCCTTAAGTGAGTGGATGTTTTATTAGTTTTCCATTTCTGACAGAGCCGCAGGCTTAACTGCAGTGGATAGACAACATTTTAGCTCCAGAACACGAAACATGTTCCGCGTTCCTAGATTCTCAAAGAGATCTTGCAAGTCAGTGAAACAAGCTCTCCCCTTCTTTTGAAGCAGGACTTGACTTAGGAATAAAACTGCTCTTTCTAAAGATTGAAACCCCTAATATATAGCAGAGGGATTTCATGAAGGGGATAAAAGTGGGAATGAAGCACATTGTATCCAACTGAAAAACCAGAAATAATTTAGGACAATTGCACGATTTCTTTAGTCCAGAAGAAATGTGTCTTCTGTGAAATCAGGAATTTTCCCATGAAAAAACTTGATGTTTTTCCCATATTGGTTTCTTGGACTGACCCCAAATGCCTTCTTAGCTCTCTGTTCAGGATTACAGTGGCTGTCATTTTGCTGCCTGAGTTCACACACAACAAAGTTTGTCGTTTTTCGCAGGGATTGTTCTTTATTCCTGTGAGACAGCACGTCTTCTCCAGCCACTCTGTGGCATGTCATGGAAGTGACAGGACTTGCAGAACATCATCAGAATTCTGCTGGGAAAACTCTTTTACACAAGGAATCATAGCACTGGAGTGTCTGTCAGTGCTGTGCAGCAGCACGGCTTCATGAGACAGTGCAGTGGACTGATGAATCTACTCAGACAAATACTGCAGCTCACATATATAAAGCAAAGTAAAGCATGCTGATAAATGAATATCCTTATTTTTGGTTGCCTTAAAAATGCAAAAAACGTTCTGCTTCTTTACAAATTGTTTGGGTTTGTAGAACTTAATGAAGTGTAATAGCAGAGCTGAAGGGTCCCATGTTTTCTCAGACTGAAGAGTAAAGTCACTTTGTGGAGAAAAATCCCCCTGGTGTAGAACAAGTTAATTAATTATTGAATGGAAAAGAAGCTGTCTGTCACACTGCTAGATTTCAGTTCTGAAATTTTTTGCCTTTTATCCACTTGGGTTTTATTTCTAGAACAGATGTAACTGTTTTTCCCAGTATTGACTTTTTCTTAATCACTTCTGCTTGTAGTCTTCTGTAATAATTTACACCATGATCATGCTCAGCTATTATCTGCTGACTGCTAATAGAGTTTGTTTTACAAACAGCATTCATTGTAATGTAACTGTTCAGTACTGGCACAGCAAGCCACGATAATAAATTCTGCAGGTTAACGTCATTCTTTACTCAGCTTTTCCTTCAGTTATCCATCAGAAGGTATTTTATTTCCTGTTCCTTACCTGTGGCAGCCCTAGTGAGAGTTGTTTGGGTTAGTGGTTTTTTTCAGCATTTAGGTGTAAAAGTGATTTTGATTCCTTTTTTTCCTCTGAAATGTATTTTAAACATCCTATTGGAATGTTCGGGATGTTCTTGAGGGGCAAAGACAGCCTATATTGGCTGTCTTTTTATACAGTTACCCTTTTTGACTGTAATGGTTATTTAGAGTTGCAGATCCACATGTTGCCTTTGGAAGGAAGAAAAGTTGGCAGTGATACTGAAGGTTTTGATCATCCTATTGGTTTGAAAGTCTTGTGTTCCTGAAAATGGGGGACATCAAACACCACAAAAACCTGTTGTTCACAGCTCATGTAGCCCAGAAGCCTCTTAATCTTCATTCTGGGCTGCTCTCAGGTCTTGCTAAGCTCTGTCTGATGTTTTCTCTTTTCTGAATATGATATTCCTGGGTTTCTTCCTTGTTGTGTCTCTCCCTCACATATGCATTATACCATATAAAGGAACTAGACTTTTCTCTCCCACTCCCTAAAAAATTACTTCTTTTCTCTCTTTTTGCTTGACTTTATGAAGGGTGAGGGGGTTTTGGTCTGTGTGCTGGATACTGTTTGTGTAGGTAGTTTGTATGTGTGTGTGAGACTTGCTGAGTATGATACTGTATATTCTTAATCCTTCATCCTGGAATGACTGCTGAAGGGTGGCTTTGCGGATCCTCATTCCCTCTTGGAAAAGCCATCGTTGTTATGCCAGTCTCATCCATCTTTTAGGGAATGCAGGTATAAAATTATTTGATGCATAAGCTCAATATGTTTTCTACCACAGGAAGGAGAAGGAAGTGAGGGAGTGTTCCTCCAGCTCATTAATCAGAATGAGAATGAGAAATTGTAACAACTTCCAGTCATTTGCTATTTGCTCTAAAGTAAATCTGTCTAAATATTAGTGCACTGGTGATAGTAAAAAAAAAAGGGGGGGGGAGGGGGTTGGGGGGTAGGAAAAGAACCTTGTCATTAGCTTGTCACATGCTGTACATGGTAGACCAAAGATATATGTACTGTGGCATCTCTGTAATGAAAACTTGAGCAATAAAAATAGTTTCTGCTATGTTCTGGAACAGGAACTCTCTGAGGAAACACATTAACAGTATTTCACATTACAAATTATTATTGCATATTCAGCCATTGTTTCAAATGAGAATTGTGTGTATTACACAGCAAGGGAAGGAAGACAGAGTTCATGATTCTTCTGTAAGCAGAATTAAGATTTTATGCATGGGTTTATGTCAGTTCTGGCCTATAAATTTAAGTTAATACTTTAACAGAATAATCAGTCTGTTGTACCTAGGATGCTTCACGGACTTACACATGTAGTTCAGGGTACACTTGTGGTGGCTGAATATGTGAATCTCTTCACTTTCACTGCGCCTGAACAGAAGTGTTGTGGTGTGAAAATGAGCCTTGTTGGATATATCTAGTAAGGAGTCATCTCCCCTGTTGAATGTAAAGACCTCGTGTTGCAGAGGTTGAGTATTGCCAAATAACAGTATTTTGTGCAAATAGTCATTTTTCTGCCAAGCCTAAAATTTTTTAATTAATTAAACACTTTTTTTCATGCACTCCCCTCTCTCCACTCAGGAGGGTGTGTAAAGCTGGTCATCTTCATTACCTGCTTACTTTCTAATTAATTGCATGACCTTGCACAGGAGGTCATAGTTGTCTTCATAACAATTTGGAAGAAATTTTAAAACATCACTCAGGGTTTCTATATTAACAGGTTGCCAGCAGAAAGCTAGCTAGTTGTTAGAATGCTGATATTTCTCCTCTTCCAGCCTCCTTTCTAGAGGAAGAATGTTCCTACCTCTTCTACCCTTTATGATTCCAGGAAACAGCTTCCAGCCCTTCTCTGAGTTGTGTGTTGTTGGTTTTCACTGCGTAGTCCAGCTTCCATTTTCTGATTTGTGAATGAAGGGATTGATACGTACTTGCACTTTGAAATTTAACTCCAAGTATGTGTAAAAGTGTGAGAGAAAAAAATCATTTTCTTAGGGTATATAAATTCTTAGGGTATATAAATTGACAAGTCTTAGAGAAAGCAGTTGTTCCAGACATGGTGTGCAATCGGAGTTCGTAGTTCTTTGTTCGCCCTATCAAGCATCAGAAAACTGTATCTAGGGGAAACTGGGTCCTATTTCCAATTTCTGCATTAGCTTATATAAAAGGCAGAAGAAAGAAGTGGTGTTTTATTTTAAGGTACTTCAGTTTGCTGTGAAGCTGGCCTGAGATGAAATGGGGTGAAAGTAGCACCTGTACACTTTGACAAATCACTCCAAACTTAGAGAATACCCAGGCTGGTGTTAGCAGAAACCAAAAGAAGCAAACCAAAGTATGCAGATAACATTGATTTCATTCTGCTGTTATAATTACTGATTTCTGGAGGCACAGCAGTGTCTTACCCTGCTCACCTTTGTTGTGGCCAGGCAGGGTGGGATGCTGGACACAGCCGCCTTGGAGAAGGCTCCAAAGGAGCGTTGCATAAAGCTTACATTTTTAATCTCATGTGATGCTCATATTCGTGCCTTAATGATGCTGCATTGAGACAGTAGGATTTCTAATCCATATCAGCAATGCATTTATATTTACATTAAACTCATGCTAAGAGTGTCATTAACTTTTTTGTGATATTATAGCATAGCATTATGAGTGTATTTTCAAAATATTTCTTGTTGAAAGAGATTTGTGAAATTCTTTATTGCTAGCCAGAAATGGTTCTAGCAAACCAGTGAAATGCTCTCTAATTAAATGAAATTTGTTAATTTTCCTTTTTCTTCCACTGAGATTGCAAGCCACAGTGGCACCCACGGATATCCTGCCTCTGTACTCAAAATGACAGTGAGCTTTTTTCCTCTTCACAAGTGCCTGGCAGAGGATCTGAGCCGCTCAATTTACTTGCAGTCCCACATGCTGACAGGATACAAGCCTGAAAAGTTCTGGGAGGTGAGATTGAGGCACTGCTGCAGAATGAGTAACTGAAGTGTTGATTTGCCATGAAGTTGCCCATCTGAGGCAGGTTAATCTCGCAGCTCAGGTGTGAATGAGGCCATCTTAATTAGCACTGCACTGAAGACACACTGTGACAAAATGATGTAATTTTGTAGAGGAAACATGACTGGCCAATATATAATTTACAGTATGTTACACAGGTGCTTATCAGTGTCCAGCTGACTAGAAATAAAGCAGCTCTACTCAGAAGATAATATGAAAGATTTTTGTATTTCCTCCTTTATTTTCTTCTCTATTTCTAGTGTTTAGAAGTTATGTTTTTCCTCTGGTGTTCATAATTCCTGAGAAACGAGAGATCAAAGTGGGCTTGTTTTGAATACTGTGTTGTATCTTAATATTTCTCTTCCATAACGATTTGCAGTAGTAAATGTGTTTATAATGATATTTGCAGGAAACACACATGGACCGGGTACAGTCTGAATCAAACTAAACTGACTTTAAAAGATCAAATGGCTGCAGAAAACATCTTTGTTGCTTTCTTACATAAATGAAAACCTGTGAAGTATGGGTGCCGTAGTGCTGGATTCAGCCATGTGTGCAAAACAAAGAGCTGGCAACTGGAAGAGTGTCATCAGGGGTGCATGGCAGCAATTAAGTGGAGCATGAGGGTCTTAATGTTTAGATAAATGGGTATCTCACGGTGTGTGTCTTCAGCAAAGTAACATCAAGATTTTTCAGTGCCCATTTCAAGCCCTCTTGATCAGGAAACTGCCCACAAAGTTTAGTAGTCTTTCAGTCACGTCTTAAATCGGCAGCCAGGAGTACAGCCATGTTTTAGATGTGATTTGTGTTTCTAATATGCTTTGAAACATTTCAAATCAGGGGCTGCATCTATGGAGTATTTTTACACATTTCTCTTTTAACATATGCAGTGTGTGGCATATAAGTTTGATGAAAGAAATACGTGGATGTATCTCAGCAAGTAAATGTCAGTCTCCGCCCCTCTTTTTTTTTAATTAAAAAAAGGGACATTATGCCCAGATCTCCCTTGCAATTTTTATCTTCTGACTGAAATTTCAGAAAGTAAATTTCAATACATCAGTTTCAAGCAGCAGCAGTCAGACAAGTAAATTGTGGATATAAATGTTGATTTTAAGTACTCGGAATGCTCACTACTAACAGACTTTTTCTTGGGTAGTGGGGTAGAGAGTGTGAGAAGTTCCCTAAGGCAGAAAGACAAACTGCTAGAGGAACAAAGAAGTTATACTAATAATACATGACATGGTTTAGCCATATATAATTTAATGCTTTGCCCTTCAGCAACACCTTTCAAGTAAAAATCTGCTAGACTTTATCAAATAATAAGTTTTTTATGACATTTTTTCTGTTGTCCCACAGATAGCTGATAGGAAGAAATGTTAAGAGACTCATCACAACTCTGTATTCAGAGCCCTGCAGTCTCGTGTCACAGTTGTGTGTGGCGTTGTTAGAATTCTTAATTTTTGAGCTTATGTCCTGCTGAATCCTTGCCCTGAACCTTGAAGAATTTTTGTCATCACACTATTTATATTGATCCTTTTTTGGGTGTTTTTGTTGTTGTTTTTCTCTGTGAGCCCTGTTTCTTTATCACATAATTGGGGCATAATTGGGATCCCACCCCTCAGTTGTCTAAGTGCTAAAAGCAAAATATCAGCAAGGGATTTTCATGGCTTTAGCCTGATAAAATAGAGTAATAGATTAAATCAATTCAGTGTTCAGGTTACGCTGTGGCCCAGAGCAGGTAAGATATCTTAAAATGCCTCCCAGGGTTCACTGGGATATAGTAACAGAGACATTTGCCTGCATGAAATGAAACCTGCTCTAATTGTGCGTGTTGGGCAAAGCTTGACATTTGGAGAGATAGCAAAATTTTGGATTCCTATAGAGAGAGTGTAATACTCTATACCGCAACCACCACCAAGGCTGGAGGTGTTTTCTGCCTTCATACAGGCTAGAAGAGGCTGAAAGACACAACCTGTGACAACTTCAAATTTCGTTATTATTATCATTTATCTCCCTTGCTATAGTGAGTGTAATCCTGTCAACAAACTATCAGTGGTGGTGGTAGTGATGGGCTCTTGCCAAGCCCAGCACTAGTTGCCAGCACCAGTCAATGCATAACATGGATATTTTCCTGTTAGCTGGAAAGGTTCACTTGACCTGCTGGGTGGAACATGCCTGGCCTTGCACTGTTTGTAACATTTGCTGTTGCCTTGTATCAGAAGAAGGTAATTGTCAGATATTAATACCTGACAATTTTACAGCATAGGGAAGGTTGGATCAGACTGGAGACTACTGTTTAGCCCTGTGTCCCTGTTGTTACCTTTTGTATTCCTCCTTCTCCTGTCACAGGGAGTCTTTTTTCCCCTCTCAAAATGATGAATATTTTTGAAATAACAAATATTTTTGAATAATGAAATAAATTAGTATTTAAATTTAAGAGCCCAATCCTAAACATTCTGAGAGTAGAGTCTCCTGCTATGAAGATTCTAAGATTAACCCAAGTCTCTATATAACTTTTTATAACAGCTATCGACATTAATCTCACTCAGAAATTGTTAATATAAGTGTGAGATCAAACCAGGTTTCCTTGAGTTGGGCAAGTGTCAGGAAAGCCCTGTTCTGGAAAGATAAGCAGTACCAGTGGTGCAGAGGTACAGTTATAAAGAATGAAATTTAGGAATCTGCTGAGCTCTCTTTTTATTCTTTAGCTCTTCACACACCATTATCCACTTCCTAGTTCAGTGTGACACTTCAGCATAAGTTGAATCTTCACAGCACAGAGTGCTGGTGTTGAAAACTTTCGTGTCCTTAAGTTACATACAGTTTCATCAAGTCTCAAGTGGTCTTTGAAAATTCATTCATTCCTTGCTCCTGACTGAATCAGTGGAGATGTGTTCACCTGGAATCTGCTAAATTAAGTATCCTTCCTTTTTTACCATTTCCTTAGTTGTTTCTAGAGTACAGTGTACAGATTTCCCCCATGGCATTCCATCAGAAATGCACACAGCAGCTTGCAGGGCATTCACCCTTCTGTATCACAATTTCCGGCTGCTAACATCTTGTGATGGATCCAAGCACACAGGTGAAGGTTTGTGTGGATGTGTAATATGGCTTGCCTCGTTTTGCCATGTGGACTCGGAGAGTTGGCCAAACTTGATAGTTGACCCAAATGTAAAAGCTGACTTTTGGCTTTGAGAACTCTTAAGAACACAAGATAGATCAGTCCTTTCTTGGGCTAATATTCTGTTTCCAGGAGTGGAATAGGCTTTTCAAAAAACTTTGCGTTAAGTTGATGCTGGATTATCTGCTTTTCTACATCTTAGATTTTATCCTATTTTTTTAATCTAATGTTTTCTGTAGCTAGAAACTGCTTTAGGCTTCAAAAGAATAGATTAATAAAAGAACACATTAGGAAGTTTTTTAGTCAATAGTTCTTTTTTTACCTTTAATTGTTTTATGTTGTAAGAAAGTTAACACCTTTTCAAGTGGTGGGGTGTTTCCTTGTCAGGCCCCTCTCTTCTGTCCCTCAGAACAGCCTGGAATATATCCTGCTGCACATGGTAGACCCAGAGCTTGGACCAGTTATTCCCCTATGAGTATCAGCATTGTTCTGTCTGGCTCCTCGCTGGTCTTTGTCTATTGTAGTGGTGTTTGGGGTGAGGTGAGTGTTGATCCCTCTTTCTGGGGAAACAATTTCCACACAGAAACAGAAGTTCCACCATGAAATGAAAACTTTTTTGAGATAGAAATATAACTAAGGTTGGTATATTTCTATCTTTTTTTTTTCCATTACATTTTCGTTGTCAGACGGAAATACATTTAGCCAGAAATTGTCAAAGAATCATAGAATCGTAGCACAGTTTGTGTTGGAAGGGACCTCATAGACCATCTAGTTCTAACTCCACTGCCATTTGCAGGGACACCTTCCACTAGACCAAGTTGCTCCAAGCCCCGTCCAACCTGGCCTTGAACACTTCCAGGGATGGGCATCCACAACTTCTCTGGGCAACCTGTGCCAGTGCCTCACCACCCTCACAGTGAAGAGTTTCTATCCAAATCTATCCTCTGTCAGTCTAAAGCTATTCCCATTGTCCTATCACTCCATATCTTGGTAAATTTTCTTGTAGTCCCCTTCAGGTACTGGAAGGTGCTATTAAGGTCTCCCCACAGCCTTCTCCTCCAGGCTGAGCACTCCCAATTCTCTCTGCCTTTCCTCACAGAACAGGTGCTCCAGCCCTTTGATCATCTTAGTGACCTCCTCTGGACTCATTTTGATAGGTCCATGTCCTTCTCATGTTGGGGTCCCAGAGCTGGATGCAGCACTCCAGGTGGGGTCTCACAAGGACAGGGTAGAGGGGCAGGATCCCTTCCCTTGCCCTGCTGGCCTTGCTGCTTTTGGTGCAGCCCAGGATGCAGGTGGATTCTGGGCTGCAAGTGTACGTTGCCAGGTCCTGTCAAGTTGCTTGCAAGATTCCCAGCAGTGTCTTGCTAAAAAATCCTTCTTAATAATTTTAACATTAGGTGCTATTACAAAGACCTAATCCTTTTCTGACCAGGTAGTTTGAATGCCATGTGTTACAACTGACAGCTTGTTCATTAGCATTACTTGCCTTGCAGCTTGTAATGTTTGGAAGTATGAATAATCATCATTACTGTGGAAGAACACTTTGACAAGTATTTGTGACAACTATTATAGCTGTGTGCTGATTTTATGAGGAGTGAGTAAGTGTCTGCAAGTGAGTTAACAGCTTAATCTACTCCCTTTCTCCCAACATGACTCACTAGAGCATTTCTGTATGCACTGCTGCCACCTCTCTCCCCAGTTGCTGCTTGATTGACAATAATCTGATCTCTCCATACGTGTGTTACCCTCTCTGTGCCGTACAACTTTTGTCACAGTGCTGATGCCACCGACTTTCAGATTCTCATGTGAGATTCCCCTGCAAGAGGATCTGACTCATAGGCTCCTCCTGAGATCTATTTAACACACTGAATTAAATTCAAGTAGCTCTTGCTGTTTGTTAGCATGTTCTGATTGACTGACTGGGACCTTACTCCTTAGTCTTGAGATTGTTTGTAATATTAGATGTGTACATGCTATACCACGGATTTATGTCACTCCAGGGTCCAAATTGCTTTTCATTTTGGGGTGGTTTTTGCTGACTGTGTCTCCATGAAGAGCTGCAGAATATGTGGTGTCACTTTACAGCATGTCCTTAGTGTGCAAATATTTCTCGACTTGCTTTCTTAGCAATTCCTCTTTTTGTAATAATATATTGTGTCTTCCACTGTGCATACAAACAATGAATTCCTGTGTCATTAACTGAGCAGCAAAGAGAACAAAGGGCTGTGTTCAGCTCGGTTGTTGAGCTACTGGATGATCCTAAGCAAGGCTTTGTCTTGATTTCCTTAGCCTGGAGATCCATCAGCACCCTGTTGAAGATGATTTGGGTGTTGGACCATCCAAAGTATAAACATTTGGCTGCTATATCTTTTGGAAATGATCAAGTGCTCAAGTGTGGGTTTGAAATAAGGCCTTAGTTATGACTTTGTTTCACAGAAATTGTTCTCTTGTGGTGCTGTAAACCATGTCTTTGTATCTGCTAAGTCTGCCTGAGTTTTTGACTGACCAGCTAGCAACACCGTGGGGGATTTTCACACCACTTCTACAAGCTCTAACCTCACTCTCCATTGACTGTTCCAAGGGCTTAAGTTCCTTACAGAGATCCTCCAAGTTGTATCCTACACTTGTGTCAGTTCTTACCTTCAAGTCAAATTATGAACCCAAAATAGTGGGCACCTGTGAAAATGCTGACCTAAGTAATTCTTGCTAAATCATGTCAAAGCCCAGCTGGAGATGAATGAGTAGCAGACATCAAAGCTAACAAGAAGGTGCTCCACCAGTACAAGGAAATTCAGCAGAAATGTTCATCCATTATTAAAAGGGAAAGACAAAAGTGAAGGTTATTCTTTTTAACCTGAGTCTTCACAAGCAAAGCCTGGTCTGAGATCTATTTACATATTCTTATAGCTTGGGAAGGAGAAGTGCAGCCAACATCGGAGCAGCAACAAGTCAGGGACTCTTTACAGAAGTGAATGTGATCAAATCCATGTCCTGGATGTGCCCAAGGGGCCTGAAAAAGTAGGTTGATGTGTTTGTGGGGTTGATAGACAATGTTTATGACAAATTATGGTGACTGGGAAGGAGGCCGGCAAATTCCTGATGACTAACAATAGTAAGTATTGTATCAGTTTTTTTGGAAAGGCAAGGAAGTGGAGTCCTTTGGATCTCATCAACCCCGTTCCCATCCCTGGAAAGGGCCTGGTGCACATCTGCTTAGAGTCAGCTGGACTAAATGACTTCCAACCAATATTTTTATGATTCTGTTATCTGAAAATGGAACCCTGACCTCTGATTTTCATCTCTTCAGTTCAGCTAAAGCTCTGTTTTGTGTCCCCAGCTGTGTTCTGCTAAATGCTGTCTACTCCTGATGGGCCTCAAATTGATGTTTTTCGGAACCAGAATTCCTATGAACTTTCAGAAAAGTTAGGGTCAGGTCTGAAGCTACACATTGCAGCTTAGGTGGCTTCTATTTGGTCTTTATTATCCTTAGCAAATCAATATTCAAAAGTGAATTTCTCCCTTTCTGTGAGATCTTTGAATCTGAGTTCATCTAATACCTGGGAAGAGAATAAATGCAGGGAATTTCATATCTTGCAAAGGCCAGGAAAGATTGACCTCTTTTCAGTTAATCATGTCGTAACAATTATTTACTGTGCTTAAGCATTGCTGTTTTTTCTGTCTTCCCAAGTATTGTGCAGCTGGCTGTGTGCTAGAGACAGGCTGCAGAGCTGGGGGGATCAATAGCCTGGCACACCTGACGCTCAGGTGATATGCAAGTAGAAAAACACATACTGTACTTCCAGAGCACAGTGCAAGTTTATGCAGGCTTATTTATTACTGCTTTAGGTATAAAAATATTAGGTTTCATTTTTCCAATTACACGGTACAGTTCTATCTTGTTAAAATATTTCAAAATAGACTTAGGCATTAGTAGCTCAGAAATGAGGAGAGACTTCTCAATTTAATGAGAAGGACGTTTTTATTGCTGTTTGTACGCTTTGATTAAATAGAAGATACAGAAATTTAAGTCTGATTATATTTTCAGGATAACATAATTAACAATAATATGCTCTTTTCCTAATCTACCAAATGCATTTGAGAGATGGTATTTTTGAAATGTCAATGTTCTCAGTGAAATGCAGGCAGTGTAATCATGCCCAGAAGGGAACCTCACATTCCAGGCCTGTTTGCATTGACACTAGACTGCTGCCCCAGCACTCCTGTGCTGCACTTGCTGAGCCCCTGTGTCTTACACATCTTTTACTGCAGTGTGAACATCAGGGGACACAGCAAGGTCGGGGCTCCTGCCAGCAATGTCAGAGCCACCCAGCCCCAGACAAATCAACCTGCATGTGAAATGAAAGCAATTAGTACTGTAAGGTAGAAATTAGCTGGAAAAGTTGGTGTCAATGCTTACATTCTTACACTTCCTACACCTCCTATGCCCTTCCAAGTGCCTTCATGGTGGTGTGCTTTAGTGCAGACCTCAGTGAGCTCGGAGCAGACAGACAGATGGTCTGGGTCTTGCACTGGCTGTGCCAGGGCTGCCACTGCTCTGGGGATGGATGCCAATCTCCCTGAGACACCCAGCTGAGGGGGCAGGACCCTGCACAAGGGCCTGCAAAGGAAGGCTGGTGGCACAAAGGAAGGGTCTGCACGTGACGTGGCTATGGCCCTGAATGCACGAAGCCACATGTCCTGTGACAGGCCACCTCTGAATTGTAGGTGTGCATGCTCCCTGAGAATACGGCTGGGACAGGACTCTCATGGGAATTATTGCACTAGATTTGTGCCATGTCTTGGCTGGGAATTACCCAGACTATCCAATTCCAGAAACAAACCTGCCGCAGGAGAGGAAAGATATTGTTTCCCAGCCTTCTGTGCAACTTCAGTGAGAGAGTGGCTTTATTTTTTGCAAATAAAAACTCCCAAGAAAACAAAATAAAAATGCCAGAGGCTCTGTGCTCTTATTGATCAGCTTCAGCGTGATACTGGGTGCTGCTGGCTCTGTATTTATGCTCCCTCCTGCCCCATATATTGCCATTCTATCAACAAGAGTGATCTGTGAGGATGGAGACAGGAAGAAAATACCCACAGGGTCAGCATGTCATTGTGAAGGAGAAGGAATCATTGTGTTTTATCAAATCCTCAACAGCTTGATCTGCTGGGGATAAATGTTTTTCCCTTGCTGCTCTTTGGAATCCTGGTATTCTTCATCCAGCATGATCCCATGGTGTGCAATTGAATTGAGATTCATACGGTGAGGATTGCCATCACAGAAGCATATTTGAGCAGAATTGCCTGAACGACTTGCCATCTGAGGGGAGAAGTTTACGGGATAAATGCTTTCTCCAGCCTCGATTATCTTCAAAAGTAAGTCAAAGGTTGCCATATCAAATATACCAAACTCTGCTGGGTAACTGCCAGAATATCAGTGATCTCCTTGTCCCCACAGGCGGGACTGGCTGTGACTCAGGGAGGGTCTGCCTTGATTTAGTCGTGCTTTTTCCTAAACAGCCTTGGGGAAATGCTTTAACTATGGGTGTTCTAGGGCTATGAATCAGGGCCCTTTACACTGAGTTGTGCTACAAACGTCTTTTCGGGGGTGGTGGCGTCACAGTTTTGTTTTTCTGTCTTGTGTCATTACAGAGGTGATCAGATTTGGGACATTAAATGAAAGCAAAAGTGAATTCTCACACTGGATTTTTAAGAAGTATATTATCTTTCACATGCTCCACTAGCACATTTCAATTTGCAGCTCTGGAATAAGGATGGGCAGGAGCTACCCCATCTGTAACTAATGCCTTCTTGGAGGTTAATAGTCAGATTGCCTTAAAATATCTGTTAATTTATAATTGTTAATGGAGAGTAAGGCTCTGGTTTGGGTTCTTTTATATGATTATCTGCTCAAATTCTTTATTTTGTGTACCTAGTACCCTTAAGTAGTCCATGAGCTTACTAAAGCGTACCCTATTGCACAAAATTTTATTTTTATTAGTCATATTTCCACTCCCTCATATTCATAAATCATGCATCTGGCTTGAAATGAATACTACTGGCAACTGCTGTTAATTTACCTCAAGCTTTTAAAACCTTACTTCATATTTTTAAATGTTTTTTCCCCAAAGCAATGATGACCAGAAACTTTTAAAGATAACTAGTTATTTGACATTGAGAAAGACATCACATAGTGGAAGACTTGTAATGAATTCATGGTGAGGCAGAGCACTTTGGGGATGTAGATGACTACACAGCTATTACCTCCACTTTTCTAAATTATTAGTAAGTAGCTGTGTACAGAAAGTGTCACTCAGTAGTTGCTCATTTTCACATTCAAGCATCTGTCTTGCTCTTAGCCCAAGGGGAGTGTTTTGGGTACAAACGTGTCTGGCTGAAATGTGGGGATCAAGCACACTATTTCCTCCCTATAACAGAAACCATTTGTACTTTGTGCCTGCTCCATTGTTTGTACTTTTCTGCTGGAAAACCAAACCCATTAAATGACCAGCAAAGCGATGTGTGTACTCCCTCGCTGCTGGGCTGGCTGCTCCTCTCGGAGTGCACACACCGTGCTGGTCACAGCTTGTGCCACATGTCACTGCCACAATACAGCCCGGCTTTTCATCCCTGCTGCTGCTACACATGGCCACATCTGGAAAGACCTAATGTGACGTTTTGACAGAGTGTGCTTCATTTCTGTGCCAGTGCATAATGCAGGTACATGCATATAAACTTGATGAAAGCGGTGATCCATCTCCCTCTCCAAGTCTGGGATAATGGGGAAGGAGGAGTAGTGTCTTAATGCAGTACTGTGTCTTGAAGGTGCTGTGGCAATAGAAGTACTAGTAATTCAAATGTTTCAGTGATTAGGCTGAGGTTTACAGTTGTTTTGTGTGCTGTGTAAGGACTTACAAATTTAAGGACAACTTGCATTTTGTTTTCCAGCTATCTGTCCATTTACATGGTTCAAAGTTCAAGGAAATGCTGAAAAGCAATTAGCCTCTCAATATAACGTGCAGCCTTTTTTGATGCTCTGGGGGTTTTTTGTTTGGTTGGGATTTTGTAACAAAGGCATGAAAAATACCTTTATTCTTTGATCAAGACTGAGTTAAACTTGTTTTCTATTAACAGCAGAGGAAAGTGAAGTTAGGTTTGTTCTCTTATTCTCTTCACTTTGCAGCACTTACGCTGTTTATAGTTTCTAACTGTACTGTGTTTTACACTTCCTATATTTAATTTTAACTTTAAAAATACCCAAACACCTAACTCCCAGGAAAAAGAAAATTCCATGTAAACATCTGCAATCAAGGAGACGTTCTATTAAATGTGATGTATTAAATACATCACTCTGATATTAAAGTATTCTTTGCTTACTGGCTTTAATATGGTATTAGGCTACAGCGTCAGCAAAACCTTTGCTTTTTCATTTAGTGCAGTATCTCCTGTCTCACAATGCAGCCTGGTTCAGGCTGTAATGCCTGAGCAAGCTATCTAAAAATCTGCTGACTCTGGTTATAAACACAAATGGTGTGTGATTTAAAACTAACAGGAAGTGTTGGGCTTTCCATCCCTCCAAATATCCATGAAAATGGTACGTTTTTGTCTCGGTGCCACAACAGTATAAGGCTTGTAACCATCTTAGCCACCTTCTGCAGATACCAGAAACCAAGGCACAAAGAGCAGAGGCAATTTCTTAGGGCTCTATACACCTGAATGACAACACCAGATTTGACTGCATTTTTTTTTAAGCTGGTTCTTCTTTCATAGGTCTCTGCTTATCTTTACCTGTGTTTTTTACTTAGTTGTCTCTTCAGTAGCAATTTTTTCTTCTTCAGAAATTGCTGGAGGTAGTGATCAGGTTTCAAAATCTTGGATCCAACCGCTTGAACTCGTTGGTATCAGGATATTGAAGGGCTCTGAATTCCCCTTTGATGGGTCAAATCTGCACGATCAATATGAACATCTCACACTCTTTGATTGTATTTTAATTTGCATTCTGATCAGATGGCTGGCCATTTGAATCCATCTACAGTTAGAGCTGATTTGAAAGAAACATCAAGTACACATGTCCAATTAAACTGAAGGTACCGTGCAGCATATAAATTGCAATCCATCATTCTTTTCAGCCTTCCTAAAATTCACTGGCTGTATTTAATTCAGAGCAGCTATCTCTGTGATTTAGGAATGTACAACAGTAGGGCAGAGGGGGAATGAGTGCAGCTGTCTGGGGTGCCTCGCCTTGGTGGTCTCAGAATGGGTCTCAACATGTTTTATGGTCAGCTTAGCAGTAGAATGGGCAGCATATCATTTCTCTGCCCTGCTTTCCTGCTGTAACCATGCCCTGTCAGCCTGGGGCTGCTTCCCTGGCCTCTGATGGACACACCTGTCCTTACCTGCACTGTGTTCTGCTACCTTTATAAGGTCATATTTTGTATTCATCCCAGGACATAAAGCAAAATCGGTGCCTAGTTTAAAATGTTGTTTCAACAGCTTCTTTGCACTGCTTGCTCATGGTCAGGAGTCCCAAGTGGCTTCTCTGATAAGCATTCCAAAAATAGACATTGATTCTGTTTTTTAATAGATGTTTTCTGTAAAAAGAGGATGAAGGGGAGATGATGTGAATGAAGCCCTGTTAATGTGAACGGAGTACGTAGCTTGGAGGGGAGGGCTATGAACTGCTGTTGTCTGTGCTCACCTGAGAGGGTGAGGGAGGAAGCTGCTTACACCACACTTTCATATTCGTTTTTTTGTATACCTACCCCAGATGTCTTTACCTTCCTGTTTCATTTAATGATACTATATCCCATTAATGATGCAGAAACACACAGGTTTCTGGAAAGATCCATCTAATCCAAATTGTTGGGCTGCATAGTCATGATAGAGTTCTCAAGGTCACCTGTTGAGAGGGAGCTTAATCAGAACAAAAAGCTAATTTTTTTCCTCCTGGCCTGTTGCTAGTGTGTCCCTGGCATGCAGTGGCTGAGTATTTAGTGTGTAGCAAAATCCTCTAAAACACAAGGGTTAAACGGCTTGCTTTGAAGAGAAGTCAAAGTAGAAACTACTCCCCAGTCCGTAAGTGAGAAGTTCTGGCTCCAGTGGCCTGATTCATTGTAATGTTCATAAATAGTACCTTAAGCAAAGTAAAAAATGGGAATTTTAGCCATCCTAACATTTTTCATCAGCATGTTTAAGATGGCAGACTGGGGCTAAGAAATATGTAAAATGTTTTCTAATTAAAGTAGTTCAATATACTAAAGCTTCCTGGTGCTGTAACTTTAAGGTACAATATGCATTTAATTATCCCCAAGGCAAAAATTACTTTCAGAGTGGTGTAGTTCTCCCTATACACAGAATAATATGGTTTACTGAACTGGACCAGGTTTTAGGAGGGCCTGCAACAGCAGTGATTTTAGTGGCTCCTTGGAGATTACAGAGTAAACATTTTAAAATCTCATTTATAGGAAATGCTTTATTATGGTTTTGGTCAAGCCCAATTTATTGTTAACAGGATTATAAGTGATATAAACTGAGGGTTGTTCCTGGTGGGTATTACACATCCTCTGCTCGCAGTAAGGTTGACCAAAATTCAGCATGGTCACTTCACTGTCTTATGCAGATGCATAATATTCTCACAAAAATAACAATTTATTATCTAGCTCTCCCATAAATAAAATATCTTATCACAAACTGGCCCACCTCTTGTTTGTTAGATTTTTTTTTGCCTTGAAATTAGAACTAAACAAGGTATGGAACATGTGAAACTGCCTAGTAGCAGTTATTGGTTTACTGTTACAAGTGCCCTTTAAAAGTCAGTTGAATTTTTTTCTCCATCAGCACTTAATAATCAAACCTCTCAAGATTTTTCAGGAACAGGGTCTAAGTTTCTTCATAAACGTCAGAGCAAATTTTAGCTTTATTTTTTAGTTTAACTGCCAAAATCCAGGCACAACATTTGTTCTTTGAAATTCAGTTTGTACTGTTGAAAAATATCCTTTTTTTAGACAAAGAATCTGAGTCTGGTTAAAAGTTGGGCTCCTGCTGTGTATTTCTGGGCTTTGTCCTTGTGTAAAATGACCTACAAAGTCGTATTGACTGAAGATGTGCAGAGCCCAGAGCAAAGACCTTGTTTTAAAGTATCTTAGTACTGCCTCAAAATGACCGGTAGATTCATTGAGAGACATCAAAATGTTCCGTGTGCTGTATTTCTTATTTACTCTTTGCAATTTAATTAAGGAAGGGGGAGGAAGCAGGGGGAGAGATTTCTGAAGCTGTGGTTCCCCGGAGCTTTGGGAAGTGGGAGTGTAGAGTGGCTGCTGCTGCTGTCACTGTCAGATTGAAGTGTTGGAATCCTGTCTGCTCAGGGGTCCTTTATTGCCCACTTGTTCCTGAGCCCTGCTGGGGTTGTATTTGTTCTTGCCAGCTGATCGTGAGACATGATCAGTAACTTGCACAGTTACTTCTACCAGGGCAATATTCACGTCTGGTAATGTACCTCGTGGTACATTAATTGTGACTGTGACCCGTCGTGGCTGAGGGAGGCCGGACAGGGTCAGGTCAGATGTAAGGAACTTGAGTGCAAACTCAAATTTTGCAGAAGCTCAGGGCTTGTAGCTGACCTCTTTTTAGAGAAAGTAAAGTTTTATTCTCATGTTTTTGGTTCCTTCTGTAACCCAGAATTAAAGAACTCTGACCTAGGATTTGGAAGAGCTTCTCCAGAAATTTCCATCTCCATTTTAAAAGCAGAAATACTTGCACACATTTACACATTTCTCAGAAGTCTTTGCTTGAAACCCTGAAGCTGGGATGTGTTTTAATCTACTGGTGTTATGGTCAATGTTTTGGAGATCAAGCCAAACTGTAGCAAGTTCTGAGCTCTGTGAATTTTTTCATCCAAGATATTTTCTCAAAATGCGCAGTTTGACCGTGAGTTCCTCTCTGACCATCCTTTGGAAATGATCAGTAAAGAGCAGGTTGCACTGGGTAGTGGTGGTTTCTTTTCTATCTTGAGTTCCTTCTGAAAGTTTGTGTAGCTATTTGGACACTATCTGTTGTTTAAAAGGAAAAAGAGCACGAAATGAGGTTAATCAAGCTATTTGCTACTTCTCTCTTCATTTGCACAAGCTGTTATTTTATTATTTCTCCACACCAATAGAGTTAGCTTAGTTGAAGGAATTTGGGGTTTGTTTGTGATGCTTTGGGATAGGGCTAGCAGAAGTTCTTGGAAATAAGAGCTTCTCTCTTCAGGATTTGTCACTTGAATTTGTATCAGATGTTCCAATAAACAACCTCTGGAGGTCCCACCTGAGAGCTCAGTCCCCCCTCCATTTCTTCACTCTTATTGATAGAGAAGATGCTCAGGAATTAAACTTTAATGGCTGAATTCTAGTGGTATGTAAAAAGCTGTCCTTTTATCCGTGGCAGGAGGAAAGGAAAACGGCAACAAAACCCACTTGTGCTTATCCTAGCATTAAATAGATTATAAAATCCTGATACTAAACTCATTATTTCCAAATCCGTAGAACAGCTCAGTAAAGTACTTGCTCATGTTTATGTTCATATTATAAATTTGAAAAAGATTAATTTTCCAACTCACTGTCTCTTAAATCAACTAATCATCAACTATGGAAAATTATGCAGAGCTCTTTGACTGTGCCATTGATGTCGTTTTTATATTTTGTGTGGAAAGTTCATCCCCCTTTCCTCTTTCATCAGGAAGAACCTGGGAGCATGCAAATACATGCAAGCAAAAGTAAGACATGATTGTGATTTTTTTTGTTTCTGTGAAATGTTCGGAATTATGTGCAGCGTCAGTATAGCAAGAGAGGAAAAAAGTAGATGACATCTTTTGTTCCCAAGTACTCTTGGGAACAAATATACAAGTACTGTATACAATTAACTAAAGTCTCCCTGGATTTGCATTGGTGAACCCAAGTTCTGCATATCTCAGATTAATTCTTTGTTTATGCAATGGTTTTTAGAACCTCGCTGCAGCTGGTGATGTTGCTGGCCTAATGAAAATGGATAAATGTTAACCTTGAGAATGCAACAAATGAACAGGTCAGACAAAAAACAGTTCTCCAGTTTCTCCTTTATGCAGTGACATTTAATTTGAAGCATGTCTTATGCATTTCATTCTCTATCTGTACCAGGTATTTACCCCTCTCTGAATTTGTCTCTTAATTAACTGCAGATATATCTCAAGTTCTCTCTTTTGAGTGCTCCTTAGCCTGTTATGAAGAAATGCAAAAGCATCTGGTATGCCAGTTTTAGGCTCTTGGTGCCGGCATGCCTCTGTGGAGAACTCCATGAGCAGATCATTGCATCTGATGCCCTCATAAATTGAGGGCATTCTGTAGCCAAATGCCCAACCTTGGACCAAGTGCCATCTCTTCAAACCTCCCAAAGAACGGACGTGATCCTCAGCACACCGGTGAAGGTTTGGTCACTTGTGGCTCAACCACTTCTAAAGAAAGCAATAGGGAGTACCTAATGCACACAGAAATAGCCCGTGAGCAGGTTTTGTGAACGTGCCCAGCCTTTAGGGAAGTTGAGGAGGGCTTTGCCAGGGTGGAAGCAAGACTTGTGAACCTGGGAGAGCTTTGTCCAGTGCCTGGGACTTGGTGCATGGCTCAGCTCTGCTGGGCAGGGTGCTGCCCCGACCCCTGCAGCAGCATTTCCCACAGCTGTCACTCATAAAAATGAGGGCAGAGATATCACTGCTTTGTCTTCTGGTGGTTCAAGGCCCTCCTTAGGTGAGACTGGCCTGCCTCTGTGAGTTGTGCTGTGGTTAAGCTGTATCCTACTGGTGGGTCCGTTCTGTTTTGCAGGAGACAGACTTTGGCTCACACATCTGAAGGCAACCTCTGCCTCATACTCCTAAGTACCTGAATGATCAGAAGAGCACAAAATCCTCTTAAACCTTGTCTGCTGAAAGAAAGGGATCACTGTGGAGGTTTTATCTTAGTCCACTGTTTCCATAGGAAGAGACAAACAGATTCTGGAGCTAAAAGTTGTGGGTTTTATTAGAGCTGCTCAAAAAATTTGATACTCTGAGGTTTTGTGAAATACTGGGTTTTGACATAAAAATTTAAAAGTTTGTGGAAGCTTTCAAAAAACCTGTATACTATTTTTTGACTACCTGTAGTTTATGTTTAGCAAATACAGTGAATATTTATAATTTTGGGGCCTCTTTTTGTAGCCCAAAGCATTTAGAGGCATTTAAAGAGAAAATTTTAAAGTATGCCTAGCAGAAAGGAGTTTATTTCAAATAATTTTTGAGCAGAAGCAGGTAATTAATTAGGTGTGGCTGTATGAGACCTGTCCCAAACCACAAACAAGAGAAAACAATTGCCATGTGAACTTCCTGTGTGTGTGCTTGGCCTGAGACAACTACTTATCATGGAAAAACTCAGACTGGATGGAAGTCTATCCCCAAAATTCCCAAAAACTGAAATTTAGGAGATATATTGGAAAATAGTCTCTATACTCGTGATTACCGTAAGCTTTTTATTAATAGATTCTGGTATACAGGAATTGCACAAGTGCCATGTATCATTCTTTGCCTGAGCTCTTATCCAGTGATTTTGTCATTCCACAGTTTCATTTTACTGTGTCTCTTCTTTCCTGGGGGGAGTGGAGGAGAAGGGGATTTTCTTCTTCAGAACAGATTCTGCTGGAATATAAATTTTCCAGCTGAACAATATGTTCATAGGAAAAACTCTTGCTTAAACAGAACAGCATTTCTTGAAAAGGAATTCTTTCTTATAAAGATCTTAGCTGGCTGTATTGTAGAGCTTATTTGAGCAGCAGTTCAGTAGACAGGACTTGAGGAAGCACCAGGGAAACTTCTTATATCTCTATAATTTTTCTTTTTTTTTTTAATTGACTGATTAAGATCACATCTGTGAACTGTTCCACTCGATTTTTGGCATTGTAACTCATGGTTTGATTTCTCGAAAATGGTTACTTACCTTTTCCTTCACATGAAATTGACTGCTGGCATGGTGAGTAGTTAATTCTTTGTCCTTAAGAAAAAATGCACTGGCCTGACTGCGATTATTCTGCTTTAAACACGTGTGAAAGTCGTTAAATATCTTGAAAGAGAGGAAAGTCATTAAATATCTTGAAAGACAAGATATTCAGAACTCCATGAGATTTTTCTCTGTGGTGATTGCTGGTTTTCCTAGAGCTGTGTGGAAGGAGTTTCTGTTCATTTGCTAAATTCTACAGCTTCTGCGTAGGCAATCCACCCACCTAAACTGCTTGGCGTAAAACAATTTTTGTTTGTAAGATCTTATCTTAGCTTTGTTAAATGTGGAAAAACAAGTCTCTTTTTAAATGACAGGGACAACAAATCATGTTAATAATTTTTCATTCTGTTTCCATGGTGTGAGTTTTCAGTTGAGGGGTGCTATATTTTTAAGTACAGCTGTTCTGTCATTGCTCTTTAGGTTGTTAAACAGCTCTAAACCCAGACTGAAACAGTTATGGTTGTTGGCTTTTTTTTTAATGTTAGCCTGATTGAAAGCAGAATCTGTCATGCTTAATGCATGATAGGGCCAAACTAGAAACCTTTATTCAATGTTTAAGATTTCAACAATAGAAACAGAAGACATGTTCAATTTAGAGCTAGATTAGATTAGATTAAATTAGATTAGATTGGTTTAGAGTTTAGATTAGATTAATCTTCTTGTAATACATTTAGGATTGCCAAATTGAGTCATTTTGGAGGTGTCTGTAATTTTTCTCAAGTTTTAAATTCTGTGCTGCTACTATTCGCTTGTACACTTCCAAAGCAGGGTTTTTCAGCATTTTGGCACTAAAATCCCAAACCCTGGTTTGTCTAAGGACTGCTGAGGAAATTTGCACATCCTTTTTACCCCGGGTGCATACATGCTGACCTTATATTACTATGAGCTAATTTGTACTGTTGGAAGTTCTGCCTTGTCCATATCCCCTCATCCAGAATTTTTCTAGGCAAGCAAAGAAATGGAGAGCTTTAAAAAGTTTGAAATAGATGGGCATTAACAAATCCTGTCTTGGTTTTCAGAAAAAAGTTGTATTTCTGACCACCCAAATGCTGATCTAAGTCTTATCTCGTGGTCTGTATGTCCTGATACTTTCAGACCTCTTGGTGGGGGTGGACAACTCTCAGCAGCTTTCCAGAATTCTGGTGCTCTGAAGATCAAATGACTTCTATCAGCAGGAAAAGGCCGGTACCAGAGACAGTGGAGTCCCCCAATATATATAACTGGGGCTGAATTTGTTGTTTGTGTGTGCAAAGAAGAATTGATGAAGGTGTGATCTGTGGCAGAGGACAGACTACCCTGACATATGAATATAGCAATCCCCTCTCCTATATTCCTTGTATTATTCTTCTTTTTGTCTGAACTTCTATTATCAGTTGGTAATGTTTGCTTCATCGGCAACCTCATGATGATACCAAAGAATCTGAGGGTGTTAAAGTAGAACACTCCACATGGGAGAATCCAGCAATTTAGATTTTGCTAACATGTTCAAGGAGAAGGTCAAGTGGTGGTATAAATTGCACTGGTTTTGACAGCCTCTGGACTTTCTTTGTGTTAGATCAGTTTCTGAATTTCCCTGTGCTGCCCGTGGAAACTGTTCTTTCCTGGTACTCAAGTCTGTCATGCAAAAGGAGTTTAATGATATCCTAAGAGAGACTCATCTATACCTTCTCTAAGCCCGTGTTTCCCAGACAACGTGATGCTGTAAGCAAAGCAGCTGAAACATTGCACTTCTGTTTAGGCTGGATGCAGAATCATTTTCTCAGGAGTTGAAAAGTTCAGAAGGAGAATGAATAAGATCATTTTCCCTCTATACTTTACAAAATCCTACAGTGTAGGCTAGACCTCCTTGCTCTCGCATCATTACATGTTGAGAAATGTTAGGGCTTTCATTGCAGACTTGCTCAAGGCACATTGTGTGAACTCCAGAACCTATGCTTGAAATTGTCCAGCCCAATTTTCAGGAGAGAACGGCAAGAACAGCAAGAAAGTAATACAAACTTCAGCAAATGCTGAACTAATGAGCGTTGCTCTATGTTGTAAAAGCGCAGAAGGAGATTGAAATCATCACTCTCTGCTTCCCAGCACCCATCCTTCATGCCTCCTCATTTCACCTGCGTCTGCACAGTGATCTATGGTACCTGAGGAAAGGACATGAGCAGAGAACAAATAACTCCGACAAAATATGTGGGGTGTACTCTTGGACTGATCCTCTTTAGAGATACAGAACTTGAACTGGATCCAAAAAGAGAGGAGAGAGAGCATCAGGTATCATCTCTGTCCCATGCAAATTTGGAGACGCTACAGGAACAAGTGGTGTGAAGAGAATCCAAGGCTCTCCTGAGAGCTGCACTTCTTTCCCAGGGCTCCCCCATGCTTGCCTACAGCTCATGTTGCTGCTGGAGTTTCTCTTCCAATGACCAGTTTGTCATCAGGCTTTTTGTCACTGCCATGTTGGCAACAACTCCCTCCTGATTTCTTGGGGTTTCTTTGCCTTCATTTCATCACCTCAGCAGCACCCAGGGATCATGGCAGGCATTGAATTAGCTCAGCTTTTCGAAGGTGGTGAGTGCATAAAATGTGTTGCCTACATTCGCTATTTTTAAGGGGAATTTCATTTTCCCACTCTTCCCTCCTGGCACTTTATAAAGGAAGGGATAGGATTGTATTTCTCATAAAACCAAATTTTTCTTTATCTTTTGGTCTGGAGGAATCTCCTTATCATAGTTTCCACAGCTGCAGCTTCTCCACCCTCCAGATGAATAGTAAGACCATTTTTGCAAAGTGATTCTTTTCTAAGTCTTGTTTCTCAGGAATTGAAAACAAATGTTGTGTCTTGCTGACTTAATATTCCCTCAGGGCTGCTTGTACAGAAAGGTTATGGCTTTTGTGGAGTGATAACCTACCATCTAATGAGTCTTCCAGCACAAGGAAAGGCCCAATCTTCTTGTAATGAAAGGCATGAGAGAAGAAAGAAACAAAACCCTTGAATAAAAACCTTCTGTATTTTCTCTGTTCTTCACAGAGAGAGGAGTCAGTGACCAAACTTTTGGTTTCAACCTTTTGGCTGTTGGACGAAGGGCATGATGAAGGCAAAGTCATAATTGTATTTTAATAAAAAGTAACAAAGTTAGAAGACAATTTTATTTCCTGATTGTACCTAAGTGTTGATCCACCTCTCTTCTTCGTTGCACCATCAACACTGGCTGAAGGGAAGGGAGAAGATGCTGAAGAAGAGAGAGACAGAAATAAAAGAAAACTGCTTCTGACAACCAAAAGCATTTTCATGAGTTACAATCTGCGTGGTTTGACGGGGCAAAACTCAGCTTGCATTTTAGAGCTCTCACAGCCAATGCTGTGTATCTCAGAACCAGCTCTGAGTAACCAGTGCTGAATGATGGCTGAGCCAGGGATTGGGGACTTCCAGATGAATTTCCCAATCAACAGGGCCTGTCTCACCCCCGTGCTTGCTTTATCCTTGCACATGTTTAGTATGTTATATAGAAGCATGTACCACAGATGAGGGCATTTTGAAATAACATCATGCTGATGGTTGAGGTGGAAATTTGGTTTCACCTCTAAACAGAAAAAAAGGGGACTTCAACTCAAGTGCCCATCATTTTAGCCAGACTGCTCTTGGCATTCACCAGCATATTTTTGCAGAGTTTTGGGCAAGACAAACTTTTTGCTTACTACCAGCACCTTTGGGATCTCAAGCAGCCTGAGTGTAGTTGTACAGAACAGACTCATTTTGGACCACAAATTAGCATAATTTCGTGTCTGTGTTGAAAGGGATAAGGACAAAACAGTTTACAACTTCCCCCTCCTTAGTAAGAGCACTGATTCATGTTCACAGTCACTCAAAAAGCAGAATGATGAGTTAGAGCTATCTGTAATTGTTTTTATTTCCAGCTTTCCCTAACACTAAGCTATTAAATTCACAAACAGTAAGTAGAAATGCATCTGTTAACATGATTAAATTAAAGATTTACTTTTAAACTACGATCTTTTCTTCTAGGGTAACCTTCCTTAGGTATTTAATTTGTACAGCATATTTTTCCAGCCTTTTCTTTGTAGAACGTAAAATACCAATTGAGCATTTGGCTTTATGGCTGCTGGCAGAATTGGGAAAAGAAGGTGAGCATTCAGTCCCATCCTCTTGGTCCAATATTCTAAAAATCCACTAACAACCACTTTTATTTTATTGTGTTATATTCTTCCTGTACTGGGAGATCTCGCCCTTAAAACCACATCTTCTACATTGGATTTTTCAGTACTTTCTTTTTCCTGTGTTACAATGAAACCGAAGGTAACAATACATTTTTACTAGAGGGAAAACTGTTTCCCTTGAAGGAAAGATTATTTTTAGGAATTCTTCAACATACGCTGCTTATTCTGAGGAAAGAAAAGATGTAAAAATTTCATGAAGTAATCAAAACTTGAAAAGAGCAGAGAGGCATTGCCCAATCAATGGCTTTGAGGGCTGTGTTTGCCGGCACATTCACTCACTGAGTTTGACATTGAAAGCGTCACATTTCTGGTTTTAGTTCACTTCCCCAAGGTTTTCAGCAAGATGTGTTACAGAAAGACATGTCCTAATGCTTCTTAAAGTGACAAAATTTGCTTCCATCCTGTCAAATTATAGTACTGGGAGGATTAACTAACTGTTGTGGTATTGGGGTAGATCCACGTGCGTCAGACAACAGGATTACTCCAGGATTATTAGGGGTCATGCCCTCTACTGAAACTTTTTATGACTCCCAGAGCTGTGGTTTGCAGCCTGAAACACCAATTACTGCCAGAGAGATTGGTAATCAGTGCTGATTAGCAGCAGAAGGCTTTTTGAACACAGAACTGTATGGAGGGAAACATGTCCAGCAGGTGCCCTCTCCGATATTTAATTATGCGAGAACCTGATGGAGAGAGGTGTTTGCAGGACTGGCTCTGGGTTACCTACAAGGGCTTTCTCACAGAAAAGGTTCAAAAGAAAGAGCGCTGTGGTGTCAGGCACTGGTTTGGACATCAGCTCAATTAGAACTAATTAATGTCCTGTGAACACTTTGCTGTTTCAGCTATGTTTCATAGCATCATGTGTGGTGCCTCACTGCGCAAGAGCTTTTTGCTGTGGGCTGGAAAAGTCTGATTCTTAAGCATCTTAAATCAAAGAGCTCCAAGATGCTGCTATTAGGTGTCACAGTTTGCAAATGATCTTTGAGGGATTTAGGTGTCAAGGCTATGACCAGTGTAGATATTTTTTGGTATGTGGGTGGATGCTTAAGTGCCATGTAGATGTATGAGGTACTGCAATTAATGGGTTGATCATGGGTGTTTTGGTGAAGTTCAGGATCAGCTGATGTGCTGTTTCCTGAAGAACTAGGTTTAGAGTAAGCAGAAGTTAAGTAGAAAGTTGAAATTATGTATTCTTTGTGTGAAGAGAATTCCAATATTTTGAACACTTGGCCATTTGTCGCACAGATCAAAAATTGTTTTTGATCAAAGCCTCTTCAGTTTATTTTGAAATGAGTGGGTGAACTTGGCATAATTCTTAATGAACCCAGGTGGTATGAATGTTTGTCTGACTGTTGTCCCAGTGAAGCAGGTGTGTGTTCATCCCTGATTTTGCCTGGAGTGAAGTTCAATCACTTCTCAGTGCCTGCTTTTGAGAAGACTGTGTTTCGTGCCCAGATCACAGCGATCTCTATCACACCTGACAGTACTTGGTGCTCTTGTTTGCAGTGCTGGTGGATAGGCCAAGGAATGAGGAGATGCTGGATACCAGCCTTGCTTCAGCTTCTCGATAAAAAGTTGCTATAAAGGTTGTAGCTAGGTCGGGCTGGTGGGCAAACCCTTGCAGTGCTGCCTCTAGTCCACAATTGCTCTGAAGGTAACAGAGCCAGGCATGTCAGTCCAACACAGCAAAGGCAAAGGTGACCATGATGGGCTGAGAATATTGTACCTGAGCTTCTGCATAAAGCTTCCACAAAGTGAAATTTTGCAAGTTATTTTCTTCTTTCAAAAAAACCCCCAAAAAACCTAGCAAAATATGAGCATCAGCTTGAATAGGTTTTCAAATCGGAACAGACTGGCTGATGAAAATGTGAGAAGTAGCAATGCCGGTACCTGCTCTCTGACAGTAATGGACTGTGAGAGAGTGGAGGCCTGCAGCCTTTCCTCAGCTCCTTCAAATAGTTCAAGTACTTTGGGGCAGGTGTACCTCAGTGTCTCTACCAAGGCTTCCACACAAAGGAGCCTCTCACTTGGTTAGAGCATCAAGGTATTACCATTCTCTTAACAGAAATTAATTCTTTTCACCCTCTTTTTCTGTCTCCTCATTTTGAAGATCATTTAAGAAGTCTTTTGAGGTAGCTGTGAAATCAGTATCTTTTGCTTGTTGCATGTATTTGACTGGATACAGACAATGCACACTCTTAATCTTCAAAATGATGTGATAAATACATTTAATATTTTTCAATACTTTGTTCTGTCGCTTTTTGCAATCTCTAATCGTTTAAGTAATTTAATTGCCATCATTCACTGAGTGGGTCACCCAAAAGGATAGAACACACACATTTGGTCTTGAATTACTGAAATATTTGTGTGTGTGTCCGCAGTGGTCTCAAGACTTGCACATTTTAGGTACAATGAGTACAATCTTGGCAAGTTAGCAAATGATACTGAGGCTTTCCACATTAGTTTTTTGTTAAAGGAGAAGTCGGTGATCTGAAGCCTAAATTTATGCTCAGAAAATTGCTTTTTATCCTACAGCATGGGTTCTTGAGCAGAGGCAGGCTCAAACAATATGTTGAAAATTATCTTTTCACAGAACTTTGATCAAAGTACAAATGTCCTTGCCTCAGGAAGCAGTTTGTTTTCCCTTGAGAAGTGATGCTGGAAAAATCAAAGAGAGCAAAGTCTGCTTGCTGGCCAAAATTCATCTATGAATAAATTGCACCACAAAGCTACCAGCAATGTAACATTTTCAAAGACCATATCATGCGGTTGCTATAAGAAAAGTGATTTGGAAAACTCAGCATTGGATGGGAACTCTTGCCATAACAATATTACTAGAAACTATTATTGTTTATAATGCAATAGAGTATACTCATCTAATGATATTTCTGATTTAATGAAATCCAGATCTAAACCAGTTTTTGCCAGTTTCATGATTTGCCTGTTTGGAAGCTTTTTTCTGTGAAATTATTTTGAAGCCTTTTGTAGGCACATACCTATATTAGTCATCTGTTGTTTCCAGTATGAAAAAAAAATTGTAATTACTAGATCCCATTTGTCTCCTAAAGGATCCAAAGGAACTATCTAAATAACACTAAATGTCCACCGATGTATCATTTCACTTATTTTAATTTTGCTTGTTTGCTCCAAAGTTGAGATTCAAGGCTTCTTTTTTGCTTCTTAATACAAATTTTTGGAACCCAGGAATCCTCATGTGTCAGGAGTCTCTGAATAACTGCTTGTGATGTGTAATTTTGGTTTTCTTTTAGATTTTCTCTTTTACTGAAAACACTTGCTTCTCATTCCCTTATATGCAGTGACACAGTTCTAAATAGAGAAGTTCTGGTGAACAATTATTCTGACTGCTTGCTACACCTTTTTTGGTGTCCCAATATTATTTTCATGTGTTTTCACATGCTTTGGAAGATGAGAATTCCTTCTTCCATCCAGACTCTCTCTTTAAAGAGACATCTGTGCTGCCAGAAGAGTTTCAGCTCAACTTTCCTTTGTCATCCCCTGAAAAGAAGAATGCAGCTGAGACGTTTAATGTGACTGATTGAAAGACGGAATTCTTTTGGTAATGGTGAATTCATCTCTAATTTCACACCAGACTGTGAGGTTGAGTAATACTGTTGGAATCCTTTCCCCAGTAATTGGTCAGTGGAATCCCTAGTGGGTCAGGGGTGGGCTTGTTAAAGAAAAACTTTTCAAATGTGTGCTAAGTTTTGCTGCTGGCAGTTTCTGCTGAATGTTTCAAGTCGCAGTGTCTGGCACAGGCTGGACACAGCTGCTGTACAATGTCAGCTTGTGCACTCTCTTTTAGCAGGCTTGGCTGAAAGAACATCTCAAAGTGCTGTTCAGGCCACCTGTTGCTTTCATGGATTATTCCCGCACCTCTGTGGAATATAAATGATTTAGCTCCAGTTCTCTGTTCTACGCAAGTGAAGAAAGATGAAGAAAATGTGCACAGGAAAAACAACTTAGGGGAAAACTGTCTCATGGCACTCAAAAGCCGCCGTGAAGAAAATGTCTTTGCATGAGAACTAAGGGTAGGTAAATCCATTCAGATGAGAAAGAATAATTTAGATAGGAACCTGAACCTTGATGGGAAACTTGTACAAATACTCGCTGAGTTTCTCATTATCCCACTCACGGTAGCTGGTGCAAGAGAGCATAGCTGGTGGGAATCCTAGATCTGATCGGGAGCAGATTCCTGCCCATTTTCGTAACTCCTCAGGCATGATTCCAGTGACTTCAGATTAGTATCCTTCTGGTATTTTTTAACTGGTTTAAACACATTATGTGGAACTAGCCTCTTTGGAGGCTAAGTGTCTCATTTATTCAGAGATGTCTTCCTGCCAATATGTTTAAACCGCAAGCTACAGGAAGAATTCTAGTAGCAAGAAAAGGATTTAGACTTTGCAGTCTGCACAGACTCCCAGCAGAATGTTCAAGATAACCTCACCCTGAAATGGGGAAGGAATAGCTAAAGGGTGAAAATGTGAATCATCTGCTTTTGTACTTCAGTGGACATCACATAAATATGAATAGAGCATCCTTGTCTATAGCAATTAGGTCTGTGTCTGTCTCATGTTCCTGCCCCTAGAAGTTTTCCTTTTCTCTGTGCCTCAGCTGACTTCTTTTCACTGTCACTCCAACTGCCCTGGCCCCTACATAGCTTTCTGTTGACACCTTGACTTCATTGTTGACGCATAATCCTCATATTGACATAATTTCTTTTTTAGGATAAGTTTAAAGAGTGATTATTGAACTCCAATAAATTTTTTAGTTATTTGCATAACAACAGAGGGGTTTTTTTTATATTTAGTGGATGTTTTTCAGTAGAATTTAGAGATGCTACTGAAGAAATAGTCCAATATTGAATTTCAGAGGTGATAACCTCTGAGATACCAGGGTTGGTAATCTGAAGACTTGACAGTTTCAGAAGAAAAAAAAAAAAAGAAGACGAAAGGAAAAGAAGCTGGGAGGGGAGGGGATAAGGCTTTGACCCTACTGAACTCTCTGAACCTAAAAGGCTGTTTGCTTCTAATAGCTTTTGAACACCATCAGCTTTTGCCTGAGTAACACAGGTGGCTTGAAGTTAGGAACATAAGACTGGGAAAAATCAGTAGGCTTGTAAGAGCTGGGGCATTAGTCTGTGCCTTCCGGTCTCTCTGCTGTAATGGAATTTTTTTTCCTCTCTGCAAATGTACTGAAGTTCACTAGTCTCATCCATTTGTACAGAGATTGCTTATTTCAGGAGGCTGTGTCCTGTCTTTAATCTGCTGTTTTCACCCTATCCCCATTCTTTCTTCTTTTCCTTTCTCATGAGTCCATATCTTCATCCCCTCATTTCCCAGTAAATTATGTTGAAAGTCACTATTAAAATTCTTTTATGGTATTTTTCTTCGTCAGGCATTTTTAGATAGGTTTTCTGATTCACACCTTTAAGTTACAGTTATATGCTCTTTCTGATATTACCAGATATTTCTGTGAGGTTTGTAAGTACACAATTATTCATAAAGATTATACTGGGAAAAGAACAACAGCTGAGGTCTCTTCTGGACTATAATTTGTGCAGCTCAGTTTTCCACCCTAGCAAGATCACTCCACTCTTTTTTCAGTGGCTTTCTTCCTGAAACGTTTCACGGATTGCCTGGTGTCCTTTAGATAATGTTGAATAGCACACAGAGTGTTTCTTTGCTTTTGGCTCATGGCTGTACTCTGACATCCGAAGGGCTGGAGGAAAGGGAAAACAAAACAAGGCTGAGGCAGGAGTTTACATAGTGAAAGAGTCAATCCATGCTGGCATTTAAGTATTTAAATGCACTGGTTTGTTTGCCTTGCGCTAGGCTGTTGTTTTGGACAGTTGAACAGAAGGGCTCGAAGAGCACCAATTTTCCCATCTCATGTAAGCCACAAACCACAACTGCAGTGAGAATGTGGTCACAGTCCTGGCTGCATCTGGGGCGCTGTGCCAGCTGGCCGAGGGAGGGGATTGTCCTGCTCTGCACTGATGTGGCCTCACCTCGAGACCTCTGAGCAGTTTTGGGTACCACAATATAAGGAAGATATTAAACTATTACAAAGTGTCCAAAGGACAGCCACAAAGATGGCAAAGGGCCTTGAGGGGAAGCCATATGAGGTCATTTGGTCTGTTCAGCCTGGAGGAGACTGAGGGGAGACATCACTGCAGTTACAACTTCCTTGTGGGGGGAAGAGGAGGGGCAGTCACTGATCTCTGCTCTGTGGTATCCAGGGACAGAACCCGAGGAAATGGCCTGAAGTTGGGTCAGGGGAGGTTTAGGTTGGATATTAGGAAAAGGTTCTTCACCCAGAGGGTGGCTAGGCACTGGAACAGGCTCCCCAGGGCAGTGGTCACAGCAACAAGCCTGACAGAGTTCAAGAAGGATTTGGACAACGTTCTCAGGCACATGCTGTGACCCTTGGGGTGTTCTGTGTAGGGCCAGGAGCTGGACTCAGTGAACCTGGTGGGCCTCTTCCAACTCAGCATATTCTGTGATTCTGAGCCAGAGACAGCCAGTCCTGTTGCATATATTTTGGCTGACTTTCTCTTATCCACATGCTGTCTGTACTCTGCCTCAGTCCTTGCTTGCTAGTGCTGTGCTTTTCCATCTCCCCCTCTATCCTTTTTCCTGTCTCCTGCTCTTTGACTCACTCACCAAGAGGTGAATTTTATGGCCTGGATATGAACTGCCCATGTTCTCTAGTGCCCTGTTTACAAAGACATGTATATGTTTCAGAGTTTTGAATGTTGCCCTTTGCTAGCACAAAGTAACAAGAAGAAATAACCTTTTCTCCTTTCTTCCTTCCCCTTCTGTTTATAGAGAATTCTGACCAGAAAAAAAACCCCAACAAAGACAAATGAAGCACAGAGCAGGATGCCTAATAGGGTCCGAAGGGCTTCCCCCCAGGGAGCAGCTGCTTGAGACTTACTAACTTTTGCACATTTTACAGGAAAATGGTTCTTTCACTCTGAGATTGGCTTCAGAGGGCAAAAAGGTCTGAAACATTTGACAGAGGCTTCATTAATAGCCCTTGATGTTCTAGTTCTTTGCATTTTCAAGCCGTTCATCAACAGGAACAAAGCACAGATTACTTCAATAAGCTGATAATAATATGCATTTTCTTATTCATGTATCCTGTTTTCAGTGCATGTTAAGTTCATTCAAGTGAAGCTCTGAGTCTATAGCTGAAAAGGGAAACTTGAAGATGTGGCTGCTATTGACCCTTCAGCAGCATTGATCGGGGGGCACCAGTAATTCAGCATGCTTTGTTAAAGAAATCAGTAGTGAAGACAAAGATCTTTAGCCAGTGAAAACATCTTCTACCTGTGCAGGATCACAGAATGGTTGAGGTTGAAGGGCATCTCTGGAAATCATTTAGTCCAGCCCCTTCGCTCAAGGCAGAACCAAACCAGGGTATTAGTACATAATGATAAAATGCTACCTGAGCCTCCTCTTCTTCAGGCTCAACAATCCAAACTCTCTCGGCCTCTCCTTGAGTGTCAGCTGCTCCAGTCCATACTGGCCATTACCTGAGCTATTCATCTAACATCCACTTATCAAAGTACCTGGAAGTATTCTTCCTGTAGCGTTGAGAAATCTCTCTTCTATTGGCACAATTCTGTGTTATCTGAAGTGGGATGTTTATGGAAACGGAGTTCAGGGCTTCTGGAGGAGCGGGGCCTCCCTCATCCATCTGTCCTGAAAAGAGTGTTGATGCTCAGACAGTTTGCCACATTCACTGCTTTGACCTCAGGCTGCAGTTTATGGGAGCCTTTAGCAGAGTCTTGTGGCATACTCCTGTGTGTTGCATCTTTGCTTCACCCCTTTTATAGTAAGCTGACTTCTTGAAGCTTTATTCAGTGGTGTATTGAGGATTTTGGAATGTCTTTCCCTGGCGCTTCATATTCAAACTCAGGAGATTACCTTATGCAACAGTGCTCTCTTAAAGCATTGGCAGGTCTTGTTCCAGAAGTAACTAAATTATGCTCATATATATCAGTATGGTCAAAGGAATAAACCTGATGTTTTGTTTAGTCAGAGTTTAGTAAAATTGAATTAACTTTGTCTACCCAGTAGTGTGTGGTTGAACAGAAATTCCCAAGGGTGGAATCTCAGTGTACGCTTTTGAGCCAATTTCATTATTTTCTGTATAGTCATTGCTGTCTGAGAACTTAGATGTCTAACTAAAAAAAGTTATAAGGCAAGTTCTTGAATTTACACAGGTTGCATAAGCAGGCATGAAATATTTTTTATAGGTTCACCATTTCTTTTATTGTAGTGGGGTGATGATTTACATGGGACATTACCTGCTTGGAAAAGAATATTTTGCAGCCACTAAGGGCCTCAGGATATAAACTTGTCCCTGAGAAAGTAGAAGGGGAGAAAAGATGTCCGAATTTTTAAATAATTTTTTCCCCATGCAGTAGAAATTGCAAAACATTTGAACAGTAGGATGGGATTGTTGGAGTTACTTGTATTTGGCATACTCTGAAAGGGGTTTGTTCACATTTACAAAGCAAAAACAAAAATCTGGAAGGCTGAAACAGAAAATGACCAACTGCAACCAAAGCATTTGCTGCCTGCTTGTTCTGAATGTGCAATTGGCCTTGGTCTTTTAATTATAATCCATAGGGATGGCTCTGTTCCCTACCCACCCTTGGGCTTCCAGGAGCACTGAGTGCTTGGGGCTTGGGCTGCTAATGCTATAATTGAAACAGCTGCCCTGCTTTCTAAGTACTTTATTCATTCATCTTCTAAAATGTTGATGAATCTGTGGCATGTTCTGGGCCTTTTCTCTAGATATGAATCTCAAACAGAGTCACTTGCTAGATAGAACTAGTGAAGAGCATTTGCCACAGCTTTTAGTGTGCTGTCTCAGTTTTCAAAGAGGGAAGAAAATGGGAGGAGGTGGCAAGAAGGCTGCTCTGAGGCCATAGTGGTCTTTGAACTAAATTCACTTCACCTACAAGATGAGATGTCCTAATTCTGTTATTCTCAGTGACTTAAACGGCAAGCGAATGTAAAATATTACTAGGCCGAAAGGTCATTATTTTTACATTCTGCACTGATTTTTAAATTAACTCACACAGAGAAATGCCTCTTGGAATTGTGCTGTAAATGAGCAGAGCCTTGGGAGGGCCCAGCACTAATTCACAAAGGCCTCAGGCCAGGGGTTGCTCTGCAGCCCCTCCTTTCTCTCTTGCCTTGGGACAGCAGTGACCAGACTAAGTCGCTGCTGAAGTCCTTGATAAAATTTGAAAACTTCATGGAGGCAGTTGAAGCTGAAGTATACCCATGGTCTTTCTCTCTCCACCTTCCTTTATCTACTGTTTTTCCTTATCCTTGCATTCAGCCTGTTTCTGAATTGCTGTCTAGAAAAGGAGAGTTCAGTTATCATGTCAGATGAATTCCGCTTAATTAGCAGAAAGTCATCCCGGTGTAGGCTAATGGCAAAGCTGGTATGAGGCTGATAGTGGCTAACATGGATATATTCAGTAGGGCTGCAGCAGAAATGGAGTT
Source organism: Falcunculus frontatus (assembly GCA_013398115.1). Lineage (NCBI taxonomy): Eukaryota > Metazoa > Chordata > Aves > Passeriformes > Falcunculus > Falcunculus frontatus. The sequence goes on from VZRV01000144.1 coordinate 2,387,955, forward strand.
ATAGACTAAAACACAATCAGTTGACTGCTCTGATAGAGCTTTAGCACAATTTCATCTTCCTTCAGCCCAGTTCTCAGCCTATCCTATGGACTGAGGCAACTTTACCCTCCTTGTGACCAGAAATCAGTATATCCTGAGGCAATTTACCCAAGAAAGAAGGGTGCAGGAGCATTTGGATTTGAACTCTCAATTCCTCAGGAGCTGGTTCACCCAAAAACAAGCTGAAACTGCATAAAATCTTTGAGCTAGGTGGAGGTAAGGGCTGCTGTGGTCTGTAGCTTGGTTTTTATTGAGCCGTATTGATCATTCTTGGCAGATATGGAGCCTGAGAGCTCTGTGGTTAATGCCTGTTAGGGAAAATTAGAGGTCATTGTGAGACTTTGAGAGTCAATAAATTTAAATTTTGATGAAAAAGGCGAAATTCTACTTCAAAGTAGGCAACCCATGCAGAAAAGCAGTGAGGGAGGAAAGAAAGAGTGGAAATTTTACTGTGTTTTGTATCAGCCTACAGAACTTGGATTATGGCTGTAGTCTGCTCAGGAGAGGAAGAACAGCAAGGAAACAGTTCTAGAAAAGAGTACATTGAAAAATCCTCTTGATGTGGCATGAAACAGATGATTAATGTTAGGAAATGCAGTCTTGGTGTTGCTCCCCAGCTTATGCTGCCTGTAGGTGACCTAACAATATGTACCCTTGCATATGGATATTTTGCATACATGCAGCCTTTGCTGTCTGAAGTGCTCCAAGGTTGTTGCAGATTCATACAGGAAAACTCATCCTTGTCCAGAGTTTAATTTACATGTCATATTCAAAACAGGGTTTAAGTCAGAGCGTAGGAATAGTGCCTGGATTTGTTTGGCCTTTTTCACTGAGCAGGGTATTAACTTAATCAAGCCTCACAATACCCTCAGGCACCAAGTATACCTGTTTGTACTGATGTTCATAGAAATGTCACAGTGTTTCTAAAGTCACACTAAATATCATGGCAAGGACCTTCTTCCTCATTTTTGCCCTGTGAGAGAATTGTGGAATGATTTTCTTGCCAGCCTTTGCCCAATACAAGTGAGCTTGTAAGTGAAACTTGCTCTTTGAGGCTAAGTTCATAATTCTGTGCTTCTGAGATTTCCAGGATGCTGCAGTGCATGGTCTTCTTCCGAGAAGAATGTCTAAAGGCAAGTGCTATCCCAGAAAATATTATTGAATTGCAATTACTGATGTCGTTAGGGGAAAAAAAGAAAGACTACTTCAATTTGAAAAATAACTTAATGTGATACTGAGATGAACAGCATTGTCAGGACAGCTATTTTGGGAATGCATGAAAAGGCCTAGGTATTTTCTTTATCAGTAAATACTGAAGACAGTCATCATGCTTTCATGTGCTTTTAAAATTGCTGTTCAAAAACACCTTCAATTTCATTGGCAATATTAACCCAAGGAAATGAGCTTTTTGGTTTAGGAACCTTTTTATTTGATTGTGAGAAGCCACTATATTATACTGGAACATCTTGTGGAGTGTTTTCTATGCATGTTTCTTGTCAAGACTTTTCTTATTTATGCTCAAAGGAAGCGTGTGTGTGCCAAACATTGAGACTAACAGGCAAATGTATGCTGAGCTAAATAAAACATCTCCATGCTCCAGGTTCTGGGAAGCTGAGAAACCAGACAGTGGCTTATACTCATATCTGCAGGCAGTGACAGATGCAGTCAGCTACTCCTGACTTCCCTTCTGGATGTTCAGTGTGGCTTGCTCTGATTCCCTTTCAGAAATATCTAACGCTAAATGCAGAAGATTTAGATCAGTGGGACAGAAACAGTCTCAACATGTGTGGAAAAAGTAGACTTGACTGTTGGTAGCGTATTTGGAGCTACCCAGCAGATGTTAGTGGTGTATATATTGCAAATGTGGTAAGATGGTGCAGACGTTGTCAGCCTGGGACATTGCTGTGAGTGCTGCCATGCTGAAAGCTGTGCAAACCTCACTTTGGTGGCATTTCTGTCTCTTTAAAGCTGACATTTCTGTTGTTAAGTGGTGTGATCTGTCTGACTTCTGAAGTGCCATTTGCTCTGAAGAGCAGACACCAGCCTCGCAAGTTCCTTGACTTTGAGTACACTGACAAAGTGATTGTTTTAGTCACTCTTTTTATTTTAACTTCCTTCTCCATTCAAAATTGAGTCACACAATTCAAAGGCCCCCTTCCCCTACAGGGTAACTCTTACAATACCTGCTACATAAGCAGTAATGGACAGAACCTTTCTGCATTCCAAGCCTCATCTTTCCCGATTCACATCCTTCCTAACAAATAATTTCTTTCAAAGCTCTGTCTGAAGGAAGTAAATTAAATTGGAAGAGGAAGTTTTTCATCAGGAAATATATCTTTCATTTTCACCCCTGCAATTTCCTTTCATGTTACCCCTCACATTGCATGTGTATAGATATCCTCTGTATTGTACAGTTATATGAGAAGCATTTCACCTCTCTTTATTCTGCACCATGTTTTATTCTTATTTACTTATCTATTTTGCACCTCATATGGCACACACTCTGCCCAGTGCAATCACCTGCTACCCCTGTGCTGCAGGCAAAGACTGGAAACAGCTGGAATTATGGGAAAGGTGGTATTTGCTGAGGATTATCTGCCAGCCTTTTTTGTTTCTGGGAATCTCTAATACCCATTCAGACTATTTTTTTTTTTTTCTAACCAGACAGCTTTTTATGGAGTTTGACCTGATGAAATGGGTTTTAGGAGCCTCTAAGAGGAGGTTAGGAACTGCCTTGTAGTGGGTGGGAGTGCCTGGAGTAGATGTTTTGTAAATCCTTCTGAGACTAATGATTCAAACAATTCTTCATCTAGTCTTTAATCTTTCTTTATCTATATTGATATCTGATTTTCAAGTCTAGGTTATTACAGCTGCTAGATAATTGCAACATATTCCTAAAGGATACGCAGTTAATCACAGCTGTTCTCTTAAGTGAAATCTTCTCTCTCAATCACTGTTTGAACCTAACTTTCAAGCTAAAATCTTTCATAGCTTTATTTCCACCAGATAGGTGGTGAGCACACACAGTATTCCTACTTCCCTTCACCTGTGCCATGAAAAGCCATTGCTGAATGTGGAGGCAAAAATGCTGGTTTTAAATTGGTCTCCCAGACACAGCTACTGAGAATTAAATCATTTCAGAATGTGTTGCCAGTACTCTTCCTTGTGAAAAGACATCCTGTCTTTCTGAAGCCTTGACTGTATTTGGCTGTAATTAGGATTAGATTATGTTTTACTTTCAATATTTAAATAAAAAATGAAAGCTACTCTTTGGCACACCTGGGCGGTGTTGTGCATTGTGTTGAAAGGATGGAGTTTCCTTCTGATCCTCAAAGACAATTAAGTTACTCCCTGAAGCATGAAATTTAATTACCCTCATCAGAAGCAGTATGATGCAGTGGATTAGGACATAGGAATAAGAATAAGAAATTTTTGTCTGCCATCTTAGTTCCGTCTAGCTACTGACTAAATGAATCACACAACCTTACTGTGCCTCCTTTTCACCCACCTGAAAAATGAGCTGTTTGATTTCTTTGCTAAGGTGCTGTGGGGTCTGTAAAGCCATTTAAAGATATTGTGGTTTGTATGAACGCTCAGTGTTCCTGGGATTGCCTGGGCTAACATGCTGCCAGCAGTTATTGCAATTTGGTCTTGTACAATCAAATCTCATCTTTTGGCAGGATTAGTTTCATTAAAGTGGTGTAATCAAGCTGATATGCAAATAGGGAGAGGGCTACAAATGGAGGTGACACTACAGAGCCATTGTGCACCAGAAAAGTCTTCTGAGCTGTTCTTTTCACATCAGTTTTGGTGCTACATCTTGGATATGATAACTAATTTTAGCATCCCAGGAGTGCCTCCAACTATGTACTGCTCAAGAGGCAGAAGAAAGTTCCACTGTGCATGGTTTAACTGGGGAATGTAAAGGAAAGTTAAAGGCCACATGACCACATTCCTCTGGGCAAGTTGTTGAGCTCTACTGTACTTGCCATTGAAGAAGTCTCTTACTGGAGCGATTAGTCATGTCATGTCCATGGGGAGCTCACACAAAAAACCTCAGAATTGTTTCTTGGATGTGATGAAGTAGCTAATTAAAATAATTGTTTCTGTCATGTAAAAAACCAACAATGCTTTCTCCTGTCTCAACCACTCTTGTCCGACAGAGTTTTTGATTCGATGAGTTTCTTAGCGTGTCTGGAGCACTAAGTTTACATTTTGGAATGGTCAGTAACAAAAATTGTCCTGCAAGTACCTATATTACTTGTTCCACAGACTTTTTTAAAAGATTAGCTGAATTAATAATAACCCTGCCATTTTATTTGGTGGGTTACCTTCGAGGGGAAAGTTGATTACTCTCTTGGAGAGAGGTTTGCCCTCCACCATACAGCATAAATTCATCGTCTGACTTTGAATCCCTCTGCAGTTCCTCTGCTCTTTGTTCCAGGGCTGAGTCAGTATTAAATCCCATTAGAAGTTTCTCATTTTTAATCACAAGAATAAGATTTAATTGTGAGTGTGCAGTTCTTCAGTCAGTTACCTGTTTCAGTTCTTCACAGTGCTCAAATGTAAGTCTCCAAATTTTCAGAGCAGAGAATTTTCTTTAAGCAGGTTAGGAAGGCAAAATCTTCCTAACAGTGATTTTTCTAAGAGATGTTCAGGAAAGATATTTTTAAAAATAGTATTTTGACTCCATGGAAGTTAACAAGGACAGGTTTTTTCTGTAGGTTTTATCTTCTGCCATTTTAATAATTTTTCCCATCTAGAGTAGTTGTGTTGTGGTTGTGTAGCACGCTGTACGCACAGGAGAAGAGCTTACTACCCAAGAAACTGTAGTGGCTTAATTGCAAACTTCCGTTGTTGGCCAGGAATAAGTATAACACAAAAAAATATCCTTCATGGGCAACCTGTGTTTCACTGAAGCCTAAAGCAGTTTCTTCCATATTGCAGTATCTTCCCAGCTGTAAAATTCTCAATACAGCAGCTGTACAGAGGAGCCCAGTGTTGCAATCCTACAAGGAGGGTAATTTTAGCCTCCTTCCAGCACTCATGAAGGGGTATCTCTGCATTTTGGAGTCAAAATCTTGTTGGTTTCCTATTCTAGGCAGCATAACTACTCAGTGCCTGACTTATTGGTCAAACCAAATATAATTACAGCACATTTTCTTGGGGAGAGGTGGCAGTCTTTTTAGTTTCATCTTAAAAGCATTATAAGAGTAACAGGAAAGAAAACAATTGGAATTTTTATTATTATTATTATTGTTTTAATGGCAAAACTTTTGTGAAAACATCATCTAAAGGCATTTTAAGGAAAGGTCAGGGAAACGTTTTTGGAACCACTCACAGGGATGTTAAAAGTCTGATCCAATGACACTAATAAAGGTCTCAACTGTATTTAACCTACCAGTTACAGTTATGTCTTGCTTATGCAAAAGGCCAAAGAAAAGGGTAGAAAGACAACGGGCATTAAATCAATAGAGGAAAAGGTATACAATTTTTCTTTCTGTTGTAAAGTAAAGTTATAGCATTTTTCTTTCTCTTATAAAGTAAAATTATCAATGAGCAGAAGAATTAACATTGCAAACTTTGTGTTGCACATCAAGAATTTCCTCCTTTAATGCTAAATAATCTCTTGCATTATTGTACAGTATCTTTATTTGCTGCCATTTTTCAAGACTATATTATCATGCTTCAAATTCTGGAGCTGGTGTCATTTAAGTAATTTTAAGGTCAGTAAACTGAAATTACCCTAAAGTTGATAATTAAGAATTGCAAGACAATATATTGTATTGTTTGAATTAATAAGAGAGTTTACCCAGACTCTTATAGGTGATTTTATTTTTAATCCTCTGTCTCTATAAATTTTATTGGCATCTTCTTGAAAACATTTTTTAGTTTTCTGTTGGCTGGAGCCTGAAAAGGTTTAATCTGGTTCTTCCTTTTTGCCGTGCCCGTTAATTGTTGAAGCAAAGTCTGAAGCAGTATGGAGGTAAGATTAAAGCCTGTTATAAACTTCTGCATAATTATGCAATGGCATGCAGGATGGAAAAAGTTATGTTCTTTCCCCTATTTATCCATTAAAGAGAAAAAAATCTCTTTTGGACTTCTACTGCTAATTTTAGTTCTCCCCTTAACAAGGTTTCATTCTCAAAAATCAGCTTCTAATTTTTTCACTGCCTCAGGTGGATTTTGATGTGAAATACTCTGACACAGCTGCTATTATTTCTATTTAATTTTGTAATTCCCAAAAGTTTGCAGAACCTTTTACCAAAGAGATAAAATCTAAGTCCTTGCCAAGATACATTGCATTTTCCTCACAGCCATACCATGATCGATACTGGTAGCAAAAGGAGTATTTTAGGTGAGAGCCTGGACCTGAAGAAATAAAATCACACTGTTACTCAATTTACAGGAGTCTGTTAAATTCCACAATTTTTGTTCTGGGAGAATGGAGATGAGAGAGCAGAATAGAGCTTGAATTCAGAGAGTTTTTTCTCAAGCAGAGGAGATAGCTGGAAGTTCTCGTGTTCCTTCAACCTGCTATTAATTGTTGCTGGGAGCACATGAGCTGATTCATGACCCAGGAGGGGCCATGCAGCTCTTCATTCCCCACAACACAATTCAAGTGCAGTTAGCCCTGATTTACTAGGATTTATGCATTGGTTCTTTGGGGCTTTTTGCTAATAATTTCCATATTTTTCTTGCAAGTGAGAAACTTGCTTTCAAAGTTTCTCTAAAAGTGAGAAAGCAGTAGGTCTGTCAGAGCTGGGACAGTGTTCTGGGTGAAACTTAACTTCTGCCTTGGGGCCAGTGCAAACTGCACTCCACTGAAGACATAGGTGGTGACATAGGTGCCAGGCTGGCTGAAAGCATAGAAATTCATTCTACCTTCCAGAATTAGTTGGAAGTCTGGGGAATGATCACAAAGATGATTGCTGTACAGGGGATGTCAAAACCAGAGTCCCAAAGCTTGCTGCAATCAAGCATTTTGAAAACCCTCTTTAACAGGATGAAAGAGTATGTGAGTGTTAATTGGATTCAAAATCACTTAGCCATGAAGGTAGACAAATGCAGGAGTGCAGGTATTCTGGCTTGAGACTTTACTTGAGAATTCTAGCACTTCTTTTTTTTAATGCACTGCCTCTAAGAGATCATCCTGACTTGCACTTGCAATTAATCAGTGCTGGTATTACCCAGAGGAGCATGCAAAATGGCATCCAAAGCATTAGTGTATTGATTAGAATTAATCAGGAAAGTGTTCCTTCTGAAGCTACATGCCTCATGAGCAACCAGAGAGTTTAAATTACCTCTCTTAAGTTTTCATGACAACTGGATTGTGGCTTCTGAAACCTAGAACCTGGCAAACCGAGTCATGGATGGGAAGCTTAAGAAAAGTTACATTATGGAGAAGTACTTTGGCTTGTTCAAGATTTAACACCTCACCCTTGCAGGGCTGGGAGAGGCCAAAGGTTGTCTCCAGCACACCTTCACATTTAGGAGTGCGAAAGATTATGAGGAAGCCACTTTGAAATTCAGCCCTTGTACTCCTGTATAAACCTGGGCTCAAGTTCTGTCAGCAGCACTTCCTGTTTTGGAGAAGAGCCTTCTAAGAGAAACTCTGGAGGTTGCCCAAGCTTTCCTTTAAGCAGCTAGTTCTTTCCAGGTGACATATCCAGGTCTGAACTTCCTTAAAGTCTGAAAATATTTGTATCTAGGATTTTGGGTTACTCTGACACTGAAGACCACAATGTTATTAGTTTCTGTCTAAACTGATGTATATGGCAGATTCTAGATATCTGAGCCAAGTTCTTTCTTACTGCAGCTTCAGCGAAAGACCTGATGGATCTGACTTGTTGTACCAAGACACTGAGCAGTGCCTAACCAATACAACATAGTGTGTTGCTTTGCAGCATAAGGGTTTTAATTAAAATGTTAAACTGCAGACTTTTTTATTGCTTGAGGCAGTATCCAGAGAGATCATCATGGTTATTATGGCCACTGTTGTGGTAGAAATAGGCTGTGATGTTGAAGGCCGTGTGATGATAGCTCTGAGTACAGTGAATGATGCCTTTGTCCTTGCAGTGGCCAGCTCACCGGGCTGATTCTTCACTCTGTAGAGTGCTTGGAGGTCATGCAGAGGATAACGGGAGTAATCTGTTACCTGCTGTTATTTGCTTTTGGGATCTATGTTTCACAAATGCAGAATGGTTGAGGTTGGAAGCAACCCCTGAGATTCAGTAGTCCAACTTCCCTTCTTGATGCAGGATGAGCTAAAACAGGTTACCCAGAGCTATATCTGCTCCCATCTAAGTATCTGGAAATAGAGACTCCATAAGATTTCTGGGCAACTTGTTCTGGTGTTCAGTCACCCTTACAGTAAGTTTTGTCCCGTGTTTAAATGGAATTTCTGGTCTTTCAATCGAAGAAAAGTGCCTTGTGCTTGCCTGTTGTCCTTTTGTTGGATACCACTGTCTGATTCTGTCTCCTTTTCATTCATCCATAACATATCGACACTGATAAGATCCTTCCTGAGCCTCCTCTTCTCCAGGCCAAGCAATCCTAATTTTCTCAGCCTCCCCTTGTATGTCAGATGCTCTAGTCCCTTAATCATCTCTGTGGCTGTTTGCTGGACTCACTTCCATAACTCATGTCTGTCTTGTACTGGAAAGTGCTGCACTGGACCCAGTGCTCCGGAAGTGTCTCCCCAGTGCTGAACAGTGGGGAAAATCACGTCTTTGGTCTGTGGTTCCCAGTGCAGCCCAGGAAGCTATTGGCCTTTCTTGGCACTGGGGACACATCTCTAGCTTAGGCTCAGCATTTTGTAGACCAGGACCCACAGGTTGTCTTCTGCAAAGCCACTTTCCAGCCTGTGCTGGTGCATGAGGTTGTTGCTCCACAGAAGCAGTGCTTTGCACTTCCTTTTCTTGAACTTAGTGAGGTTCCTGTTGGCCCAAATTTCCAGCCTGTTAATGCCCCTCTCAGTGGCAGCCCATCTGTCCTGTGTATCGATTGCTTCTCCCAGTCTTGCTGGAACCTTGTTGATGGTGCAGCCTCTCCCATTATCCAGGTCATTAATGAGGACAGAAAACTCTATAAAACCAGAGGTGCACCCCTAGTGACTGGCTTCCAGCTGGACTTGGTACCACTGATGATAACCCTCTAAGCCAGTCCCCCTCACTGCCCACTTCTGTCATCTGTGCTCCCATCAGTCAGTGATGATGGGATGGGAGACTGTACCGGAAACCTTATTAAAGTCAGTGACAATGGGATGGGATCCAAGTACTGGAAACTTTATTAAAGTCAAGATAAGCAACATCCTGCTCTCCTCCTCCAGCAAGCCTATCATCTCAGCACAGAAAGCTGTCAGATTGGTGAAGTATGACTCCAGTATGAGGAGGTTCCATACACAGTGTTTCCCCACCTATCCCAAAAGACAACTGAAGAATCTTTCTGTTACCTTGCTAAAATGCTTTCTAAAATTAGATTCGTAACACGTAGGCCGCTGATAGAAATTTAATAAAGCTACTACTAATTAACATCTGATACATATTGGTTATGCTGAAATAGATCTTGATGATGCTGCTGCCAGGCAGCCTATATATAGTACAGGATGTGCAAATGAGGATGGGTCTGTGCAGTACAGTGTGTTGTATAGAAGGTCTGGAGATCGGAGTCCCAAATCTGCCACAGAATGATGGCAGAACTGATTCCTATCCAAATTTGCCCACAGGTGCCTCTGCTGACCCTGTAGCTATTTTTAGCATCCCAGATAAATCCACCAGTTAATGTCGTCTTTGTCTCCAAAGTAAGAGGCTGATACTTGATATTTCTTTTCACATAAATCTTTGAATCTCAGGCAACCTATTGTAAGAATTTGTACCACGAAGTATGAATATATTTTGTAATGAATCTGGGCTTGAGTGAGTCTGCCTTTTCCAGTCTTGCGTTGTGGTGATATAAAACACCTGCTTGGCAACAGCTCTGGGAGTTAATAAAGTTTCTGTGGTAAACTATGAGAGGCCTGAGAATCTCAAACTAAAGTTATTGCACCAGTAACTCAAAAAAGCAATTCCTAAAACTCCTGGCACATTTATCCAGAGGGTTAGCAGTAGCACAGAAATGGAAATCATTGTTGAGAGCCACTGCGTACTTGGAATTAAAATCCATCAGTCTTCTGAAGCTGAGGAAAACAATTTTCATGACATACAGATGCTTTTGTATTTCATAATCAAAATTAATCTAGGGTCAGTTTTGACTCTATTTGTAGAGAAATTTGTATCCTCTAATCCTTATAATATACCTAAGTTGAGATGACAAGAAATAACCCGCACAGAAGCTAGGCACTTAAAATATTCTCAATGCTTCATTCTATTTAATTTCAGCAAAAGCAGATTTATCTCTTGGGGGAGTGGGACAGAAAAAGAGCAAGGACGCCAACATCCTTCTCTCAAGTGGAAGCCTCAAGCACAGAAGGTGGAAGATGAGATGTGGAAATGAAAATAACTGTAAAAACAAAAAATGAAATTTAGCAGTCTATTTTCACTCTTCTCAGTGGAAAAAGAGGGAGGAGGACACCTCATAAATTGTTAAAAAGCTGCGTTTGCTTTTCTGAGTTGCAAGTTGAACTGCAATAGCTGCCAGCAGGGTCCTGCAGCCCTTGCTTAGGACTTTTCTTTAAGTCCTTCACATACCTGTTGGCAGCTCCCTTGCCTGCTGGGAATTTTGTTTAGTTCAGTGGAGTATAATGACACCATTGTGTCCCTGAGGAGACAGACAGAGTGTCTGCCTCTGGAACCGAGAAAAGTCTCCTCCTTTTTGTTGCGGTGTAGGGTCTGCAATTTGGGATTGATCCATGCTCATAGCAGGCACAAGTGATGGTCAGTTGGTGCAAATGTCCTACACACACGTTGTTATATTTCCTTTCAGAAGGGTGTCTTAACTTCATAACATCCAAATTTTGGCATGCTTCTGGAGAAGGAGATTCTTGTAATGGATGCCAGATAAACTGTGTAGCTTCTTGTTCTCAGAACATCTGTTCCAGAGGGTTCTCTTCCCTGAAGAAAAAGGTGTTCTTTTGCACAGCTCATGGACAAGCACAAACACATATACAGGAAGGTGATGGGGGTACTTAAGAAGGAAAACTTTTTGTAAGAGCAAGAAAAAATGTGGGTTTTTGTCTAAGAGCAATGAAACATTTCTGACAACTAGAAATAGTTACAGTCTTCCCCTAAAATGCTTAATATTGGTTTTTAAAAGCAACTTAAAGAAACACAATTTTTTGCTCTCATCTTTTAAAAGTTGCAGCTGAAGCTGCATTTCCTAATAGGCTCTGTTAGACCCTGTTGGCCTGTTAGACTCCAGCTAGCCACTTACAGTATGCTACAGGGACCTTTTTCTTTGGTGCTGGCTTTTTCCTGTAACAGAAGAGAAGTGTGAAAAAGTGGATTAGTAGTGGCTGAGTGACTTTACAGAATCTCCTGTCTCTGATCATGTTTATGGTTAGTGAGCAGGCTCTGGTAAACTGGAGTGAAACGGGATGCGATCCCTATCACTGCTGAGGTAACACGTGCCTCTTGGGAAGCAACCCTTCACAAATGGTGCCAAGTGGTTTTACTGGCAGCCTGTGCCCAAGGAAGAAAAGGCAGATGGGCCAGACCATGGTATTGTACAAGTGTTTAATTCCTTAAGGTTTTCGTTGCAGATTTCCGGTATGTTGGCAAAAAGATACTTGTATTTTTACTGCCTCCCTTTAGACATGTCTCACAGGATAAAGAATTGGAATCTGGGGTCTAGGAACAGTTCTTGTGCTCCCTGGCTGAAAATTATTTCAGGTTAGGCAGCAGACCTAGCTGATCAGAGTGGAGGAGGTGGACATTAAAGACAGCTGGGCATTGATGTCTTCTAGCATCTCGGGGAATAAATTAAACTCATAGAGGCTTTTTGTTCTCATTTACTCTTGGCAACAAGCAGACTAAGTTGAAGCACTCCTGGAGTGTGGATATTAATCTCCAGGGCTGCCAATTCACTTCTTTGATTTACTTGCTGGGAATTTTTATCGTTTGGGAGAGAGGTAAGTAGGAGAAGAGGGACAGGAAGTGGAGGAGGAGAAATGGGCATGTTTTAGTTGTGTTGCTTGGCGCACAGATAGATGCTCCAGCTAACTGTTTTAGAACCAAAGAGTGTTAGCTCAGCCAGTGCTGGGAATTACAGCTATTGCACAGCCCTGGAGACTACCCTATTTCCTGAGTGACTAAGAGACTTTTTGGTGAGAATCAGGAATGATATTTAAAGGGGGTGTGTATGTGTGCTACAGATTTCACAGCTTGCTTTGCACAGAGAGTTAAGCTTCTTTTAAACAGCAGGCAGACATCTGTGGGCACAGAAGTGTAACAGAAGAGAGCCATAAGCTGCTGTTTAGTTGGGTTTCCACATCTTAGCTGGGTGGAAATCTTGGTGCTTGGAATCTTGCTTTTGCAAAATCCATGGGAGGGAAAGGCCCTGACCATGGGGCACTGTGAGGGAAGTGAGGACTGGGGTAGGAGGCACAGTGTGACCAGCCATAAGTGGAGCTGCTTCTTTGGGGGATTTGGTCCTTGTAAAGTAGCCTTTCTTACAGCTCTTCTCCTTTGTTCTTTCCCCTTGCTGTATGATGAGACCAGATGGGTGTTGCTTCAAAGGAGAGTTGGACACCTGGAGAAACCATTTCGGATCTCATTGGAGTATATTCCTAATGGGAACAGGAGCCTAGCAGCCGTGGATTCCTTCGCCATGAAGAACTGCAGTTCAGGTAACAGAGCATTTTATTGCTTCTAGCTCATAGTACTTTGATGCCTTTTTGGAGAGAAACATGATTTCTGACTGCTGCAGAAACCACAGAATGAAAGGTTCTTGTTAAATAAATAATTTAAATTATTAAAAAAATATATAGGGTCCCTTTCAGGGAAGAATCTTTTTTAATGTTGCCTTAAAAGTTTCCTCCAAGAAGTTAAAAACAAATTTGCTTTTTTGTTTTTTGGTTTTGATTTTTTTTTTCCCCATTTGGAAAGAGTAGCTATGAAAATTTAATTTGGGGAGAAAAGAAGCAGTATTCATCCTGGCTTGCTAGATGCATATCCTGACAACTTCACTTTTCTGCAGCAGAAAGTAGAACAGATGAGGGGTTCCTAGACAGATATCTTGCAAGCTGCCTTTTTTTATGTTTGTGGTTACAAATTTCAGGGTTGTTTTTTAAACAACTGTGGAAAACTTGATTCTAATAAAGTATGCCTTTCTTTGGCCATGTTCCAAAGTGGATATTGCTGAGTAGCCCCTAATAGCTCCATGCGATGTGTGGAATTTTAATAATGAGCAACCTAAATGGGGGTTACTTTTTTAAATACAAGCTATGTGATCAATCCAAGTATGTAAATTTAGTGCTCTGTGCCAGAAGCAGCTGCATATTAGTTCTACCAGTTTTATGGACACTGTGAATCATACTGAAATCTTTAGGTGGCATGTCAGTGAAGAATATTACTACTTATAGCTCTTAACACATTTCTTTTTGTCCATTTTATTTATTTGGAGTAGTGCTGAGTTGAGCTGCATGTCCTTCTTTTCAACCTCTCTAGGACAGGGAAATGTGCTGCAGAACATACATTATTTTGGTCATTTACCTTGCTCTCCACAAAGGCCAGTTGTATTAAAGGATTTATTGCACTGTTTGTACATAAAGGTGCTCTCTAAGCTCCAACAAGGAGCAGCCTGACATTGTGCTGGAAGCAAAGGCGTGTGCAGACACAAGGCACCCGTTCTGCTGCTGGTGTAAGGACACAAGTCCTCCACAGTGCTCTGGGAATTCAGTGCAACAGGCTGTGGGCACAGGAACTCCTCTCTTGGGAGCACTTGAGGGCGAGCCAGAGGTGCCAGGCTGTGAGCTCTCACCAATACCAAGCACTGCTCTGCAAATGACAGATGTTGAGTGCTGAGGCCATTAAGATACATTCTGAGCAAAAGAAGGAACAAATCTCCCATTTTGGGTGCAGATTTGTAGCAAACAGCCACTCCTCTGCTCTGCTTACAGGACACAGTGCATGAACAATACCACCAGAGAATAAAAACCACTTGTTCTTTTATTTTCAGTTGGTTTAGGTCACTAAGCCTTTTGTGCGCAGCTGAAGACGTGGCCGCGTACTTTCACGAGGAAAAAGCGATGAGCAGCTGAGGGTGACACCTTAAGCTTGGAGAAAATAGGGAAAGTAATAAGAAAAGATTAATCTAAATCTAATTTTTCTGCAGCTGTTAGAAGCCTTTGGGCAGCTTAGCTACTTGGATACCTTAATGCCACTGAAGCACATAAAACATGGGTGAATTTGAGAAAGAAATATCTGAGAAATGGAAACATGCCCTCAGCCTGATTTTTCTAAGCCTTTTGAAGACTATAAACATAATTTTAAAATAAATTAAGGTGTACATACAGTCTTAGGAAGTTCGGCTACCATTTCCATAGGCGCAGATCCAGAATCAGAGAATCACAGAATAAGCTGAGTTGGAAGGGGCCCATCTGGATCGTCAAGTCCAAATCCCAGACCTGCACAGAACACCCCAAGGGTCACACCATGTGCCCAAGAGTGTTTTCCAAACCCTTCTTGAACTCTGTCAGTCTTGGTGCTGTGACCACTGCCCTGGGGAGCCTGTTCCAGTGCCCAACCACCCTCTGGGTGAAAAACAACAAGGGCTTGAAGAAGGTCGAAATTTGAGGTTGGAATTTGCTTTTGCATGTTAGTGATTCCACTTTTTTGAGTTCCTTAATCATAGAAAAGATTTTGCGTAGAAAAAAAGTACTGCATTTGAACTGAAAGAACAACAGGTTATATGGGATTGCATGGGAAATTGAAATTAAATAGATTCAGATGCTGATAAAATGATGAATTTTTTAAAAATCCAAAATTAAAAAATTCTAGTTACTTGACACTTTAATATCTTCACGTTTCCCAATTCCCATAATAGAAGGAAAGCTCTTAGAGGTTTTTTTTTTTCAGCTTTAGGATTAGAATTTGATCAGTGAGCCCCTACAGTCAATACAAAGACTGCTTGTACTTCTATAGGTTTTGTCTCAGGACAACTAACAGGTAGTGTTGCCCAGACTGCTACAACCGATTGACTTTCAATTACTGACTTAAATGTGAAGCAAATTGTGTTTGTCAGTGTGTAAAACCTAAGCTATTGATTGCCTAATTCTCTTTCTTACAACTTACTATTTAAATAAGTGCAGTAGCCAAAGGAAAAAAACCAACAAATTGCAGAGAAGTAATATATTAATTTAATAACATCAGTTAAGAAATTTGTTACTTATACAAGTAAAGTAATTGGTGCAGTGGCATTTTATAGTTGATGGTAATTTCTAGTAATAAAAATAGAGTTCATTTCCTAAGTAATGTATTGACTTATTTATGATATTTAATGGGTTTCTTACTGATTTTTTATTGCAGTTGTAAATTAATTAATTTGCTAACTTATTTCCAAAAGTCTTAATTAAAGTACTTATTAGTAGGCACAAGTAAATGACAAGACATTGTTTTACTTAGCAATGTTCGATTTGCCAATTGTAAGTAAATTTTTACCTACGGGGCGTGGAGACCAAATGTTTCTGAAATGTGTTAAAGGTTTAATGATGCTCCAGGGCTGTTAAAAGCAGTTATTTCAGACACTCAGCCTGTCCAAGAGGAAGCACTTAGCTTTCAAGTTTTCAAGCTCAGTAAGCAACATAAAAACCATTTATTTTGGAGAGGGGAGAGACCGTGTGTTGTTGATGAAGTTAATGCTTCTGTCCACTCAGCAATAGCCTTTTTTCAGTAGATACTGAAAGTACATAGAAATACACATTACCTTCAGAGCTGGTAGGCAGTTAGTTCTGTAATGATCTGATGGGTGTAATATGTATGCAAATTTCTGAAAGTAGGATTGAAGGTTGTATTAAAGGCAAAATCCTTGATCTAAAGCACAGGACCTCTCAGGAAAGGAAAAATTTTGAAGATCAGGAGGTGATTTTACTGAAAGAAGAGATAGCAATGGAAGAGTAAAAATACAGACTTAAAACACGTCTGAAGAAATATGACCAACTGCCAGATATAATTTTTCATGATTCCACTTGATAAATATTCCAGCAACAGATTTATGAATCAACTGCAGGAGATCAATAAGGGCTTTCTCCAGACAGGATTGCTTATGCATCTGAATCATTACTAAAATGATGTTTTTGTGCATTAGGACAAAACCTGGATATGTATCATTTCGGTTTTCCCACATGCTCTCTTTTTGCAGTTTATCTTATAAATTAATTTGATGACAGGATGTTGTGGTTAACTGAACTTAATGAAATACCAGTGAGCCCCTTTTTAAAATGAGTTCTTGATGCTTCCTACTGGAAAATTGCCTAGAAAAGTTAACCTCTTCCAAACAGAAAACTAAGATTATATCAGTGTATGAGAGAGAATCACAGAACAGGCCAGGTTGGAAGGAACCTGAGAAGAGAATCTGGTACCACCTTTTGTGTGAAAGGGAGTCTTGGTGAAATTATCTAGAACCCTGACCAGCTACATCTTCCAAATCTCCAGTGATGGGGACTCCATCACATCCCTGGGGAGATGCTCCGGCAACTGCATCTTCTCACAGTAAAAAAAAATTAAACATACATTTCAAATGGAAGTCCCACATGACACACAGCTCATTTAGATGTTAATAACTAATTTTAAAAAAAAAAGTGTAACATTTAAGTAATTTTCACTTGGGTAGAATTGCAGGATATTTGCAGAAGATTTATTAAACCACTACATTAATTGTGACAATATTTTATGTTTCATTATTTGCTTGGTTGTATTTATGGGATGGGGAAGAGAAGATGTGAGCCTTTAGTAGAATCAACGATGTCATCTTATATGGTCTGGAGATACACTTCTGTCCAGAAATTCAGGGGATTGGGTGAACAGAACAATGAGCAGTCAGTATTTTGCCATTGTTATTAAACTGAAAAATAAACATGATTAAAAAAGAAAAGTACTCATAATTTCAGAAGTAGCTGTCTCTATCTGAGGTTTAGGATTAACATTTGCTGTAAGATTACTTGGCCTGTCCAGGTAATTTTTGTGTAAAAGAAGCTGGATAATTTCCTTTGGCATTAATGCCATGGTTAAGAACCTTACCAAGCCAGAGAAAAACTCCAGAGCTAATTGGAATCAACAGGATTATTCAGTATGTTTGTATCATGTTTCTTCATTTAAAAAAGTAAAATTAGGCAGATTGGCTGCATTTTCCATCAAGTGGCCTATGCTATTTATACAGTTCAACTGCTCTGGTTTTCCTGTGGGTCTAATTGCACTAAGTAGGCATTTGGAAAAGCCTTACTATTTTAAGAATATTTGCTTTCAAATGCTTTGGCAACCACCTTCTTCCCCATTCACCTCTGCTCCCCCATGAGCTATGACTGATTATTCTGACTTCAGCTTGTGTGCCAAAAACTATCTCTAACCTGCTTGTGTTGTAATCCTGTAGGGATCTTGTGTTGGAGAAAATACTGCTTTGCAGATGAGGATGGTGGCTGTAGTAAAGTTAAATCATTTTAAAGTCATTCTAAAGTGAAAGTTATTTCACTTGCGGTTTGTGCCAATTTTAAGTAAAATAAATTTAATGAACTTGTTATGGGACTTATCTTTGTTTTCACTTTCATCTTTTTTAAATTAAGTTATTGTAACGCTAGGAATAAAAAAAATTAAGCAAATTTAGTTTTAATATTGCTTCCAGAAAAGGCACAGTAACTCAATTAGTGGTAGAGTAGCTTCTTGCAGTAATGAATTAGTGATTACGCATTTCTGTTACTGGCTGTGAACACCTACTTCTTGCAGAGCCAGATTTAGACAGTGGTGGGTATGTTGAATAATTTAATCTATTTAGGATCTCCATGTGCTCACCAAAGGAGCAGCAGGGGGGAAGCAAACCTGAATATCTAGAGAATTTGGGTTTCATAGGTCTGCCATGCCAATTTTTTGGCAAATGGGACAGTGTCCTGTTGTTTTATTTAGTAATCAACTGACCATCTATTTGGGGTTATAAGATGTGGAGGAGGGAGATATAAAGAAATGCTTTAGGTGTTGTAATACTGCACTTAAAACTTGTCTTTAAGATAGATGTCTTCATGCAGGAGGTTGAAAGGCTTGAATCTGCCACAGCAGCTCCAAATAGGTGTGCCTTACCAGAGTGAGCAGGTTCATCCTCTCTAACTCAGAACAGGCTGGATGACTCGGGTTAAGAAACAGAATTAAGGAATCTCAGCCTTTAAAATCCAAAACTTCAATAATCCAAAGAGAAGGACCTGCTCATAAGAAGTGCTAGGAACTGCTCAACATTGCAAATGTTGGCACTTGTGGGCCTTAAGTACTTTTTAACACCTTGAAGAATTGGCCAATACATTATCTTTTTAATGCTGTATATGATTTTTATCCTGACCTTCTCCTTTAATTAAGGCTTATTTCAACAGGGGAGCCATTGATTCAGTGAAAGAAAATGAACTCTATAATCTGCTTTCCCCAAATTGAACTTATTTTTATTACTATTAATTGCTGCCACTTAGTTCTTGTGATGTTTTAACTGCTTGGATTTATTAAAACAATCATAGCATTTGCTATTATCACTTGAGAAATGGGAAGGACAATGATGATTTACAGATGACCCAACGATTTTAACCCAGTATTACTCCAGATTCAAAGATTAACGCAATCTGACTCTACCATGTAAGTAAATGACAATCTCACTCTCTCTTTTTCTCTCCTTAATAAACCCCTAAGTTTTCAAAGGACTGCTAGCCTGCAACAGAGGGCGTGGAGATCCTTGATTTTGCAAAAGAAAGAGTCAGGAATAGTTTTGTTCTGAGTTTTGTTTTATATCCATGAGGTTCCCTACGAGCTGTAGGAAAGTTTTGTTGGTTTAAATAGGGCTGGTGTTTGAAGTTGTTAAAACTTGACTGTGCAAGTTGATTCATGTTTGTGAAAAATCGCAGTGGTCTTTGTGAAGAACTGAGAGATGGTGGGGAAGCTTAGAAGGTCAGACAGAAGAGGGAGATGATCAAGCAGAAAGGAAATGAGTCGGACTGAGTCAGCAAAAGAAGAGACACATAGAATCCCAGAATGGTTTGTGTTGGAAGGTACCTTAAAGATCATCTAGTCCCAACCCCCTGCCATAGCGCGGGACACCCTCCACTAGACCAGGTTGCTCAGAGCCCCATCCAACCTGACCTTGAACACTTCCAGGGATGGGGCAGCCACAGCTTCTCTGGGCAACCTGTTCCAATGCCTCACCACAGTGAAGAATTTATTCTTAATACCTGATCTAAGCATCCTCTCTTTCAGTTTGTAGCCATTCCCCCTTGTCCTGTCACTACATGCTCCTGCGAATAGTCTCTGTCCATCTTTCTTGTAGGATCCCTTCAGGTAATAGAGAGAGGGAGAGCTGAGGAAGGAGAAGAGATGGTGATAAACCGCTAACGCTGAAAACAAATGACAGGATATCAGGCAGGAATAATTGGTCTAGATGGTGGAAATGATTAAAAAGTTTGACCAGTTAGAAAGTGATTGGAAGAAACATTTACAATCCAATTAATTAACTAGAGCAATCAAGCTTAATCAGATAGTCATTCAATCAACCAGACTGAACTAACTAGGTGGATAATCTGTTGAACCGGCAAAGAAACCAAGTGAGGGAAATGCAGTGAGTTGTCAAAATTTAATGAAATGTGCAAGAATTAATCGGTTAACATTTAAAATTAACAAAAGCAAAATCTAAATATGTAGGATGTTCAGATGAAAGCTAGTCCCTTTTTTGTGGCACATCTCACCAGAGCCTCAGAGGCATTAATGAGCAAAATACATTTTGGAAGATGAAGAACAAGAATGAGGAGAAGATGGCACAATGAGAAAAGAAGATATTCTCTGTTTACTTGAAAATGAAATAATATCAACAGCAAGAACTTTATTTTTTTAAAAGCCTGCCTAAGTGTCACATACAAATGATGGCTCCTGAGGTGGTTACCACTTCTCTGTAGTAGTGCAATGCATACAAGATTGGAAAAAAAAGGTATAATTCCTTCTCTTTCTTCACAGGGTAGAGTCATTTAGATTTTGGCTCAGGACACTTCTATACCTCAGGGCTTATCCTCTGAAATGTTGAAGTCCAGCTTGGTTTCTGTGTCTGAGAGGTCTCACTGTAAATCTGCCCCAGTCGTGCTGTAAGATGCTGTCCAGCTCTTCCCTCTTTTTGTCCAACTCCTTTCTGCCTCCAGGAGCCCTGCTTGCTTTGTCCTGCTGTTCTGTTCCTGCCAGGTCTACTGGAGTCAGCTTTCCAAGCAAACCAATTGCTAAACCAGCCCATGGACGTGGTTTAACAATCCTGCACCGTATCCAGTCTGGGAGAGGTGTGGCACATTGGTGCCAGCAGTGATGGATACAGTGACAGTCTGCAATAGAACAACTGAAACCAAAAAGCCTCGACCTTGTAATTCCAAATCAAATCCATAATCCATAAATAGAAATGACAACTGACTAAAACTACTGCATTGGGGGTTTTTTTCCCCCTGAAAAGTTTAAGGATCTGTGAAGGGGGCCTGAAATTTTCTGAAAAACAGTGTGTGCCCTTTCAACAAATGAAAGTCCTTTCTGCTATATTTGGAAACTCACAACCAGTGGCTGCCCATCAGATTCTCAGTTAGTGTCATAAAGCCTGTATGTCACAATTCTTTTACTCTGAAGTTGTGAAAAACGTGGAGAGAGCAAGGAACTTTTAAAAGCTGGCAAGTGACTTAGGAGCACAAATTAATGGGAACCACACTCCTTAGTCCCCTAGGAGTTTTCAAAAATGCCATCATTACTGCCTGGCACTGAGGCGTGCCTTCCATCATGAGGATGAGAAGGGACAGAGTGTGCGCTGTGCCTCCATGGAGGCAGCCTTACCGAGTGCCTCCATAAATGAGGTGTACAGGGCTTTTATGAATTGAGCCTTTGAAAGCCCTGCTAGCAAGGCTTATTGATCCAGGAGTCACACATGGATGGCAAGATCTTAAATTGCAGTCAGTTTTTGTTACATGAAAGAAATGTTAAGAACATACCTTTTCCCCTCCCTCCCTCCCTCCCTCCCTTTTTTTAAATTACTGCCTGCAAAAGTTTTGTATAACTGGGAGGTTGCAAGCAATTAAATGAGTCAGCTGGATCCTGGGTCCAATTCCAGACTGAAGTGTACTGCTCATGGAACATGATTGATGGAGTATCAGCGAACTTGTAAGCAGAGTAAGAGGTTTGGAAATGTTTTTCACATCTACAAGGAAATATAATTTAGTCAACTCTGTAAGAAACATTTATCATGTTCCAAAAATATCATCAGTGGTAGAATTTTCATTTGATGTGAATACAGATGAACAATACAGCTATTTGGATACCTAAAAACTTTGAGAATTGAGAAGCAATCTGTCTGGTTCTGTGAGATGATGGGTTGTGCCATACTGGGATCTAAGCTATTTTGGTGGAATTGTGTATGCCTCAATCCAGAGTAAATGATTTCTTGGAGACTACAGCAGTGAATATTCCCTGCACTTAAGCCCAAATGATGGGCTGGATTTTTAAAACATCATTTAGAGCTATAAGCAACAACTGCATAAATCCAGCATCAGGTTATACAGTAAAAAAAAAAAAAAAAAAAAAGAAAAAGAAAATTATGAAAATTCAGTATTTCTGTAATATTATCAGTGTTGCTCTTGAGTTCTAAAAAGACAGTGTTGTCTCTTTAAGCTCCTCATGGAATGTATGTACAATGTATGTACACATGTTCCAGAACATAAGTTAATTAAAACATAACAAAAAAAAAAAAAGCAATTGCTATAAAATCAGAAACATTAAGTGCAAAGTTTTGGCAACAGTGTTAACTCATTCCTCTTGCGTACTCTTGTTGTACACATCAGTAACAAAACAGTAGCAAAATGACTCACCTGTCTGCAAAAATTGCCAAGTGGCTTAGACAGCCAAGTAAAGGAAGTATTTCTTGCATGGGAGCTATTTCCCAAAGTAAAGGAAGTGAGTAACTATGCAGTCACTTGTGAGGAGTTTCTGCCAGTGAAATTACTAAAGCACACTGTGCATCATCCCAAGAATTGTTGGCGCCTCAAGTGTTTGCACCAGCTGAAGATCTGCTCCTATTTATTTATCAAAGCTTTTGAAAAATGGAGAGCCTAACAAGAGGTGTGATAGCAACGCTGCTGATTTGGACTTCAGTTTCTTCGTCATTGCTCATCTCTTCACAGCCAAGAGAAGAGTTAGGTTTAAGTTATAGCTGTTCTTTCACTGCAGGTAGAGCAGGCTGAAGCTGACACTGGGTTTGCAATGATACATATTGCTGTACAGTTATATCAATTTTTTTTAAATCAACAGCTGGTTAAGACAACTGAGAAATGCAAATAACCTTTTCTGTTCTATGTTGGAAAAGTTCTACTCCAACAGATGGTTGCCCTGCTCGTGTTTGCACAGAGTGCTTTGCAGTGATCTTCCACGTTTATGGTGTTTATCTTCTGTTTTCTTCTAACTTCATCTTTGGAGCACCTCCAGCTTCTTCTGTTCCCAAGTGAAATCAGCCAATTCCTCTCATTTGGACAAGCCTATTTCTCCTCTTTCCCTTTAGTCATAAAACATTCCTGCCCATCTAATCTAATCACAAGACGTTCAGGGCAATTTTTATTCCATTATAAGTTTATATTGTAGCAAGTAGTCTTCATCTTAATTGTTGATTTGTAGAATGTGGACTAATTTGAGGCTTCATGTAGCTTCCTTCAAATTATAATAAATGTGCTTCTTCTTGCTGCTGCTGTTCCTAGCAGTACCAGGCACCAGCAGTAATGCATTACAGTTGTCTTTCTCAGAGCATTTCTCCCTGGTTCATATTACTTTTTGATTTTCAAGTAAACAGTGCCTTCCTTTCCTGGACAATTAGGGTAATTGCTGAAATGAAACCAAAGTGTCATGACGAGGCAGATGCCACCAAACGTTAATCAGTCATGCAAAATAACTCTTCCTACGCTGCAAGCCCACCATGATACTGTTCTGTAAAGACTATGGAGAAGTTTATTACTGTTTCCATTTATTCATATACCATCTCAAAACAGTAGTCTCAGATGAAATGAAGACAGTTTCTTTTCGAGTTTACAGAGCGAGCAATGGACTTGTCCCTTTCTCCCTTTTTCTTTGTCTTAATAGCATATAGGAGACCTTTTTTCTAGCACATCTACATCTGCTGATGCTGCCTGCTTTTTTCAATGTTTGAACAAAGGCCAGAAAATATTTTTAGTGGATAGAAAAAAAAAAAATCTTCCCATAAACTCCAACTTGCAAAGCTAATTCAGTTTGCAATTCTCAGTCTAGACCTCAACTGAACTGTCAGGGAATAAAATCTGTATAATAAACCAGTCATCTAATTCACAATATCACAAGATTCAATCTCCCTAGGCAAGATTTAGTTCAGACATTCAGGTGCTTTGTTGTATGAAGTTAGACAAGATGGTATTCATCTTTTGTGACTTCAGCTATCTGAAAGTTAGGCATCATGTCAAAGCTGGTCTCTAGGGTCCCTCTGTAGTCAACAGAGAGAAAAAGAGGCACTTCAGAGGGCAATTCATTCCACCTTTAACATCATAGCATCATCAGAGTGTCAGAAAGGGGACAATGCTTTGGTTGAAGAATTGTTGTCTGGGATTCCTAACAGCGCTATCCTTTTAAAGCCAGTGGGTGCTTTAATAACTGTAATCTATAAAGTCTACCCACCAATTCCTCACTTGTGAATGAATAGTGTTAGGCAAGGAATCTTTAACAAACAGATTCTCTATTGAACACTCTCAACACTCACTGGTTACCATACCAGATCAATCATTTTATAGTAATTATTTTGCAGGAGTTTATTCAGAGTCTGTTAGAATAAATCCTGAAAAAAATTAAATGACTGTTGAGTGCAAGATTAATGGTGCTATCCAGGCATACTTAACAAAACCAGCATTACCTAAACAAGCCTCTTTCATGCAGCTTTTACAGAGTGCATCCAGGCAGACCTTGAAGCTTCTCTGCACTGGGAAACCTGTGTGAATTATAAACCAGAAATCAGCCCTGTGTTTTTCAGCCTCTCCAGATATTTTATGAATGGGTCTAGAAAAGGAGGCATATTTCTAAAAAACAACAAACACAGTTCTTTCACAGGGAAGAAGATGCAGATACAGAAGTGGTTTGTGAACAGTAAAGTGGTAGCTGGTAGCAGCAGAGCTACAACCCAGAGCCTTCTAATGGAGTCCTGTAGATCATATTTGAGGCCCCAATTAAGGCTTTTTGAAAAATCTACTTAAATTGAGTTGCAGTTGGAGATTGGATCCCATGCTGCTTTCCAAAGAGTGGTAATAGAAGATCCACGTGAATTTTTCACTTACTTCCTTACCAGGAGGTGCAATTCCTTCTATTGCATTATCTTGTTTATTTTTATTACCCTTGTGAATGACTCTGTCACTTCTGTTTAAGCAGAAGCGGTAACTCAATCCCTTAATACAGCCTTAAACAACATTGCTTCTAAATGAGGTTAAGATCTATAGTATATGCAGCATTTGTCTTGAACCTTAATTCAGCCTGCTTCTGAAAGGATATCTAGTTACATTCAGGAGTAAGTAATTTCAGATCCAGCTCCTGGTGATCATTGAGTTCTAGACCAAATTTTGACTGACAGGACTTCTTAGGCATGATGCACTATTAAGATGCATGTCAGGGAATTTCTGTTCCATTATACTAATGTAATCAATGTTTCTTCTTTACCAGGAAAATTTAAACCAAAGTGGGTTTTTTTGAAGAGAAAATTGTACCAAGTGTGGTGTCCTTTGGGGTTTTTTGTTATATGAGCATTGTGTTTTAATAAGATTAAATACTATTCCAAAAAAAAAAAGCTTTAATAATTTCCTGTACATAACCCCATCCCTTTATTTCCATCTTTGATTTAAAGAGAGGTTCCTCTTGTGCAGTTCTAAATTGAGACACAATTTCCTCTAAGCTTGACCATATTGCAGGGGGTTTTTTTCCCATTCCCCTTGGTTTAGAAGCAGACTTGAGCTGAATATCTCAAATAAAGACCAAGCTGTGTTTGAGTTTTCCCAAAGCTGCAAAGGTAATGGGAGTTAGTAGCCTGATGTTCCACAGTATGCCCTCTTTGAAAAAGGGAAAGGGAAATACTCCCTCTTCCACAAAGTGCTTTGCATGGGCTAGGAAGAACATTATCATGGATCAGAATTATCTCATGTATTAGAATGATGGTTTTTAAAGGGGACTTGGGAACAGCCTTTCAGCCAGTCACACCAGTCTGTGAGATGCTTCAACGCAGCCCAGAGAGCAGCTGTCACTTGGAAATGAGAGAGGGTCACATAAAATCCTTGAGTAGCTAAGAATTGTTGTTCCGGTGTTACCTGCCTGACTTTGCCTGAAATAAATTAGGGAGTACTTGCACAGGCTGCTTCATCAGCGGATCAGGAGGGAAAGCGGTCATGAACAGATGGAGGCAATAACCTCTCCTGCCAATGCAGCTGGGGAAGGATGCCTACCTGCAACCAGAGGGACTTACCTGTACCACAGCTACGAATAACTCCAGGATCTCACCACGCTCTGCTTTATCTCATTAGTGCTGACAGCTGTGAGCTGAAGTGTTGTTGCTAAGGCTGGAGCCAGGGATTTGTGGAGGGGGGTACCCTCACCTTGTGAATTTGTGACAGTGTAGTTGAAAGTACTTGGGCTCTGCTGACTCACAGTGAGCAACAGTCACAGAAAAGCATAAGAGACAGACTTTGCCTTGCAGTAGTTGGGTCAAATACCCAGACCTCAGGGCCCTTCTGTGGCAGTTCTTGCTGCAATTTCTTCAAGCAGGAGCTCTGTGTTTTACCAAGTATCCGTAGAACTCAGAGATGGGTGTTTTACGAAAGCACCATTTAGGAGAAATAGATCATGTTTGTAAAGCACTTCTCTACCCTCAAATGTGTGTGTCGACTTAAAAGAAGTTTGGGTCCAGAGTTGGTGCTGTTAAGTTTCTTTTGCTGTTTTCCACTACAATGAAAAGCAATTTCCACTTGAATTTTGGAAATCTGAGCAGTTCTAATAGTATGGAGTAACTTTGATCAGAAATTGAAAGTCTCTTCATAATCTCATCCTAAAACTGTAACAGATATTCAGTGCTTCATCTACAGAAAATTTAATAACTTAGCCAGCATCAAAAATTGTTTGACACCAAATATGCATTGCTGAGTGAAGGTAGTGATTTATAACATTGCATGTGAGATGTTAGTATCTAATTTACTGCATTAATCAGTGAATGCCAAATCAGTTTGCAGATTGCATGTAGATCAGTTTAATCTGTCATCTTAATTGTGAGTGAAATTTTTAATGTTGAGTTTACTTTAACTGTTTTCCATGCTGCTTCTCACTGAGATGGAAATAGCAGTGTAATAACTCTACAGTGCCCACGTGAGACTGTGCAGGCCTCATGGCTGGTTTTTTACTACTTTTCACATCTGAGGTTCCCTCAGCTAAACCCGAGTTTTGCTCACATTTGCACGGCATGATGTGTGCCAAATGGAGAGAACGTTGTCAGCCCTGTCAGTGCTAAGAGGGTAAAAAGTTGTCTCTTTGGTGCACTGAGTGAGGAGATTTCTGGGGACAGGACGGAGCTG
This sequence comes from Falcunculus frontatus, assembly GCA_013398115.1. Lineage (NCBI taxonomy): Eukaryota > Metazoa > Chordata > Aves > Passeriformes > Falcunculus > Falcunculus frontatus. Next base: position 2,414,734 of record VZRV01000144.1, read on the forward strand.
AAATGACCCAGAGCTTCCTCAGACAGATGCTGCATTTGCATGTGGCAATGACTCCAGTGATTCTGTCACCCTCTGTGCTCGTCATTAGCATTTGGTGATACCCTCGGTGTTGCCTTCCACTTGAGAGCCCCCGTGTGTTACAGAGGGTAAGCAGAGTGTTCATTTTTATTCCAGCTTGTTAAAAAAGCAACCTGGTGGGACAAAGCTATTCAAAGGGCAAACTTAATATGTGTTTTGGCAAAACAAAACAAAAAAATTAATGGAAGAAACTAAGTTTTCACACCTTTTCCCTGGACTCTAGGAGGTTTTTTTTATTGGAAAATACGTTAAAAGGCATACAGAAAGCATGAAATACATGAACTGAAAAAAAAAAATTTTGAACAATAGCAAGTTTCCTGGAGCTAACCAATGTTTTATTTCAGGTCAAATAAAATCTTTTGAAGTACTGCTGAGCAAACATTTTCCTCTACAGGGGATATTTTCATTTTAGATAGCTCTTAAAAATGAGATTTTTTTTGGTGTGAAAAAAAAATTATGCTATTCTAAAAAGTAGCAGGGCTATATATTCCCCACAAAATGGTTTTATAGGGGTTTTTTTCTGTCACAGCAGAAAGAGACTTATCCAAGGTCTTTGTCAAGCAAAGAGGCTCATTCAAGGTCACAACATAAGAACCATTTTGGAAATCCTGACCGTCAGATTCCTGGTTTGATAGGCAGCATTTCTGGAGGTGATTTGCTAGCAGTGCAAGGCCCAGATGGAGCCTGGTTTGAAGGACCTCAAGAAACGATGCTGTGCTGCTGCATTTGGGCTGTTTTGTGCTCAGTCCTTGATTATTTAATTCTTTCTTCATTTCATTGAGTACTGGGAAAGGGATGCCAGGCTTTTTATTTCCGAGAATACCCTGGATGACCAATAACTTAGATTTGCCACCCTCTTTGCCAGGTCTCTATTTCTTTAGCTGCCCTGCTGCTCTGCTGAACAGAGAATGCAGCTGCAGCTGCTGTGGGCTCAGAGGCCTCTGAGCTTTCTGACTCTGTCACTGCCCATGGGACTTTGGATCATTGATTTTATCCACATTAGATGCCAGGGCAAGGCACTTTTATCATCTTTGTGATACCTCATTGACAGACTGTTTAAAATTATACTGCTCACTAAAAAGCAGCAGTGATGACCTGTGGGATGGGAAGGAAGGGCATAGTCCAAATGAAGCTGAAAACCTTTGCTGTAACTACAGCTGTACAAGAGTCCTACTGCAGTCTCTCAAGAAATCCTGGAAAAGGAGGCAAGGCATTTTTCCCGGTGTAAGGAGTAGGGCAGTTGATTTTGTTGCTGGTATTTCAGTAAACTTCCTGCATCTAGATTCCCCGTGTGCTACGGGTTGCCTTCCCAGCTTTGAGGTACCGCAGTGATGTAAGCAGTTAGCCAGTGACATCCTTTATGGCAGGTGAACTGCATCCACATCCCATTAAGTTAAAGCCCCAGGAGAGCTGGAAGCCAGGTATTTTAACTATTCTCTTTGTAAAAAATATATAGTGGACATATAACACCTTTGCACTCGGTATAACTTTACTGTAGCATAGAGACGACCATGGGCAGCTTAAGGTGAATGAAAGCACAAATACAGTGACCAGTGGGGCAGAGTAAGAAATAGGAAGAATGTCTGTCCCCTAAGATGGCTGTCTTTGTCAAGATAGCCACTGCCAGAGAGAAATCCTAATGAAATGTGTACAAAAATTAATGATTATTTGGTCTTTTAAAATTGATAGTTCAAAATTGAATGTAAGCACATTTAAAGTAGCTTCTTGGTCTCCCCTAGTCTATTTTATGGCCAGAGGAAAGTTTGGTGGTTCTTTTATTTTTATTCAGTGTGTTTGTGTACTTTGTACTGTCAAGTGAGTCCTGTCCAGTACAGCTTGCTTACTGTAACCCTCTCCTAAAGTTGATGGTATTTTTTGCCAATGCCTTCTTTAAACTGCACCATGATCCAGTAGATGTTTGGTGGAGTGTATACATAATTTCATTGCTTCCTGTAGCTGGTAAAGTGGTTTATATTTCTCTTTTCTTAGTTCCTGGTACACCTAATTATTTCTTGAAGACCAGGCTAACCCCCAAATTTACTTTGCAGTGGGGCCACGATTTCGTATTCTCTTTTTATCACTTCTTTTTTACCAAAATGTTTACGTTTGCTAGGACTTGATGAAGAGCTGTGTCCCCTCCTAATTCTTTATTTTGTATAATGAATCGTTGAGCAGTTATAAAGGATTTGCCTGCCAGGAGGAGGTAAATTTGCATTTAATAAATAGATTTATCTGAAGTCAACAAGGTGTTACACTTTGCTGAAACTTACCCAGCTGGGAGGAGCATTTTACATAATAACAGCAGTAGCAAGTTTGTGAGAATTTAATACCATTGCTGACACTAATTAAGGGATTAATTAATGGCCAACTGAATCAGTTAGCAAAACGGGGGGAAACGGGTTGGAAAAATCTTGAAGGGGAGCTTGCACTTAACCGAAAGCTTATTGACAAAGACTATACAAAGGGATGTTTTGGGAAGGCATGCTCTTTATGGTGCTGAATTTGAAGATGAGAACTGCTAAGGAAATGACTGCCCATTCTGAGTAATTGTATAAAATCTCCTGAGAGTTGATTGTGCAATCTATTCATTGAAGGGTAAAGGTGTTAGAGAAAACTTAGAGAGAGAGGGAGAAGACATGTTCTGCCTCCTTGATCTGTCTTTACTCATAGCAACCGTTTGTTAAAATTCCTATCACTGCATTTAAAATAAGTTCAAAAGCCATTTTAATATTATTTAACTATTCCACTGTTTGTCTAACTGTTCTACTGTGGCTTGCAGCCCACAGGCATCTCAGTCTCAGGGCATGGTTGTTCTCTCTGTTGATATCAGTCAGCTCTTGCAATCCTCACGGCATCTCCATATACTTTTGGAAAGCGATCCCACAGTGGAAAGCATTAATCAGAGTCTTTCATCACGCCACATGAGAGTAGAGAGACTGCTTGAAACCGGGGTGGTAATGCTGGAATTATCCCTTTTTCCATTTTTCCCTGATCTCTTCAGTAAGTATCTTGGCTTACACAGAGATAATCACTGTGTTATTCACTGACATCTATTTTTTTTCAGTAAGCGTTCCCAGTTCATAAGTTTTGTGCACATTCAAACATTAATAGAGATCCTTGGGCACAGATGTGGACTCCAGGAAGGAGTCCTTCTCCAGGCTTTTTTTAACGTTGAGGGCCGTTGACCTTCAGCAGCTTTCCTCCTGGGATAATGTCATTCAAGCGTAGCAGTGCCTTGAAGCACAGCCTGGAACACAAGCCCACAGAACTGTGCTGGCCCCTCTGTCCCTCTGGACTGGCTTCAGAGCACTGAGATGTTGGCAGTTGTTGGTGCATCCAGCTGGAAGAGTCACCCATGAGTCACTGCATCCGTAACTTCTTGGTGTTCAGCGATGTGTGGAGGTAGGGTGACACCGAGAGTTTCCTTTTGCTTCCCCAGAACTAAAAGCATCCATGTACATGAAGTCCTTCCAGTGGCAAACCTGTTGTGTGTAGCTATTGCTCTCCCTCACAGCAAGTGCTCATGGGCAATTTCATTTTGCTTATTATTTGTGGGTTTGAGGTATTGTTGCTCACTTTTCAAACAAAGTGGAAATCAGCTGCTTGATGACAACTTGTTGTATTCACACAACTGCAGAGGTTGGCACAGTGGAAAGGGGCACAACAGGAAACTTTCTTCCCCAAGAAAGCTTCTGCTTCTACCTGGAACAACAATTGCTCTTCCACTGTGGGGCCACTGTTTTGCACAGTAAGGCATGGGCTGTGGTGTGAGGATGAGTCCTTGCACTCTGCTGAGTGCATGCTCAGGGTTGTGCTGATTTGTGATATTCCACCCACCACCCCCTGCAACCCATCTGTAGTTAGGCCAAAAACTTTAATACTGCTGACAGCTAAAGCAGAGAGACTGCTTAAAACAGTTACAGAAAAAGAATTGCATTTTAGAAATGAAAGATCTGATTCCTATCTAAAATGCTGTTTGAATACATTTAAGTCTCGTACCTTTATTTGTCTTTCTCATGACCAGGCATATGAAAATACCTCTCTTGTTGACCGGATTGGCAATGCTAAAAGAGAGCTTGCTGAGATGCTGCTGTTGCAGAGTTGAGAGAGGGGTTATATCTGAGCTGTGTGGAATCAGCTCTTGATGAGCCATGAAAATATTCTCCAGTCTCTCCTTTTTCCTTGAATCTGGGCTTCTTCAGTCCAAATGGTACAGGAAGCAGCAGGAGTGAGAGAGAGAGTCTGGTTTGGGCAATTTACAGGCTCATTGACGCGGTTGAAATTGGTTGACAAGTACCTCAGTTTCCTCATCTTTAAAATGTTATTGATGTTTGTGGTTTTCTTGTTGTGCTGTTTTTAAGAACCAAGAATTGAAAAAAATCTGCTGTGTATTGTGGCAGTGTTGGTTGTGCTTGGAACTGCAGAACTGGAAGAGGCAAAGATAACACTTACTTTAATAATTGAAAATGGATTTGAACTAAGCCTCCTAAGAAGCAAAATGTGGAAAATTACACGTATTTCCTATCTAATCAGCTCTTACAGTTTCCCCAAGAGGCACACATGAGGTTTGGAAGCACTATTTTCATGTCCTTTCTCCAGCAGCCTTGTTTAATTTCATATTCAGTTCCGTGTCTGATGCTGAGGTAGGACCTGTGCTAAATCTGCTCCTGTTGTCTGTAAATAAGCTTAGAGATCTTAACCACCTCCTGATTTTGTCAGGGCCCACCACATGTGGCAATCAGCATTTATCTTTCGGTGAGCTAGCAATCGGTCTGCTGGTGTTTCCCATGGAGGAGATTGCTGCCTGATAAGAGTTGGTCTCCAAGCCTATTCAGAACCAGAGAGGTCTGATGGGAATAGCAGGGCTAATAGTAGAAATTGGACCTTTTTATTTTCCCGCCACAATGTACGCATTTTGAAAAATTCACAGGATGTCACGGAAAAGGGTTTTTTGGTCTTTGTTTTTGTGGGGGTTTTTGGATTTCTTTCTTTAACCAGTTGCTTACTGTTACAAATGTGTTCCCTTGTTTTAGGAGAAACATGACACCTAGGGGAGAGGGGTTTTTGTTGGTGTATTTTTAATCTCACAAAGATGCAGTGGTACCTAGAAAGATGCAATGGTACCCAAGAGAAAAGGGAATCAAACAGCAAATTCAGCCTGATATTGAGGCAAGGGCAATGAAAAGCAACCAAAAGAAATGAGATTTGGGATTCTAATAAAATTACTCTATCCCACTGGATTATTCTAAGTTAGAATGTTCACATTTATGGATGAAAGCCTTAAAGATCTACTGTGTTAGATGAAATTTAAAAATGATCCAGTGACTATGTATGCACAGTATTTCACACAATGGTGTTCTCCATCTCTTTTGGCCCTTTTCAATTGAGTAGGTGCCATGGACTATGTAGGTATCACTGCATGATGGAAAATCACACTTTCATTATAAAATTCATTTCATTATAAAATGCTGCTGCTTAATTGTTTACTGTTAATTTTTGGATGTGCAGTTGGAGCTGCTTATTGATTGGTGCATAACATATGTTACCATGAGCCCTAACAAAAAAACGAAAGAAGCAGCAAGATTTTGTGCAAGATTAATAGGGGAAAACATTATCATGCCATTTATTGCCCTCAACGATTTTTTGTTGTCTCAGGAACTATGAAGACCCTCAGCCAACTTTCCTAATTGAAAATTGAGAAAGTGTGAAATCCATCTAACTTTCTCTTTCCACATTCTTATTTCATGATAGTTTTTTAACGAAGCTATTTTTCTCTGTAAATTCAGGGAAGATACATCACACCAGCATTATTGTTCGGAAGTCATTCAGTCAAAAGGTAGGAAAAGCAACTAGACCTGGGCAAAAACATTTCTGAGAGAACACAGAGGGCCTGGATAGTCTGAATGCTGCACAACTCTGGAGAGAGTTCTTGCTACTGAAATGTGGCAGTGAGCAAGTGCCAGCTCCTCAGGTGTGCTGAGAGCTCTCTTCTGTGTAAGCAATCCTGCTGGCATTAGGCAATGCGGAAGGAGCAGATGTTTAAAATTTGTATACTAAACACAGCATCCCTACTTGGAAGCAGCAGAGAGGGAAAGCACATTAGAACTGAGCTGGCTGAATTATTGGCATGAGTGTGTTCCAAACCAGTAAGTTCCCTCTTGAGTTTCTTGCCCAACATTTTATTTTTGTCTTAATTCAAGTGTTTTCAAATTTCTGGGGTTTACGACAGTATTACTCATGTGTTGAAACCTCTAAAGTCAGTTTTTTAACCTAGAATTGATTTGAATCTTTTGTTCTGTGAGAACTGTGTGGATTTTTATTCTCTGGTGAGATACATTTTGAAATGTTGACATTGTCTTTGAGATGAAAATTCCATTTCTTCATGTCTCTAATGAGCAAGTTTTCTCACCTTGCAGTAGCTCACTGTGGGAATGCTGCACCCTTAGTGTGCTCTCTCAATGGGAAGTTACTTGCTACCCTCTGTCCTGCCATCATCAAAGGTTCATTTTATACTGTAAATTATTCAAACTGCACTGTGAAGACAGTAAATTATTTCCTTACAGGTTTTTTCATGCCTGTTATCATAGCATCTTAGTTCCTTACAAATGGTAATGAAATGAACATCACAGAGCTCTTGTGATGAGTTTATTCCCATTTATGTTTAGGAAGTGAAGTAAGAAGATTAAAGGCAGTTTATGTAACTGGAAAAATGGGTGAGCTTTCAGGCATATACAAACACAGGCTGTTTTTTCTGCCTGTAGCAGGCAGTCTAATAAAAAAGAGAACACTTCCTCCTATAAATGTGGCTTCACTTGCATCCTTAGGCAATGACAGTAACAGTAACAATGCTGTTACAAATACTAAAGTCAGAAATTATGAAGTGCTGACCAATTTTGACTGCCTGGTGTGAGAAACATGGAATCCAGCCTTTTTTTCAAAGCATTTTTTTGAGGACAATCTGTTTTCCCAGTATTTCTCTCACTGGCCTCATTTGCAGCTGCAACTACTCAGGTTCCTTGCTGATCTGGATACAGGTGACCTGGGGTGGGTGGCTGGAAAATGAGAGCAGTGTAGCTCACTGTGAAAGTTCTGATTTATGTGATCTGCCCTGTGTCATGTGGAGTTCAATGGCCATTTGCCAAGGACTGCTTCCCTCCCCTCAAACACAAACTTATCTTTCGCTTCTCTCACTTTCTTTCCTCCTTTATTTCATAACTTCCAACTTCCCTAATGGTGAAAGCATGGGGATTAGTGACTTGTAGCAATAGCAAATTGACTTTCTCCTGAAATATGGCTATCCTCAGCACAAAGTGAGCCAGCAGCCTTTGAATGTCTGTGCTGCTGGAGGAATGGAGTTAAAGAGTGAGGAAATATGTACCCATCAGAAATGGCAAGTCATGAAAAAATCAATAATCAGAAACTCCCCCAAATTCTCACTATCATTTTATAGCTAGGCAGCAGCTTTTCTTTTTTCACACAACCTTTAAATCCCCCAAGTAATGTTTTTGTAAATATCTGAGTCAAAACTTTGAACTCAAGCCAAAGGAGGGGCAGATGAAATTGAGACGTTAGTGACAAATACTTGTGACAGACACATCATCAACAAGGTTGTACAATCCCAGATTTTTAGCGGCCTTTGGTGGAGGCACATTAGGCTGCAGCAGTAGCCCACTGGAAAACATTTTTTAAGAGATGTAATTAAATAGTAGAAAACTTTCTCTGTTTTGAGAGGGAACACATATGGTTGGATAAAAATGGTGGACTTCCATGGGTAGGTATTTTTTGCTACATAGCTGCAATTAAAAATGGAAGTTTTTCACCTTGTGGGCATACAGGATCTTGCCTTGAGAACCACTGAAATAAACTCAACCATGTCCAACTCAGCTCCTCAAGGATAGCCCAGAGAGAAGCTGCTTGCTGGTAAAATGTGACAAGGCTGTACATTTATCCCAGGTCTTCGGGATTTTTGCTGAGTACAAATGCGACTATTTTTAAACAGCAACCATGTACTGTCCTATTAAGCTCTCCTGTTTTAATGTGAGCTGAGCAGGAGTGCTTCACCTGACCGTGTTTGTCCCAAAAGCTTCTGGTAGAATTAAAAATTATGGTCTAAGAAGTTGAATGTAGCATGTAAAGGTATAATTATGTTCAGCTTCATTAAACCCTGCATGATAATAAGCAGCCTAGCCAGTTTTCCAGATAAGAGATATTTTTGTGGATGCCTGCAAGAATTTCTTCCATCCCACCTGGCCAAGTGCGGTGGCAGGAAGTGGAAGTTTCCCATTTTGCAGTGATCAAACCATGATCTTTCTGGCCAGGTTCCTCAGAGACAGACTTGCCAGAGCTTGCCAGCACACTGTGATTTCTCTGCTGGTCAAGGGACAGGGAAGGAGAGAAGAGGAAACCCAAGTCAGAGAAAATCTGTTTAGAATCAAAATACATCCCCTTGGGTCCCACAGTCTGAGCAGTAAGTTGCTGATCCTGCATTAGGCTAAGCCACATGATTTTCCTCTTTCCATCCTGATATATGGAAACCAAGTCCAAAAGCATGGGCAGTAAAGATCCCAGGCTGTCATTTGTGTCCAGGGTCTGGAACTGGATTTGAACACTGCCAGGGCTGGACTGTGTTGAGAAGCAGGACCTGTGAGGTACAAAGTCAGCACTTGTTCCCCAAGGAGTTGTTTCTGCTTTCAATTTAGAGCCTGAAATGCCATTTATTTGATGCTGCTGTTTAAATAATGATTTATAAGCCTCCAAGCCAACTGTGGTACAGCTTAATTACTGCTGTAATTTATGGATGCCACTGGCTACATAAACACTGCTGTAAATATAAAGGATGTCTCCCACAAATTTTACTCTGATACTTATTTGATACCATTCATTTTCCTTTCCTTACGCATCTTCTGTGTGTGAGTTGAGGGCGCTTCACTGGAACCAGGTCATTCTGGTTTACTTTGCCAGGAGAAATTGGGTCTGGGAACTGAAAAGATCAAATGTCTGTTTTTCTTACAAAGTATTTTAATTAAAATTTGAGTTTCCTTGAGCTTGGATGCAAACATCTGCATTAAGTGGCTCATTAAAAGGGTTATTTGTATTTGGGCTTTTTTTGGTTATCTATTTGTTTTACTATTTAATCACCTCCCTTATCCAATTCATTTTGCCTTTGTGCACACAGTAAGCAAGCAAACAAGACGGGAATAAATCATGCACTGTAACAGAGCCCAGCCATTACCCGGGCTGCAGCTTTGCGATTTGTGTTCTCTAACCTATACAAGGAGCACGTATATATTGGTCTAATGCAAATCTGAGCTAATTCAAGCCCTGTCTCCACAGAGATGAATGAGCATGCAAATCTGCTGCTTTGTTTTGGAGGAATAGCTCCTGGAATTGCCCGATTCCCAGTTGCAACTGACATATTTCAAATACTACAGTCAGTTGGTTTCAGGAGATTTGTGCCCCCAGGCTGCAACAAAAAACACCTGGGAAGACGAGTAGGTTCTCTTGAATGCCTTGGTTCCATCATAATTAGTGTTAATGCAGGCGTGTGCTTGGAAAAGTGAGTGCCTTTAAAAAGTTATAATGAACTGAGTAAACAGAACAACCCCACTGCCTACAATAACCACTCCTCTGAATATCTGTGTATCTCTGCAGCTGCTGGGATAAAACATGGACGTTGCTGAAAAGATTGCAGATAAACTGAGTGGGACGTGAAAGCTGGTAATAAACATGGGGTTCAAAACCATCTGTGGGGTAATTCAGAGAAACAAGAGTACTTCTGAATTTCAGTAGAACTTCAGGATCTTTCAAGAGCATCATGATGTTGCTAACTCGTGGAAGTGCTCTGGGACATGACTCCTAACTTTTCTTCAGGTGGTACTTCCAACAACGGGGTGCTTTGCAGGTTCATTGCACACCCCTAGGAGAAGGGATCACCTACTGAGTTGCCAGAGTCACTTCTTACAGCTTTGTAGTGCCCGTTTGCACACTGACCTGGGTCCACAGTGTCTGGCTCGTGGCATGTGAAGAGCTTTGTACCTCACATAGGGAAGGCTCTCAGTGGCGTCTCTGAGAGTGCATTTTTTGTAGCAAGTTCAGCAAAGCCAAGGGAGATACCATCTCACTGCCTTAAACCCTCACCAAGGAGCCTGCAGAAATTGCCAGCAGCCAGCTCTGAGTTACTTGGTCTATTTTTTCTGCAAAGCTTTTTTTCTGTAGTCATGCCTTGACCCTGGCTGAAATACAAGGGCATTGTGCAGCCTGTATGTGGCAAGCCAGAATTACTCCAAGGAAGGGAAAAAAATTGGGCTGACAATAACACAGAGCACCCTTTTCAGGAGCCATGGTCCTTTATTAAAAAGATTTGGCATGTATTCCCCCCACTCCTGAATGATTTGCACCATCAAATAAGCTTGTCGAGAAATAGTGGTTGTTTTCCTACATGCTTCATTAATTTTTAGTTTTGGCAGGCAATATAAATAAAAATATCAAGTGCACATCTAATTGAATCGCCAGTGATTTCCAGCTCCCTGTAGTACCAGAGAACATGATGTAGCTGCACTGTTTAGTGAGCACGGATGAGTTAGGCAAACAATGTCTCTCTCTGCCCAGAGGCTTTGGTTTAATCTGGAGCATTTACCCATTTCATATGAGACAGGGCAGTTACTGCTGCAATGGGGAATTCACAGCACGGATCTCTTTGTTCTTCTGGGCTCGTCTTCCAGCAGGGACTGGAAGCACGTCTTGGCAGAGTCAGGAAGGTGTCAGTGAACTGCATCCACACTCAGATTTTTGTGGAAGGAACTCTGGCATTTCTCAAGCTTAGCCTCCTCCGTATACACTGACTTCAGGATGTTGCTGAACTAATTCCTGCCTCCTTCAGGTGTCTGATCTAGAGCATGGGTCTCTTAAAAAAAAATTTAAAAAAATAAGGCCTTGTCCAAACTATCGTTTGGACTTGGGATGAGAGAATTCCTTCAGTAAGGAAAATGATACCTGTTGGGCTACTTGATATCTCACTTCTCAGCTGTCAAGGGAATCAAGTACCTCCAGAAAAAGATGGTTCTTAGGGAAAATTACTCCGGATCATTTCTGAATGGATGATACTGACCTCTAATTGTAATGTTTGGTGACCTCATTTCGTAAGAGATGGCTCCTTTGCACATTGCTGGATGCCTTTTGCTGCTTAGTACAGGAAAAATGAACTAGTGACTTTTATCTCTTGGTAGATGTAGTCTGCTGTGGGCTCCCTGACTCAAGGGAGTGCAGGATGCAGGAGCAGGAGTGGGTATAGAAGAGAAGGAAAACTACAAGTAGAGATTGAACTGTTTTCTCCTCTGCAGATGACACAATACACCCAAAGCAAAGGTGTAATGTCCGTCGCCAGGAAAGATGATGAAAGCTTGTGCTCTTTCTAAATGCTGTAGCCATGTTACTTCTGAGCTAGATAGAGAGGATATCAGTCTTCAGATCTGTCAGTGCAGCAGTAAATTCACATACAATTAAAAACCCCTCATATGTATTGTGTTGTTCTTGAGAAGTACCAGAGCATGCTGCAGAATGTAAGCCCTCTAGAGGTCAAAGCTACCTTCTATACTGTAGCACCAGAAAGGCCTGGAGAACTGAAATTCTCTATTAGGTGGTCTATTAGATATTTGACAAGATAAAACAGATCCAAAAAGTAATTATCAAGTAGGTATTGAATTGAGGAGATTTCACAAGGTGTTTGTCCCTCCAGTGTTATGCAGGATCCTATGACCTGTTGGTTGAAAGGAATTTGGTTATCTGAAGTGTTTTCGTTGTTTTTTTCTTTTCCTCTAGGGTCTACTGCTCTCTCAAAAATGGCTTTGGAGGGTTCCTTCAGCTGCTGGAATGGAACAGCCATCAGGCTGGGGCAGGCGTGTGACTTCATCCAGGACTGTGCTGAGGGAGAAGATGAGGGAGATATGTGCAGTGAGTAAATCCTAACCCCCAGGTTTTATCATCCTTTTCCAAAAGCATTGACTGGTTTGAACTTTAATGTCTGATACTTTTGCACTAACAGACTCATTTGGTACTATCAAAAGACCTGTATCTCCCATAACATATGCTGTTTTTCTGAGTGTCTGCCTGGAGTGCACTATTTGATGTTTCTGGGCTCGCCTGCATCAGTTCTGCAGCAGCTTCTTAACATGCTCTCAGTGCTTCATCACTTCCAGTGTCCTGATCAAAAATGCAAAGGAAGTATAGCCTGAATATCTAGATGCCTTACAGAATTATGAAATGTGTAGCTGGTTAGAGCCTTTAATCAAAATGTAGTGCAGCATGTGGCAGGGGGGTATAGGAAGGAGAAAACTTCTAAGATGAAAAATGAGTAGAGGCAGTAGCTTGTCTTTGACCAACTCCTGTGTCTTTGTAATTCCTCTGGTTTTCTACCCTCTCTTCAAGAGTCAATAGTCCAATAACATACAGCAGAAGATAGATAGCCTGAGTTTTCTAAAAACTTGCTGTGCCTGAGTACTTTCAAAAATGTGCTGTGGAACTTAGGTACTTCAGGGCCTTCTTTCCTTCAACCATCTTGAAGGTGCCTTACCACTTTTTCTATACCTCTGTACTTTTTACCTCCAGCACTCTTCCACCTGCTAGTGTACAGATAGTTTGGAGAGGTGGATTGTCAGCTGTATGGTTGTCTACAGGGCAAATTTATCAAGAAAAATAAATACAGAGAGTTCATTATTCAAAGTGTATGTGCCACAGGTGATCTAGCCTGTGGGCTGTTACAATAGAACTGTGTTGATTGAGTTTGCAGGAAATGCGTTTGCTGTTTCTAGCAAGAACTTAACGTGAGTGATACGCAACTTCTAGCAGATTTCACTTCTCTGCTGCTAATAAAGAAATAAAGTTATAGACTTCATTGGTGTGGAGAACATTGGTTTGACCTGGGATCATCTAGTAAACTAGTTAAAAGCTTGAAATTACATTCTTCTCCATCATTTTAGACATTCTTACAATTTGAAATTATATTCTTTAATGACACACTCAGTGAACATTAAATTCACAGGAACAATGTCAGCCCTGTGGACTTGCAGCTCCTTAGATCCAATAATGCTTCATATTAGTAATATTGAAACCTTATTTCCACCTAAGAGCTTTAAAATAGAGCTCTAAAGCCTCATAATGGCATTTCTGTTATGTTCTAGTCTATAATTAAAAAAAGGTTGAATGCATTTTCGTTTCATTGGAAGTAGAGACACATTATTTACCCTCAATTGTATGTCCAGATACACTTCGGTGCCTGTGTGCCATAAATGGCTCTGCCTTGTGGGAGTACAGGGGAAAGAGCAGAGTTCACAAGGTGGTGTTGTACCAATCATGGATGCAAACTAAATGCCACCATGGGATGGGGCAGGCCTAGAGGAACATGCTTGCCTGTTATTTTCGGGCATTGAGTGCACTTCTGGAGGGTGTGTTGTCCATATTCACATATCAGGAAGCTGGCTCTGCTTTTGCTCCTTGCTGCCACCCTGTACCCCGTGGTGAGCCCAGTGGAAAAGCAGCCAATCCTTCTCTGGCATATGTTATCCCCAGGGCTTGGTTTAGTTGTCTTTTCTCCCTCCATGCATCTGTAGCTGTTTCCACAAGGCAATGTGGCACTTGCAGCTGTGTTGGCAAAGGAATGTACTGAGAATGTTGGTGAGAAAATGTAAGAAGCAGAAAATATTTCGCCAGCTGTTTAGCAGAGCATCACTTCCCAGCTTGAGCAGAAGACCACATGGTTTGCATTCATCCATAGGTACTGGAAATGAGATTTCTTGCTTCCAGCCAAAAGGTCCAAAAAGCACTGTCTTCCACTCAGGGAACGAAAAAGCGTGGCTTGCCTGAGCAAGAGCCCAAGCTGTGGATATGCCTGCTTATCCTCCTACGAGCCTGCTCATTTCTATGGCTGATCCTTCTGCTTTTGCTTCTTTATGGTGTTGAATATTGTTGGCATGAGGCTTCTTACACAAAACAGAGAAGCAATCTAATGTTTGAGGTGTCAGTTATATCTGCATGGCAGCCTAACACAAAACATATGTCATCTTTCAGCATTTCAGTTGTCATTTTACTCCCAAGCAACACGGATATTTTCATCAGCTTTTTGCAAGTCTGGTAAAAAGTGATTCAGATTTATCAAGCAGAGGAAAGGGTTTCCCAAATGGTTCCGCTTACACAAAAGAGCTGTCAGAAAAAGATGTAGCTGCGCTCAAAACTGAGGCGAGAGGTTTTAAAGATGCCATTATCAAAGGCTTCTATCTTTGAGCTTCAAGGAGATGTTGGAGTTTTTTGCCTTTCAGTATTCTAGCTTTGCAGGTACTGATTGTTTTTATTATGATTTAATTTTTTTTCCTATTAATATGATTTTTGTTCTTTTCTTAGCTGAAAAAGATTTCTCTAAAGCCTGCTGTTTGCTAACATCTCTTTACTTATTAATGGCCAACGAAACGTCATGGTGCTTGCTCTGCTTTCCAACCAGTTAGTCCGTGTAGAAATTGTAGAATCAGAGAGGGATGACCCCTAGAGAAAAGCGTGTTGCTGTCTGACTCATAATCAGATATCCTTGCAGGAGTAAAAGACAGCTTAAAAGAGGCAGATGTGGGATGAGATGCCGAGCAGTGCGTGTGTGTTGACTCAGGATCAGACACACAGATTTACCAGCCTGATGGAAGTGTCACACTGGAAATTACTTTGCAGAGCACACATTGCAGACACACATTGATACTGTAGATAGCACTTGGTGGTGTGTCTCTGCTAGTAAATTCATGCCTTTCTGTGTTATGGAAATTACATGTGCCAGCCACCGTGCCAGGCTTTGGCTCTAGGTTTCTGCTGAGTTCATAAACTGAAAGATAGAGAGATTCCTCTCTAAAAGTACCTTTTTTTAATGGTGTAATAGCTGGAGCTGGGCGTCTCTGAAGAGAGACCTTGAACAAAGAAGGCCCTGGTTGATTATACTTTTCTGAATTCCCCAGCCCTCATGTGACTGTTTGGACCAGTTGTTCCCCACATGAGGCTCTTGGGAGCTTTGCCCATTCTTCATTGGGTCCCTTCCTTGCCTCTAGGTAGGATGTTTCTTATTTCTAACGTTGCAGCTTCTGTTAATGAATTCCTTGTCTTCTGTCTTGAACCGACTCTGAGGTCTTCTCTTACTTGACCGAGTGGAAAGTTCAGCATATCTGGTGAAAGTTCTCAGCTCGTGCCTCAGGCTTCAGCAAATTTATCTATTAATGCTAAGCAATGAGTCCTGTATAAGTAGTTTCCCAAATCACACAACATACGGATATAACTCACTGCAAAAAAACCCAACATACTTATTCTTATTTTAGTAATCACATTTAATGTACGTTGTATGGTACAAGACCGATATAAAAACTCAAATTATTTACTTATACAGATTGGCAAGGCTCTGCTTTACAGAAAGGGTGAATTTGTTTTAGCAGTTTTGTACTTCTCTTTTTAGTTAACAGTATCTGGGATTTTGGTTCAATAATCTTTCATTGTAGGGCAGCAAGTCAGGGCAAAAGTTAAAATTTTACTAAAAAAAGGTGCACATAATTCTGGCTAGTCCAAAACTATTTTTCTTTCTGTCACAAATTCACAAAAAAATTCATCCTGGGAAAATATTGGTTAATCAGTCCAAGCATGTTCAGTAAGTAATGGGTATATTTAAAAAGAAATAATATTTTAAATAATGGAGGTGCCAGTAGTATATTTATCTAGACACCCAGAACTTAGAGGATTCACTCAGGTTATAATTAACCCAGGGCTGGTTCTTCTGCTTAAGTGAATTTGAACCCATATTTCCTATTTGCATACAGAGTTTCCAAGCTTGTAGTCTGGAGTTCTGGTCTAGTTCAGATGAAAATGGTTACCCGAGTCTCTCCTGTGGATGCTCTTTCACATCTTATAAATTTTAGCTGAAACAGGAAGTGAAAGTAGTGTCCTCTTTATCTTTCAAATAAATCTCATAATCACTGGGTTATAGGGTAATATTCACTCTGCCTCATTGAATATTTAAGAGTGTTAAACACCTTAGCAAGTGAGATAAGGAAGACAGGTGTCTGATTCCTGAAAGGAGTGACTCAGGCTGTGCTGTGTGGTTGGAGGGCTGCATGCACACATCTGTCAAAACACCAGATGGCAGCTAGAATAGGAACCTATAAAGTTTGATTTTCTGATAACATGGATGAGTGATCAAAAAAGCATTGATAATCAATTCTGCAGGGGCCAGTTTGCTTTCCAGGCAAAAATGCGTGAAGAAATCGTGGGATTCATTTTTTTCCAGATACAGCCCAGCAGAGTCTTCCTGCAAGCAAAGTGATGGAGTAGCAACCTGTTACCATCCTGTGCTCTTAAAGTTCCTGTCTTACATACACTAATCCTTCTGCTTCTTTCTTTATCAAAAGCTGTACTTACAGAAACAAATTCTAACCTCTGGCAGTTTTGAGCTTACCAAAGCCATCTGGCATTAAAGGATAACTCTGCTGACTGCTGAAAAGTATTTTTGCTTTTTATGCTTCATTTCTGGTGGCGTTTGGCTGGCCAACTTTGCTAGCATAGAAGCAATCATTGAAACAAACATGTTTAAGATTCATGTAATTCTTTAAATTGAGTAGCTGATCTGTTTGGCTTCTGAGGTTTCCTCCTAAACTTGGTAAAGGTCCATACATGCAGAGTAGTGTTTAATGCTTTTATTCTTTATAATATCAGCTTGGAATTTTACCCAAAAGTTTAAACTGTACTATCTGGTTGATTTACACCTAGTTTTGAAGTAAGAGGTGACTCCATCTGCTTCATAAATTATATCCGTTACTAATTCTCTTGCTATTAATGAATTAAAAATCTGAGTTAAAGAAAAAGAACTTATTTAGATTTTTCTTGAAAGGTATTTAATTCCAAAGGCTTGAAAATATTTGGTCAAGAACAAGTTTAACATCCAACAGCTTTTCTCTACTTCATCACCCAAGCAAGAGGAGAGACTCTTACATTCTCAGAGTGCTTCAGTTTCACTGGACTACTCTGTTCTCCATCCCATACCCACAAGTTTCATCTTAATCTTACTTAGGCCTAAATCTTCTGAGGTTTCTGACACTGATGTTAATATCCAAAATGGCAGGTTTCAACAGGAGAAACCCCTGCCCCCTCATTTCCTTCATTTTTCTGTAAAGTCAGATCAGCTTCCCCTCATCAGTGCAGTATCTCTGCTAATGAGAGTTTCAGTCACAAACACAAAATGGAGAAGTACAGCTTGGCAGAGAGGTGGTAGCCAAAGGGGCCTCTGTGGAGTACCAATACATGGAATCACAGGTGCTGCACGTATTCCAAGTAAGAAAGAGCAGCAGAGAAAATCCATCCAGGGCAGGGGACATCTGAAAACTCATAAAACATTAATTTGGGAAAAGGGAATGAAATATTCTGTGAAAGTAATGGCTTCTTATTTATGCCCTTACTTGTTCATCGACAGTGAGCTTTTCCTGGCCCCAGGCAGGGATTGCTACTTAGATGACTCCTCCTGCTGCTCTGACTTGTTTACATCATCCGAGATAGCAAATGGCCATGACATGCATACAGTTGGACACTGAGCCAAGCTGTTTCAGTGGGAATTCAGGGCACATTATAATTTGTCATTTTCTTTGTATCCCAGCCTCGGGCTGCGCAATGAAATATAATCAAGTTCTGCAGAGGGGTGAAACACAGGGAAGTAACTCTCTGCTTAACAGCTTCACATTTTAAGACCAGGCTGAATGAATTTAGAGATTTTTAAAAGGAAAAACTTGAATAAGACTTAAATTCAGTAAAAGTTCTGATTTTTTAATAACAGGTTTAGATGCTTGTACAAAATACCACTAAAATATGGCTCTTGCCTCAGCGTCAGGTTCCAGGTCCAAAACCAGCCCTGCTAAAAAGCTACGGATAGAGGATTTGTTTCACTTTCCTCTGATAAGTGAGTTGTGATTCAGGCTCCTAGGAAATCAGATATTTCTGGTCTGGATGCTGCAGTTGTGGCGTTCCACAGTTGTCTTCTCTGGGTACACCATGGAGTGTGTGACAGTGACAGTCAATTCCCTTTTGAGGTGTGTGAGTCAAAGCTGGGGCCCTGTGAGAAGGTATTTAATTGACCTGAAATCTCATCCAGGGGGATCTGCTGATACTTAAGCATTTTGAATGATCTGGAGGTTGAATACTGGTGCCTCATTATCTGACAGCCACTTTATAGATATATAATTTCAGGGAGAAAAAAATTAATAATGACAACAAAATATATGTTCAGGAGCCTCCTCTTCTTATAGAGAAGCTAATGAAATTACCAGTATCACTTAACCACTAGATTCTCTTGCTTTAGATGTTTGTGGTCTATCCTGTTGCTTGTAAGTGGGGAAATTTTTATTCTGATTTTATCAAGCAGCTAAGGAAAATAATAAATCCTGGATATGTGTTTGCACATGAAATTTCATTTTTGTCTTGCAATTTCAAACAGATTTCTTGTATCATTCCCCTTTCTTGGAGCAAAAGGAGCAATACTTTGCACCCTTTGTGAGAAGAACTTGCAGTTGTAGGTAGAGAAGTACATGGAAGGCATGAGATTACCTTCTACTTTGAATGAGATGAGTATTGCTTTAAAACTGGCAAATTTGAAGGCAAAAAGCTAATGGAGCTCTATTGTTTGGAGCTGGGAACTGAAATCCTAAGCCAGTGGCAGAATGAGTGGGCTTCAAAGCCTGAAAGTATGGATTAAAATAAACTATCCTCTTTTCAGCCATTCATCTCATGGAAGAGACTCACAGGTGAAAAAACTGAAGCACAAAAGGATTCAGTGCTTTACCTGAGACCACATCACTGCTTACAGAGAGAAGAGATCATGTTGCTGGGCTGGGCTGCATAGAAACCTGGACTGTAAGGGAGGGAATCTCATTAGGAATTTATCCCTCTCCAAGATTTCCCTCTGTGGGACTGCAGAAGCAGTGCTTAGGAAAGTCATCCCCGAGATGTAACCTTGAGTGAGCTTACACCTGCAGAGAGTTGAGAGCCCAGGTATTTTGGAGACCCTGTGGTGGGTAGTGAGATGTGTCCTCTCACTCAGGTTTGTCAAAGTGTGTGGGGAGTCACTTAGCCACAGTCTAGGGGTTGTTTCCCTCTGGTCCTCCCTCCCCATGGTCAGGCATGTGCATGATCCCACACAAAAGGACTGAGTACTGGGGTGCCCTGGGCAAACCGGGTTGGAATAGTCACTGCAGTGCCTGTGTGAGCCCAGGAGCCTCCTCCTCAGCTCACCTGGGTTCTTGTGTCTGTGTGTCTTTCCCTCTTGCAGGAAAGCTTCCCTCTGGCTTTTACTGTTCGTTTGAAGAAGGGGATTGTGGCTGGATGCCAGGCTCCTCCGCGTCCCATCCTTCTCCATGGCGGATTGGAAGCTCGGAACACAACCGTTTGCCTTCGATAGAAGGTGTGTGAGAGTAAACAGTAAGTGTAGAGCATAAACAGCAGAGAGCAGAAATGATACACACATGGTGAGGAGAGGGAATGAAACACGAGGCAGGTTTTCCTGTGTACTTACATATTCAGCCTCCAGTGAAACAAATCCCATTTTTCCACTCTAAGTACTTCAAGCAAAAGATTGTCCTGCTCTCTTTTTGTCTTGAGGGTACAGAGTGGTACCTCAGTCTCCACCACAGACACCAGATACAGATCTTGACCCCTTCTAAACAACTTCATACCAAATGTTAATCTGCCTGACCCTCTACCATACTGATCTGGTTTTTTCTTTCTGATTTTCCTATTTACTTTCTCCATTTCTCTGTACTGCTGATTTTTTCCCCCTGCTCACATCCTAGTTTTTCTTCTCTTTGCTTCATGATCCCTTGAGTTGCACTTTTATGTACAATTACTATAAATTTGGTTCTCCTACCTAAATGCCAGTCATTTCTAATCTTTGTCATACAAACAGTTGAAGGCTTAAGTTGCTGAGAGAAAACCCGCCACTGCCCTTGTTCCTCTTGTTTACAACAAATTATTAAAGTAGCAAAGAGCTATAGCTGTATTTTTGTTTGGTTTTGGTCGAGATAACCTCTTTTCTTCCGAGTTACTTTTTGTTCATATAAGATACACTTTATTATTTGCCCTTGCAAGGAGGATGAATGTGAAGTCATGGAGCTACAGAAGGTAGCTGTTGGGGGAAGGTAGACAGACTCCTTAAATGTGATTACTGAGCATGTTTATTAGGTAGGTGAAGCTGCATCCCTAAGAAATGGAAAATCCTTCTGCTCCCTGGCATTCTGCTGTGGTAGGAGCCAGCTGACATAGGCTTGGGGCAGGTTTCACAAACCCTGAAACCAGAAGGTTAGTGCTGCAGTTTGACCTTCTTTCTTCTCTTTCATCCAGGTTGTGCACTTCTCCTAAACACCAGCAAAGCACCAGCAGTAGCAAAGACTGTCATAACCAGCACGGCATTTCCAGCTCCTTTGAGGAACTCCCCCTGTGAGGCAAGTCTTAATGTTTTCTTTTCTTATGCAATTTACAGAGCTTTTTCTGTGTGCTTGACTCAGGTTTTCGAATATAGGTACTAGGTCAGTAGCAAGGCAACCACTATCTCTGATTTTATCTTCTGTAAAATATACACATTTATGCCCACCGTGTAGGGGAAAGATATGGTTATCTGCTAGAATACCACAAAATGTGCTTTGAAAAACTTATCATACCCTGTCCTCATTGCATCATATGATGCATTACAGTCTTCATAATTAGGTGTTGTGTGCTGTAAGAGTAGGGCAGCCAGCATTACATAAACACAGAGAGGAAGAATCTTACTGCATCAACAAGCATTATATTTGCAACATCCAAGAAAGAACAGGCTTCAGGACTGCCCCTGAGCCGTTCAGAAAAGGCAGCACGTGCTTTCTCTAGCGTAGCTGGGATCTGGGCTGGCAGCTCTTCATGCTGCTGCACTTCAAACCTACCAATCCTCATGTAGGCCTCGTTCATAAGAGTGCTGAAGTTAGCAGCAGCAGAGAGAAATTCATGCAGAACAGAGCCAGGTTCCTATTCAAGCAGAAAAGCTACTGACAGTTGTAAGACATCAACTTAAGCAAGTACATCAAGGCATTCCAGGCAACCTTGCTGATGGTTGTCATTTCTGAGTCAATTGTGTTTACCCCTTAAAGTGCAGCCTCAGAAAGATGACCTGTCTGCATCTTCTTATTCTATAGCTCCACAGATTGTAGAATCACTGATAAGATTTATTTCTGACTTATGACTTTGAACCATGCCTAGTGACTTAAAGGATTTCACATCTTCATGGTCGCTCAGATAAGCTTCTGGATCCTGGAGCAGAGACATTTAGGAAAACTGATACTAATGAGGGGCAGCTGTTTGTTGGTTGAGCACTGAAGACAAAAGAATCAGATTTTCCCTGTTCCAGCAATCTTAAAATGCAGAAAGGACAAGAAGGGATGTGTTAGGAAGTTCTTTGGAATGAAACTACACAGAAGAAGATGTTTATTTGGCTTAAAGTTTGTTTTGGTTCACTTTGTTGGGTATCTCAGTTCATACAGCAAAGCGCCTCTGGTTTTGCTCTCTTGATATATTCGTGTTCTCTGTCTTTGAAATATATTCTACCTTGTTTTTCCTCCCATCTGTGACAAAGGCGTATGCAGGTTCTGAATATTTTAAGACCTTGTTCAGCCATGGACCAGCAAGAGCGAGAGTTTTTCATAATCCACCTGACACAGGAATCACAGTGAATGATTTCCCAATATCTACGTATTTTTTTTCTTGTGTATACAACACTGCAAATAATTAAACTCGCCGTCGGGGGAGAAGCTGCCATGTATTTCATCTGCTCACAGGCCATCCCACCTCCGTCACTCCCCTTGGCACTTAAAAGGCATCCGGACGCATCCAGCGTTGCAGCTGCCGGTAATAAAGAGTGAAGGAGTTTTGGCAAGGGTTTTGTCTCTTGCCTTTTCATGTAGTGTAAAAGCTTCTCTTCTCAGTGGGTCCCTGGTGGCTTCAAATTCTATTTTACTGGAACAATCTGTCTGTTCACAGAATAATTTAATTCCACTTTTCAACACAACAGAAGAGGAGAAAGGAGATATTCCTCCCTACGCACTTATTCCTTCAATAGGTGCCAACAAACTTCCTAATAGTGAAATTATAGTCAGAAAAGAGGTTGTGAAAATACTATAATGCTGTCCTGTATTTATTCACCCTCAACCACTTCTTGATTGAACTGGCTCAAGTCCAGGCACTAAAAGATGAGTTTTCTTTTACCTGTCACTGCTGACAGCTTTACCTGGCACGTCACAACCAGGACAGATTCTCTGGCAGCTGAAATCCCACAGAAAAAACTCACTCATAATTCATGTTGCAAAGGGATCTCAGCAAGTGTGTGTGTGAATTAGACCCATTTATTCTTCCACCATCAGATCTAGCCATAAACCTGCCCTTCCTCTTGTATTTGATCCAGCTCTCATGATCCTTTAGATATCTGCTCGCTCTCCTGAGAGCAGCAAGGAGGTCAGCAGACATTCCCAGTTTGATCATTTTGACTCCCGTCTCTTCTCTCCCTGCTACATGGAAGCTCTGGGGCACTACAAGACCTGCTGTTCAATGAAGTTATTATTTTTTCCCCTTATTCCCTAATTTTCTTTTATCCAGTCATGTTAGACCAATCACACCCACCACAGCAGAAGCTGACATCCTGCTTTTTAGCCTGAGGTGTTCATAGGAATTAATTACTTCAGCCTCAGCATGAGGAACATTACCTGCCACCATGCGGTTTACCAGCTGGAAGATTCTGGGTTTTGGTCAGGATGTCCATGAAACCAGGACTCAGTGCTGGTAAGGAAACAGCCAAGTAGTCCACAGTGGGTGCCAGCCACAAAGAGTTTCTAATGCTTCAAGCTTTTTTTTTCTCCCTCAGCCTGGCTGTTAAATCTTACACTGTGGCAGACTGGCAAAGACCAGCCTGGTCCCAAGACCTTCCCTGCTGAGGTTCTGGGAAGCTGTTTGCAGTGGTGTTGGTGTTAGCACTTAGAGACACCACAACACAGCTGAGCTTGGCATATGAATTGCCACTGGGTGCAGGAGTAGTGTGACACTCCATCCTTGTGCTCTCTCCAGCCTGAGGTCAGTCACCAGTAGCATGCAGGGCTGCCTGCCCTTTCCATGCCCTGCAGGAGGCTCCTTGTTAACTCAGGAAGGGAAATGTCAGCCTCACCTACTCTGTACTGCCCCACATGCATCAAAAGATGGGAAAAGGATAAAAATGCACGCAGGAGATACTGTAATAAACACAGCCTGTACTTTCCCACACATTTGGGATTGGCCCTAATGTGCCTTGCACTTTGTGTATAGCTTTGTATTGCACTTCACTCCTGTTTGTTTTGAGCAGCCTTATATTTTCATTTTCTTTGTTCTTCAGTGGTTTTGGCAGGTCAGAGCAGTCGGTTTGTGATGCTGCCCTTTGTTCTTGGTTCAGTTAGTTTTTCTCTTTTCTTTTGTTGTTTTATTAAATCTTGGCTGGAGTATCCTGGCTTCAAAGAATCTCTCTTGTTTGCAGTCCAGACAGCCTTTGTTATCTTTTTCATGTTGTACTTTCACTAGAGCTCTTTGCTTGTTGACCCCTTTAAGTCTGTGTTTAAAACCCACTTTATATGGAACAGGGAAACTGTGGCACTTTTATTAAATCTTGGGTGAATGCAGGAAGTGGTTCACGTAGTCTGTGAAGAGATGCTCCATTACCCTGAAGTAGCCAGAAAGGGGAGATGCGACACAAAGCTCAGGAAGTGCTTCTGGAACCAAACAGTCAGAGTAATCAAGAGTGAAAATCTTTTAACCCACGTGTAAAAGTTCACTGGAAGCAAAGCACGTGTAATTGAGCATAGGAATGCAGGTAAAGTGCAAAGAATTAAGCCAAACAGTGGCCTGATTTAAAGGCAGTGTTTTTAGAGCTCGAGCAGTAAAACACAGCATTATTTGCCCCTTCTGTCACACTGAGATTCCCCTCCTCTGAGTGGAAATCAGCTGGCTTGTACAAGGCTGACAGGGCAAAGAGGAGCATGGGATGGGCAGGCGTTTCCTCATTTTGAAGAAGAAACCCATATGCATGACATTAGTAGCTGTGCTGGTGTCTGGGAATGTAGGAAACCACATTGCAATTAAATCCAAGGGAAGTGCTGTCATCTCAGACACCACCCATGGCAAAACTAATTGCTTTGCCACAGCTGATAGCCCCTAGGTGTGCACAGTTTCCAAACTATCATGGCCACCTACTTCTCAGTCCTTTGCAAAGAAGTCAGAGAGCTGACAGAAGTGTTGCAGGTGCCCAGGGATTACTCACCTTTGTGTGGAAGCTGGAGACTCAGTTCTGACCCCCTTGTCTAGGCAACAAGGCAGTCTCATCTCCCTCAGTCCCAGCATTATTGCTGTACTGATGCAGTCACATGTGCTGATTTGCTTTTCATTTCAGTTTTTCGAGATGTTCTCTGATGCCTGCATCCTCAGGCCTTGAAGGATGTTGTGGTACCTGTAGATCATAAGAAACATGCCTGTGTCTTCCCGAAGTGTTTGGGCTTCTTTCATAAGGAGATGCAAGACCAGCTCCAGAGTACTGCATTCTGTGAGGCTGGTACAGCTGCACCTGCCTGGGCTGTAGTCTTGCATCTATCTTGCAAGATTTTGTTTTGTTGCTACTACTCCTTCTGTTTGGAAGTCATTCCAGAAACACGGGCAGTCTGGAGAATGATTTTTAGAAAGGCTGTGGTTTGCTCAGCTCCAGGGAATCTGTGACAGAATCTCGGTGCCATGCCTGATGAGTAAAAGCCAAGCGTGCAGCTTTGGTGGGGGCTGTCATAGAGAAGGAGAGTAACAGCAGAGCTGCTGTTTCCTGTATGGGGGTGAATTTGAAATTAGCCTTAAGTGTTATTGTATGCACCTCCATAGAGTAAGGTGACTCTGCAAGAAGGACTGCTTTGTGATTTGGAACCAGATTATTTCATTTTCCTGTTAGGCCCTGGGTCAAATGTTTTAAAGGGTATAGCTGTGCTGGAAAACGATGGAAACAGATTCCTGTGATAGTAAATGTGCTTTGTGCTTTTGGCTATGTTTAAAATAATGAAAATACTTTTCTGGTGCTATTTTGACATTTCAGCTAGCTGTTTCTTGAAAGCCACCATTATGTTATGTAAGTTAGTACTAAACTGAGCCAGATTTCTTTAACTCCTGAAATTACTTTTTGAATGTAAATGTACTCTCTCTCAAAAATAAATATAACATGTTGCTGTAGAACATTATAGTTGAAGTTTATCTTCTCAGTCATATTTACAGATATAAAGATGTTTTCATCCTCTCTGTTTATTAATTCAGTTCTCTTTTCTATGCAGAGGAGTTGCATTTTTTTCAAGGCATGTAAGTCAATAATATAAATCATTCCTTGAGTGCATTCTGAGCCCCGTGCTGACACCTGCAGAGTGTGTCTCCTTTTCTCCTCTACTCCTTGAGCTTTAAATAACTTAGAAGCGTACATGGTAATAACACTGACACTGAAAATTTACGAGCATGAAAAATGCAACATAGATATGCCTCTAGCTCAGCCTTTCATGTGCTTTATCTGGCAGAATATTGTTAGCATACTTCTTTATTTTAAAGTGTTGTTTTTAAAATCTGTACAACTTTATTCACTGTCATCTGCCTCCTCTTGCTCCTTTTCCCACCTGGCTTCTGTGTCACTGGATCAGAGGATCTATAGCATCTGAAATCTCTTGAAGGCTGTTCATTCCATAGTACTCTGACAGCAAAATTCTGAACACCTTCTCTTTTGTTGTTGCTTTTATTTTTCTCTTCATCTGTTTTCTGAAATTAAGTAAGAAACAATGTGAGAATGAATAGTGGGAGAATCTGTTCATATGAAACACGAGTTTCTCTTGCCTGAGTAGGTATTTTAAAGTTACATAATCAGAGCAGTTAATTATAATTCTATCACTTACAAAAGGTTTTTGCTTGCACCCTTGAGTCCTAATGTAGAGCAGAAGTGTCTGCAGACTACAAGAGAGTCTGATCATGCATTGTTGTAGATCTGGCCAAAAACCAGGAACAAGACCTTTTGATCCTCTTTGTTATTCATAAGAGTCCAAGTCTGAATTGCTGAACAGTACTAATAGATGTCTTTGCTCGTACTGGTACGTGCAACCATTTCTCATTTCTAGTAAGGAAAAAAATATTGTCAGTGTGATAAACTTCACATGTCAAAGGTAGCTCATATTCATGTGCAAAGCTTACTGAGACTTGGCAAAGGTGTCTGCAGCTATTGCCTAATTCTGTGCAAATCATATTCCAACTTGCAGCTTCAGTTTCTCCTCAACAGTGAGATGTTTTCCAAGCTTCTTTAATACCTGAGTTACATTTACTGGGTCAGTGCATTCACAGCTAAAAGCAGTTTCTACTGTTTCCCTTCCATTGAAGAAGACCCAAGAAAACAGTAATGTTTTTCACGAGAATAAATGCCTGCATTTCAAGAATCCACTGTTCCTTGTCTGGCAGATTTTGAGCAATTCCTTTGAGCAAGTATCATGGAGGGGGAGTAAGGACTTGGGGGCATGAGAACTAAGTAATGCGCTGTCTCACAAGATGAAAACCTGTGGTGCAGAGTTGAGATGTTGCTGGCCAGAGAGCCACCAGTGAGATCCAACTACTGCAGTTCCTTGGGAGCAAAATGCCTGCAGACTCTTCTCTGCCTTCTTAAGAATACCTTACTCCAAGCCCTATCTGAAGTATATTTTTCTTTTCCAGTTTCTTTTTCCACTTGTGTTGAAGATGGCCAAGTAGTTTTTCCTGCCAGGTAGGACCATAATGCTAATAGTCAGCGTCACTGCCACGCAGAAAGGGAGGAAAAAGAAACAGCAGCTCTCCAGGGTGTCACTGCAGAATGTTTTATTTATGCTGCTGCAAGTGTGTGTCATTGGTCCTCGGTCAGGCATCTCGGAGTTAGTTTATGCTGAAATGTTTCTAGCCATTAAAGTAGACTCACAGGTGTCAGCAGGTTCAAACTTCACCCAGAAGGTTCTTGATATTTTCTTTCTTTCTCCTTTCCTTTCCTTTCCTTTCCGCACCTTGCCTTTCCTTTCCGCACCTTTCCGCACCTTTCCGCACCTTTCCGCACCTTTCCGCACCTTTCCGCACCTTTCCGCACCTTTCCGCACCTTTCCGCACCTTTCCGCACCTTTCCGCACCTTTCCGCACCTTTCCGCACCTTTCCGCACCTTTCCGCACCTTTCCGCACCTTTCCGCACCTTTCCGCACCTTTCCGCACCTTTCCGCACCTTTCCGCACCTTTCCGCACCTTTCCGCACCTTTCCGCACCTTTCCGCACCTTTCCGCACCTTTCCGCACCTTTCCGCACCTTTCCTTTCCTTTCCTTTCCTTTTCCATAAGGAAGTAAAATGCAAGTCTCAGTTCTCAAGTGGTCTTGAAATTATGCAGTTTGTGCTGGAAAGTCTACCTTCTGTGTTTTTCTTCACCTGCCCAGCCCTGTTGCTATTGATAAGGATTCATTTTTTGGGTTCTTTTTCTTTCGGGGATGAATTGAGTCTCCTGTTTGTCAGTTCAGAAACTCCACCAACTCAGAGGCTAAGGGGGTTCTCAGAAGGCATCTTTGCAGATGGTGTTTGCAGTATAGTGCATGTAGCCATCTGACCTGAGTTTTGCCTCAATATGCTGTGTTTTACCATGGGCTTTCCCTCCCTTTAATTTTCCCCAGATCAGTTTAGAACATTTCATTTACTGAGTCAGTGGGTTTGCATATGAACAGCTGATCACCAGCTCTGGTGGGTTCTAAAGCCAGAAAGCAAGGTGCTGTCGAGCCACTGCCTACCTTCTATGCTTAATTAATTTCTCAGCGATGTTTCTAGCTTCTGAATATTTTGCTGCTAGTTTAACACAGAGGGAGATGTTTGCTGCATAATGTTGGGGTATTCCACCACCAGCCCAGATTTAGATTTTTCCAAATGTGCCACTGCTCTGCTTGCAGGACGCACTGTGTATGTAGTACCATCTGCCATCATTGATGCTGTATTCTACAGAATGAATGCCAGCCCCATTCAGAAGTCTTTACTATGGTATCCAGCTCATCATCTGCTCTGGTTCACTTCAGCAGGTGTGAAAAGACCTGGACTGCCCTGCTGTGAAGCTTAGAAACCATGGAAATCACAGCCAAAAATGCCCATTTGGACACAGTGCCAGTCGATTCACTCAGAGCCAGTTCATTAGAGTTTGCATATTGCACTTTGCCAATGAGCTGATCTCCCACATCTATTGCCAGCTACTTCTTTCCTTCAAACAGCTGACATGTGTGCAAAGGCATTCATTCCAATTCATCAATTGCTTCAGCTTTTGCTCTAGTGTTACATTAACAGCTATCAAAGGCTCACTCTTCCCTCACTTCTGACCGTGTAGATGTTGCCTTTTACCTTCTGGCAGGTCTCCAAAAGATACAGAGGTCTGAAAGCTTCTGTCTGGTGGGAGCTTCAGGACTTCACCTATCAAATTTTAAACTACCAAAATGGCGCAGTGAAGTTGCTCCAACTCACCTATATTAAAAATGTCACATAGTGCACAGGAAGTTGGCACTAGGGTCCTAAAAGTGGACATGTGGACTCTCAGTAAGAGGAGTTGTTTTCCCTGGTGTAGGTGGAGGGTTTTAAATGTCCACTGGCATTCCAAACTTATTAAAACAAATAGTTTAGTCCTGACAAGTTTTCTTGAGGGAAATTATTGGATCTGAAAGGTATAAATTTTCACTTTAAATTCACACTAAAACATGCCTCACTTTGTAGGCATTTGAAAATATAGAATGCCCAATGAATTCTTTCATCTTGATTGTCACCTGTTAGGAGCAGCCATGCAGATACTATGTTTGAAGGCTTTAGCCTCCTATACCATGAACATTCGTCAGCAGCCTCTCTCACTAGTGCTGGTTCTGGTTGTTGGGTATGAACTCAGCCCTCCTCAGCTGCCTCCTTGGCTGCCACTTTGTGAATCTGAAATAGTTCCTGGCCATCCTGCTCAGCTCTGCTTTTCCTCTCTGGTGTCTGGGAGGTGAAAATCCTCATACTCAATGCTGTGGCTTCCACTGTCTGACACTGGAAATAACCGTGGGACTCCGTGAGTCCTTTCCCAGAACTGGGGTGGGAGTGAGCTGGGAGTCAGACTTGACCAGCTTGTCCCCAGAAGTGCTCTGGGTGCCTGGGATGGTTTGCTGAGCCACTCAAAATCTTACACTTCAATTTTGGATGTATGGCCAAAATAATGTAACAAAATGGTTTCACAGACCCAAACTGGCATATCTGTTTGTACATTTATCAAACCTTGGGTATACAATACAATGGACCCAGGAGTGATTCCAGTGATTTTTGGACTGGAGAGAGAGGGAAGAGCCCCAACTAGATTATTCGGTCTCTGTCATAGTTTTGCAGTGTAAGGTCACTTCTTTCTTTGTAGCTTTGGAGGCAGGCAGATGAGCTGTAGTATTTACACAAATTCAGTACTGATAATTAATATAATGGATATCCAGAATTTTGTTCCACCCACTCCAAAATTGTGATCATAAACTGGGAATAATAGCAACACTTCTGTCCTTTTGATGCCTACATCTTATTTGGCTGCCAAAAAAAACTTACACCATGATAAATGAACAGCAAGCAAAATTTAGCAGTTTTGTTTTATGCTAAGAAATGGATGTGAACGTTCTGTGCTATCAAAGCAAGAAAGTAAGTAATGTTATCAGGTGTTCCTTTGTAAAATACAAACTTAATTCTGAGCCTCCTGACTTTGGTGGTGGCTTTGAAGTGCTAAAAAATAGAGTGCTTTATTTAATATGTCTGGATACGAGAGACTGTGCTGAACACTTTCTTGTGTCCAAAACATCCATTGTAAATGTAGCTTTAATAAACTCATTCCTTCAGCATTCTCACCTCTACTGGTTATTGAGATGAGACCCAGGTCCTGAATAAAATACATATGTATATTTTACTTATGCTCTTTATCAACAAAGAGCTAGCTCCTCTTCTTTTTCCCAAGAAAATAAGAAGACAATATTCATCTACTATGGATTGTAGAACTAGCCAGATGTGGAAGGAATTGTTTTTCTTTTTATACAATGAGGGAGAGAAAGTCATAAAATGAGAAAATTACATGAAATAATTTTACACACAGTGATAAATGCATAGAAATTGATTCAATTACATTATCATAACAAAAATGTTAGAAAAATGGTTCTCTAAAGTATTTTAATTAATAAAAAACCCACCAAATTATTACTGAACTTTAATTGGAAAATCTGTAGAAACTTGGGTGGAAAGTAGAAACTGATTTTTGAAAAGAGTATCTGGGGGATGAGGATGTGATTACTAGTGATGCCTGCTTATTGCAGTCTTCTCTCTGTGTTTTTTGCTGCTGCTGCTGGAATATAAAAGTCTATTGCTGAAAAAGTTGTTAGTCTAATCTTGAATGTCTTAGGTGGCATCTTAGGGGAGTGTAGTCTTTGTACTGCAAATAATAGGGGTGTAAGCTTATCCCTTTAAAATTAGGCACATGTGGAAGCTAAAACAGATAGTTTAGACTCAACTTGACAAATAAAATTATTTTTAAAAAAAGGCCAGTTGTTTCAATGTTTAGTAGCATATACAAAGTGTTACAAGCTTCCACATCTGTGGAGTTTCCTAAAGGGATGACATGAGTACAAGGATGGGAGAATCAACTTTTTGGTGATTAGAAATCAATGAAAGAAGAATTGAGAGCTTTGCTAAATTCTGAATAATGTCAGTGATGTTTAATCTTATATGTTCTGTTTCTTCTAGCTACGAATGTCATGGCTCATCCATGGAGTCTTGCTGGGAAATGTATCCCTGGTGCTGGTTGAGAACAAGACAGGAAAGGAGCAGAGCTGGACGTTCTGGCATTCAGAGAACAGCGAAGGTTTGGGACTATGGCAGTGGATGATCTTACCTCTCCCAGATATACTGGATAGGTATGACTCTTCTCCTCATTCTCCTGCATGGTGGTCAATCCTGTCACCACTAGCTGCCTGGTGATGAAAAAGGCCAGCATTGCTCCTGGAGGCTGTTCCCTCAGGGAGGAGGGCTTCGTCCTCCGTGAGGCAACTTCTGTTAGAAGCGGAGAATAACGGAGTATTTTGAGCAAAGCACACAGTTTTACAACTCCCAAGTCAAAGTTTTGGTTCACAAAACTACAAACTGGGTCAATGGGTAGTTGACAACAAGGTACTTAAATTTCTATGTCTCCACTTCATCCACTAGGAACCACTCTCTTTGCATACTGTTCTGTGTGTCATGTTTGGTGCTCTTTCAGAGTTTGCTAGAGTTGGATGTGAGCTTCGTAGCTGATATTTTTTCTGGGTACCAAAGCCCCTGATGTTCAATGTGTCTAGATCTGAGGATGAAGAGGTGGGGAAAGAGCCTGCTACAAAATCAGGCAAGGATCCATCCAAACACCTTTGTGTTAGCTGTAGCCAAAGGCTCACCTTACTAAAGGGGCTGTGCCAGTCATGACTCTATTCTGGCTTTAAGCATAAAAGGTTTATCTGGTAACATATGCTTAACCTGGTAGCATATGCTTATTTAGGGCGTTGTTTTAGCTGTTTCTTACAAGTCAGCTTTAAGGGAATGCTCTTGTTCATTGTTCTCTTTTAGTGTGTGCTGTTTCTAGAGAAGGCACAGACATACTTCACCTCCTGCTGCCCTGGCCCTTGAGCTGCAATATGCACCTACCATCTGTGTCATGAGCACTGGCGTCCCCTGTCTTTTTGCAGACCTGTGCCCTAGAAATAATGGATTTCACTAAGGGGTAGTTTGCCTTATAAGAACTTTGAACAAACATTATATGAATATGTCTTTTATCTTACTGGCACCTGGGGATGCATGTAGGCTGCAAACACAACAAGGGCACTGCCAATGCTTTGGTCCTGAATGTATAATTAATATGTGTGCGTCAAAGATTTAAAAAATGCCAGCATTAAGCTTATTGTGCAGTCACTGGTGAAGCACCATTTGTAAAAATACCTGGTTGCTTCTCTCCCTTCAGCTGTGTTTCCTTTGAAGAATGGTATATTTTGCCATTATTATTTATGTGATTTATTTCCTAATGTTGCCAGGGGAATGTTTTGTACCTGAATTATTCTGTACCCTTGTACTATTGCTTTCCTTTAAATTCTCTCTGGTTGCACAGTCAGGCAGAGAACACTTTGATCTTAGGAGCTGGGCTGGCAGTGGTTCATGAGAAATCATGGATTCAGCTGATAACACGGTGCTGACTATTATGTATAAGGTGCTGACATGCTTACTTCCCCATTGCTAACAGAGAAAGACGGATGGGTTCCCTGAAGGAAGGGAGTTTGTTGGAGGTTAAGACATAAGCAAGGAAAACTTTGAAGTTTTGGTGTCTCTTGAAAAGTTTTTGTCCTTATTTATTCACAGAAAGTGCACTATTGTTAATGAATTTTTCCTCTAAGATTGATTGAATTGAAACCAATCCTTCCTAGGAAGAAAGAAGTCTCCTGTGAGACTTGGAAATACTGCAAGCATCTTTCTTACCATCTCAAAACCTGTTTCTTAGGAAATCTGGACTGATGTACAGATCAGGAAGGAATTCTATGGAAGTATACACCAAAATGGTACCAGTGAGACTCCAGTGTATAAATGGAGATAAATGACAGTTTTATTGAACTGTAAGAAGTACTTAATTGATGTGAACACAGTGCTGGTGCTGCTGAAAGCTTGCTGTGTCTATCTTTTTCTAATTGGTTCCTGTGTCAGAAGCTGTGAGGGTCTGTGTTAGAACCATGATATTTCAGATATTCCTACAGGAGGAGCTGAGAGTTTAAATCACCTCACAGAAGTAAAGCTCTCAAGCCAAGCACACCAGTGTACCAGTTTCACACAAAATTAAAGCATATTCCATTGTGATTGGGAAGCTGAATGGAAAGTGTTATTAATAACAAGATAATATGCTCTAAAACTGCTCAAAAGCATGCTTGTTTAAAAGCTGCTTAGCCATAATTTCCATGTTTGGCTTACAGCGCTTCAAAGAATCATTAGGAAGACTTCCAAGAAATTAGATCAGCTCTATCTTTAGAAACAGACATTTCTAAAATGTTTGATATCCCTCAGGCTGTTGGGAGAAATTATACTTTGGCAGAAAATCATGGCTAGAACATTTCAGGTGAACTGGCAAGAACAGAAAGGAGGAAGGAGTAAGACAAAGAAGTTAAACTGTGACCGAGGGATGGTAGATTTCTAGCTTTGTGTTAGCCTGGGCAGCCTTGGACACATCCAATTGCAATTTCACTCTGTGTGAGGTCTTACCTTTTCTGTACAGACTTGAAAGAAGCTGAAGTGCTGGCACTTTACATCTTCCTGAAGTTATCTGTCCTTCCTTGTTCTGGAAGATGTTGGCAGAACAATCCTGAGAGTTAGCTCAGATGTTGTGTTGACTAACAGAGTTGATGAACGGAGTTGTAACCCGA
The DNA here is from genome assembly GCA_013398115.1 of Falcunculus frontatus. Classification (NCBI taxonomy): domain Eukaryota; kingdom Metazoa; phylum Chordata; class Aves; order Passeriformes; genus Falcunculus; species Falcunculus frontatus. Next base: position 2,448,356 of record VZRV01000144.1, read on the forward strand.
TTCCAAATGCTCAGAATCTTCTGTGCATTGTGGGAGAAGTGCAAAGGGCCTGGTCAAGGATGTGTCGTCAAAGCAGATACAATTAAAGAAGCCAGTTGTGGGCGAGACCTCCTTAAGTTGTTGGATGAACAGGTTGTGCCTACCAGAGGCAAAAGGCAGCACCTCCAGAGCTGCTGGATTTTAAGTTGCCGGTGAGATACGCTCAACATGAATGAACAATCCTTGCTATGATTTGTTATCCCCTGTAGAGCCACTTAGCCCTCTCCAAAGGATGCATTATCTGCAAATCAAATAATCTGCACAGATTAGTGAAAGCTAGAGAAATGGTTATTTTTACTTACTGGAATTTACACATTAGTGCAATACTACAACATTTGGATTGAGAGTAGAGCAGAGAACCACGTTATTGTAAGATTGTTTTGTTTGATGGAAAATTACTATCTGTTTTCCAGTGAAAAGTGATGAGCCTGTCAAGGACTGTTCTTTTTGAACTTCACAGGAATGCAAGTAGGAAACAGTCTTGAAAGCTGTATTGTAGCTGGTAGTTGCTTTTTTTTATATATTTGCTTTTAGTTAGTGCACGTGAATTCAAATTTTAGTAATGATAATGTGGGAATGTGACAGCAAGAGCAAACAGAAGCCTGATGTAATTGAAGATGAGTGATTTGTGTAGCTAATAATTAGACATTCTGTTAGTTAAACAGTGTGGTTAAGGTGCAGCACAGATAAAATACAAGCACGTGTAACTAAGTGATTCTCTGGAGCTTGCTGTAGGCTGATGCTCATTATCACCAACGCTTAGCAACTGTTTGCTACACAGTGTGAGAGGTGGAAAAGGATTAACTCTAATAGGCTGAATCCTGACTGGAAAATTAATGCTTTAAGAAACAAATTCTAAATCTCTTGATTTTTTCTCCCTTGATGAAGCTGAGGCCGGCCATGTGGAGCCGCATGTGGACTAAAAATTCTCTGGGTCCCTCTACCACCTGGCTGAAGTTGCCTGGAAGTGGATTCCATGTGAGCCAGCCCAGCCCAGCTCTGGACTTTCAAGGCCTATATTCTCTACTAACCCTGTCCTCTCCTTTAAAGATTTCATTGTAACCTCTGTAAGGGAAATCTGGTAAAAGTGGCTAATATTAGTAGTGACCTGTGCCACCTCAGTGCAGTCTCATGACAGAAGAAGACTGTAGAAATATAAAAGGAATTCAAATGTGTTTACTGGTTAGAAAGGTTTCTTTGGTTTCCTTTCTTCTTAAGTTTAATTTTTTTTTGGCATTACAACATCTAAATTTTTAGCCAGTCTTAGTTAGTAGTGGCCAGGTGGGGAAAGGAGTGAGAGGAGTTTTACTTGAGGGCCCTAGAAATTAAGTTTTCAGTCATAAATAGCAGCACCATTTTCCTTGTCACTGATAGCAAAGCCAGGCCATGTCCTTCTAGCAGGGAAGCATGTCCAGAAAGTGAAAACCAATTTTCTTTTGGTCCCATTGTACTCAGAGAGCTTCAAAATTATTTTCTTGCTGATGAACTACTCCTGAAGAGACCGAGAATTTTATTATGTTGGAAGGGATCAGTAAGGTGACTTACCTGGAAGGCTGGGTAAGGATGAGAGCTTCCTGAGGAAGAAAGCAGAAAGGCCTTACAGACAGTAGTTAATTCAGAGTGTGATATCCTGTTGCAACAAGTCAGAATTCATGTCCCAACAATTGCACTTTCTATTTTTTTTTTTTTGACTGAGTTCATTACCTATTCCAATTTTGCTGACTTGCTGGATTTTTACAAACTACGCTGATTCTCATTAGGTTTTTGTCTCCAAATCCATGTGGGATTCCCTTTCAGTCCATCGGAGTGAGATTGTTCTGTCTGGCTCCTTCAGCAGCTCTGCTCTCAATGGCAGCCACAGCACCTGGGAACCCTCTCACCCACCGCAGCAGTAAAAAGAGATTGTCTCTTGTCATACCCCTGTATCTCCACCAGCTGTGGCTGAGCACTCTTCTTGTCCAGTAATTTTTCTTGCATTGCTCTGTCTCTCCATCACACTCCTTTCGGAATTTATTTATAATAAGTTTCTGAATGTCAGGTTTCCCATTTGTGAAGAAAAAGAAAAGGAAGGTTCTTGGCAACATTTTTGACCCAGAGGCCTCTTTATCTCATGTTATCCCTAAATTTTCTTCCCATTCTCTACAAAGAAACAGGGACCCTCCACACAAGCTAGTCATATATCTGCCTACACATTTCCATGTATATATTAATTAATTGGTCACATCTGCACCCAGATCTCTTCAGTCTGCCTTGCATCCACACAACAAGCCTGGGCTGTGCTGCCCTGAGGTGGCCACACATTACTTTGTTAAAAGCAGTGAAACCTTAACAACCAGATCACTGCTCTTCTGCTCTTTAGCATTAATTATGTCTGTCTGCTACTGCCCTCCTTCTGAAAAAATTATTCTGCAAACGGTTGTTCTGTGCATCTGAAAAGGGGGTTTTGGTGACAGTGTGTGCAGAGTGGCTGTGACAGATTTTGTACATGCATGGCTGCCTTTAACAACACCTTTGAATCTCAATCTTTATTACTAGCTATTAAGTAACTTCCTGCATGGCAATTCTGTCACTGTAACTGAGTTTGGTTAACATGCTTATATTTCTCCAAATAATCTTATTCCATCTAAATGTCTTTTATCCCAAAAAGTAAGTATTCCTTTGTGAAGTGAGCTAACAATGCATCATTTGTAACGGAGAAGTTAATGGGAACCCGAATGTAATAAGGGTTAGTGACCTGAAATTTCTCCATTCTGTGAGTACCTCGGTCTCAAGCAGGTTCAGCCATAATTATTTTAGCTAGGTAGAGAGAGAAATCAGTTCCATCAGAGGCAAAACATTACCAGTTATGAAATGAGATCTGTACATACAGACACGCTGTGTTCGTGTCACTGCATGGGGGATTGAGTACAGAGGAGATTAACGCTCAATCTTGGTTAATAATCCCTGTCTTTTATGATGAAAAGAAAAAAAAAATAATGATTATGAGCCTTTCTAAAATAATGGCATGAAGGCAGCTGCCTGAGTCTGGATAATGAAAACCTGAACTGTCTGTGTGAGCCAGGGACAATATTTAGGTGGAATTCAGAATAGTTACTGAAGGGAGGGAGCTGCAGAATTTGCGCAAAATCGGCTTGCAGAGGTCTTCAATGCAATGAGAATGGGTTTTTTATTTCCCTTCCATCAGAAGAAGATAGAATACATGCAAAAGCTAGCATTTCTGTGCAATGAAGATCTGAGGATAGATGATGTAAGCAAAAGAGTTTGTCCTCGTGGAGGCTATACCAACATAGCTATAAATGTATCTTCACACTTTTAGTTCTGCATTTCCCTCTATAATAGGCCCCAGATATTTTGGGGAGAACCAGTCTTCTGTTAGCATGAAGAAAAAAATAAGTAATCAACAAGAACCACTAAACAGAAAACCCAGGATGATATGGTGAAGCTCAAATACTGACCTCACGGAAATAAAACCCAAGATTCAAAAAGCCTGAGGAATGGGAAAGGTCTTTGATGTTATCCTGTTTTGGTGAGATTTAACTGAGTTAAAATACGCTTTTGAAGAACTGTTCATCTGGATTGATATTTCACAGATTGGGCCAAAGAAGCAAACCAAAAAAAGCTCATTTTATGCCGTTTCTTATCTATGACTCTGAAATATTTGAGCAGTGGTCACCCTTGAGTGGTTTTTGAATTGATGTAAAATTGTATCTTTCAGACAGAGGAGCTGATGTTCCCCAGAGACGAGATTGAAATGGGAGGTGGGGGGAGGGTGTTGTCCCTCAGTACAACATTTCCTATTTGCCTCAAACAGAATTTCTTTTTAAAAAGGCCTTTGTATGCCTTTTCTTTCACAGCTCAGCTAACACTCAACTCTACAGGGTGTAACTTGTACCTCCCAATTGTCATGCATCTAAAAAACCTTTTTTCTAGCTGTGCTCCAGGTTGAGTAGGGCAAAAGGAGACAGTTAAGAAGTAATTTCCACCAGTCCTCAGATAATAATTTTTCTAATATCCAAGTCATTAAAGTGTTTCATAGCTGCCATACTTCCATTCCTATAAAGAAATGTAGCTTACAAACACAGGCTCATCTGATGAGGATTTGGATTCCATGTGCAGAAGTTGCTGGGATTTATTAAGCTACAAAATCACGACAAACTTGCCAGCGCTACTTTTGCTGCTCCCGTATGATTGCCTCCAGGAATATTCTTTCCTGGCCATTCACTGCAGCATCTGTGCTTGCAGTGGGTGTGTCTGTGCCTGGCTGTGGACCAGTATCTGTGCTTTTCTGGAGCCAGTGGAGGTACTGGATGTGCAGTCAGCATTGCCCCTCTTTGATCTGTGCGGTAACACCAGTGAGACCTTGTCACCTCCAGCGTTGTTCTGAGTCACTGCAGGAACATCTGCTGCTGCTGCTGCTTCAGTATCAGCTCCCACCAAAGTCAGAGGGAGTTATTTCGTTGATTACAGGGATCAAACGGAAAGGAAAAAAAGAGAGAGGGAGCAAGGGAATGAGATTGTCTGTGGGGTTTTTTCCATCTCACTGATGTGTGACATTTCCATCTTCAGTTTTGATTAAATTTCCCTTAATTAGCCCATTAAGCTAAAGCCACCAAAGCTAATGATTGAAATGTTGGTTAACTGATGATCTTGTTTCAGTGGAATTTGAAAGACATCATATTTCTAAATTAATAGTGGCATTAAACTAGAGAAGATAAAATGATGAACTGTTTGTTGTAGAAATGCTGGTCTCAAGAGAAGGTTTGTACTGAAACTGCTTTCGTGTTAGGAAAAAATAAGATTAATAGGCAACCAAAGCAGCACTGATGGTCCTAATAGTGTCTGGTATTCACAGAATTTTTGTATTTTGGAGACTTTTTTTTCATCCCTGGTGAACTTGTGAAAACTTCTCAAGAGTTCTGATCCCAGTGTTCCTGCAGGTGAAATCAGCAAGGCTGTCTCTTAACTTGAATGAACTGTAAAAAAAAGTGAAAAGCAACCCATTGCATTCTGATATGGGCATGTTACATGGCACTCCCTTCAACAACAGAAATACTGATTTGTATCATGCCTTTGAGTTCTTAAGAGCTGAACACTTGATAATTTTTATAAGAACAACCCTTTATTGTTTGAAGAGGCACGACATGAAAAGTGCATCAAAGCGTAACACCCTGGGGTATGAACCTTAGGTTCTGCCAAGGAAATTGCCTGAAGATATTTTTAGAAGTGCTTCATTGCCTGGAGGCACAAAGAAGGTCCATAGTTGTCTTTGCAGAAGTATCTGTCTCTTCTGCTCCCTGAGCTAAAGTCTGCAGTAGTGGAAGGAAGAGCTGACAGAGGAACTGCTTATTTGTCTTTGTAACTGATTACGCAGCCTCGGTTAAACACCTCACAAACATAAATTCACATCAACAAACATATATTCACATCAAAGTGTCCCTGTCTCCAAGTGGCATTTAGTGTGCACCCCAAGGGAACAGGCTGAGGATCAAATGCACCAGAGACTTGGTCCCTTCCATGCAGCACCAAGGATCACTGTGTGCAGGGCACTGATTTTCACGCAGAGCCATCTGAAAGATGTGCTTCTGAACCAGTTTCCACCCTACCTCTTCCTGGGCGTTTCAGCAGCACACAACAGGGAAGGAGAAGCTCCTGCTGACCTACAGTCTGTATTTTACAGCCTGAGGTAGGTGCTGGTTCTCCATAAAATACCAGACTGTGACCTGTGGTGTTCAGGACCTGTTTCACACACGGTTCAGTCATCTCTGCTGCTGGCATTGTGACTTGCAGGAAAAAGTAGATCAGAGCCCACTGTGTCTGTCCAACAGCTTTTGTTTAAGTCTTTTATGGCGTGTCTCAAACTGAACAGCTTATGTTTGTGCTAGAGCTTGTAGTATCGTTTGAAGTGTTGTGGGATGTCAGCTGTAGAGCAAATGAGGGAGGGAGGCAGGGGGAGGGCAGCCAATTCAGTCAGAAGCCAATTTAATATCCAAGGATTTTATATTCCTTTCAGTTCTCCTCCTAGACATACCCACAAGGAGTTTCAGGTATCCCAACTAAGAATTGTGAGACTTCTGGCAGCATCAGACTTCAGTTGCACTTTTTATGGATTTGGGAAGGCTAAAAAAAAAACTTTCATGATATTCAGGCTTGTATGGATGGAGCTGCCACCTTTTGAGCTGATAAAGATGGATCATTTAGCAAGGAAAATTGTGTCTTGCAATTTGGAGTTTCCTTTGATGCTAGGAATACTCTTCCTTCACCATATCCACCATTATTTGTGTCAGTCATCTGCTCTTTCATGGCAGCTGCTCATGTCTTTAGAACGAAAAAAAGTCAGTTTTAAAGAAGTCTTTCCATATGTGCAATGCATATCTCAAAGGAGTGAGACATTTCAGTGTTGGAGCATTGCTGTTTTTCTTTACCAGAACTAAAGAAGGAGGAACATAGTAACTATATAAGTCTTTCCTGTTGTGAATGAACTGTGGTCTGTTCTAAACCCTTTGCACCTCTCAGAGGCTGACAGGAATTATTTTCTGGTTTGAGTTTTTGCTTTGGTTGCATCAGGTTTTCTGACTCTGTCCCCAGCTGTAGCTCAGCAAGAACACCAGCTGCAGAAGACGATGGCTCTTCAGTCTACATATCCCCAAAGTCACATATATCCCTGGGGTCTGTTTTAGCTTTTGCCAAACCTCACTGTCCCCTCTGGAAAGCTGTGCTGTGTTTGAGAACAACATGGAACTTGGTTACATTTGCTGACAGAGTCAGGAGGCTCAGTGAAAATCCACATTTGAAACACGGGAATATGCTGTCCCAGAGTAAATATGCATATGATCAGGGAAACTTCATTGGAATTTTGGTTTTGAGGTTGGCTTGCTGGTAAAGGAGAGGTAGTATTTAAAAACAGTAGGAATCGCCAAGATTAATGTAAGAATACTAATAACATGCACAAAGCTAAGAGAAAATATTTTAGACCCAGTGCCATGCAGAAAGGACTACAGTATGTGAGAAGAAAAAAAGGCTGCTGGTGTTTAGATTCTTGCTGCAAGGAAGAGACAGGCTTTCTAAAGCCTTTCTAAATAAATAGGGCTGCTCCTCAAAAATACCTTGTTCTGTCATCATTTTCTTGTCTAAACTGAAACATCTGCAAGAATTCACATTCTGACTGAACATTTGTCTCTAAAAGATAGAGCACGAAGCACCAGCAATAGATCTACATTAAAGAGACCCATGAATGGCTTAACTTCTGTTGGCATAAAACATCAAGATACAATAGGGAATTAGGTTTAAATAATTTTTTTTATTCACTTGCAGCTTGTTCTACAGCATGTGGCAGTTTCACGTTTTTATAGTTTTGATGCAACTTCTCAGCATTGTATCTGACTTCTGAGCCATGGTTGGCTGCTTTCAGAAATTGTTCTCTTTCCTAAGCAGAGTATTATGATTTTATGTGGCAGATATGCACTGAGAGAACACAAACTTGCTAAACTAAGAGAAAACCTAAATCCATGGGTACACAAAATTAATGCATGGGCAATATACTGTCAGATTTGAAGTATTTGGTTGTGGGTAATTTTTGCTGTTCCTGTTGGCTTGTAATATCACTGAGGGTGAATTTACAGCGATCTTTCTTCTGGTAATGTAAGAGCGGCATAACTTCCTGGCAAAAGCCAGCTTTTCCTAAATCAGGAAGTGATTTAAGGCAAACCTCCTCAGCTTCTATAAGGAGATAATGAGTTCTGCTCTTCCTGTGGACTACCCAGTGTCAGTTCCTCTCTTTTGTGACTGCCAGGGCTGTTAGATATCCTTTGCTTCCTACAGAGTGCATCAACACCAAATACATTCTAAAATGGTTTCAGACTTTGATTGCCAGTTCCTTTTAGGAACTCCAGATTACTTCAGGAGCCTTACCTACTTATTTTTCTTAACACTTTACGGTGTAAATCACTTGTGAGAATAAAATCACCTAAAGGTCTGTTTGTTTGGCTGGATTTTATTTGTGCCGGAATCCAGGGGACTTTGTTTTCTGACCACACACGTACACCCATTTCTACCTCCTTCAGGCTGTTTGTCTCTGGAGGGAAGAGGGGCGATATTGTCTTATTCTGTCTACCTATGTTACTGCATAGCTCCCCTCCTCAGATCATCTTTACTTGTTAGGAGTGAGCATACTTTCTCTATCGATTTAATATTTTTGTATGTGAAAAGTTTCTCTCCACGATTCAAAAACTGTTTTAATTATGAAGAACTCTGGATTTCACGTTCTTTAGTGGAATTTAATCCCATTTTTTCCGATCTACGCAGGTTTTGGTTTCAGATCACTGCTTCATGGGAAGAAGGCTCTGATGCCATTATTGCTTTTGACAATGTCTCCCTTAGCCTGGACTGTTATTTAACAAGTAAGTTTTCCTTTCATCTGCGAGTGACTTGTCTTTTATTTGCCATGTAATTGAAATTTGGAAACTGTTGGGAAGGGGATGGACATCATTATCTTCAAAAGACTCTTGAAAGGTAAAGATCTGCGTCAGAAATCACTGTGCTTAGGCAGCGGAGCCCATTCAGGTGCACCCCTTACTGGTGGAGCTGAGCAGGGAATGGGTTCCCAGTTTGGCATAAGTGGATGGTGAGACATACAGTGTGGGAGAGCAGCTCCCAGCTGAGGCAGAACCATCACCTGTCCACCCAGGCTGATGCAGAAGCCAGTCTGTGATTATAGATTTCCACATGACCTGGTTTGCTGTGTGACAGTTATCAAAATGAATGACAGCTGGACACTGGCTGGGGAAAGATAGGCATCCTATGATTGACACTAACTTTGCAATAACATTGGGCACAATACTCCAGTTAAATTAGAACAAGGTTATTTTATTTAGACTGACATGAATTTAAGTCTGAATCAGAAACTAGGATCTTCACACTCTACTGCTCTGGGGAGAAATTTGGATTCCGATCCTGGCTTTGTGATTGACTGGCCTCTAGAATATGCCCAGTCTATACCTCTGATGCCAGATTTCACCACATGTAGATTTTTATTAAACATTTGTGTCTGACTCATCTTTCATAATCTCATGCATAGTGAATTGCTTAATTTGTAAATGTGTTCAATGATCTGTCACTCTGTACCTCAGATCACCGACTTACACGAGGGCTGGAGAATTGCTGCTCTGAACAAATTAAACTTCTGTCTTGGGCTGAGCAGCAGAACTTAAGTGCCTCCTTTCTTCTCCTAGGCTGGAAGCTGCGACCTCTGTAGCCCTGTTCAGACTGAAAACCTCTAAACCAATTCTGCAGTCAGAATGTTTCATCTGCTTTGTGTTATGTTAATTTGCATTGCCTGGGGCATGAGTCTCTCCATTTATGCAGTAATACCTCTTGGTTTCTGTGCATAATGACAATATACCTCAGGTTCCAGTATTCAAAGAGATCTTAAAATTAGGATAGAATTAAAGAAAATTCCTCATAGTTTTACTGGCTAAAAAAAAATTATAACAGTTGCTAAAGACTGTATTCTGTATTTCTGCTTTGCGTCTTCATTCACTTGCTGTTTTGCCTACCACTCATTCCTGTTTATTTTTCTTTTGTCTCAGTTCTGTAACAACAATGGAAAGTAAATCTGCCCATTTCTTTTAATAATGTTATATCCTGTGACTGCAGGCTCTTATTCTCAGCACAGAAGTCTGCAGCCCTTATTTTAGCTTCAATTTTGGCTTACATACTGACTCAGTCCCCCTCAGCCATAAACCAATCTGTGATTTCTTGTTTCCTAGTCAGTGGAGAGAAGACACCTCGAGGTACCACTCCAGACTCAAGCAATTTGCTCACCAGTAGAGGTGGCCAGAAGAAGTTTGGATGGGAACAAAAGCTCCTGGGAAATCTCCAGCTCAGCAGTGCCCCCTTTTCTGATCCAGCAGGTAATTGCCGAGTCTGAGAAGCATCATCAGATAGATTTCCAACTACCACAGATTTCAGTTAGATGTGGCTAAATGCAATTTTTCCCCCCCAAAGCCTTTATTTAGAGCTTTTCCCGAGTTCCTTACAAACAAAACAAAAGTTCTAGAAAGGAATTACCTTTAGCTGCTAACTGTAACTTGGATTTTTACTGCAAGCTGATGAAAGAACCAGAGGGGGGGCCTCTTCTTAAAATAAAATGTGGTTTTAAACTGTAAGATAGGTTTGTTTGGTGTCATGGTCATCTAAAAATTGGCAAGAAACAAAATGAAGTGTCCAAATTGATTGAGTTCAGCATTCGTTAACCCGAACACCCAACTCTAGTTAATATAGACTTGGTTTGAACTCACATAGCCTCACTTTTTCAGTAAAATATTCATTGTCCATTTGAAACAGTACAGCATTAGACTTTGTTTTAAAAATATGATTTTTGTTTAGTTAGAAATGTCAGTCTTGTATGTTCATGTTACTGTATTCCCCCCTACCCTTCAGCTCCTCTTTCCAACCTAACTGTGATGGTGTGGGGCAAATAGATACAAGAGTTCTCTTCCCTGCCTTCGCCCTCCCATTGCTGTCTCCCAAATGTTTCCCTCTCACCTCTCCCAAGCTTTCTCACATATTCACAATATCTGATTTGAGCTTTAAATGGGATTTTCCATTGGAATCTGCTTCCTTCCCTCCTCCTCGCCAGCCACGACCTCCAGCCTACCTGGAGCAGCAGGACTGACCATGGGAGTGAGGAGTAGCTACAGGGGAGACAAGCACTTGTTACAACTGCAACCCTCAGCACTGTGTGCAGCTGTTTCTCCTCTCTTAGGGCCAGCTACTTACCTGCCAATTTGAAATACCACCCCTCTTATGTTAGAGAACAGGGTTGATGTATGCCTCCTTTGCTCTGTCAGTAAGCCTCGGGATTTGTTGCTGCTGCCTCCTTCTCTTCCACTCTTCTGCCTAACAACAGTTCTTTGCATCAGCTCTACTCTAGGCTGTATTTCACTTTGCCACCCACAAGTGCTCTGTTGAGGTGCATGAACTAGTGGTGTTAGCTCTGATGCTGACAGCACTCTGGTCAGTGTGGCCAAAAGCCCCACACAGCCTTCAAAGCCTCCCTGTAAAGCTGGCTCTGTGAGCCTGCTCCATGCTGCCACAGCAGGGCAGCTGCTGCTGCCTGAGCTCTCTTGTGAAGCGAGTTCTGGCAGCAGAGGCTGAGGGGACAGCCTGCAGAGTAGGCTGAGTTGCCATCACATGGAGTTACTGATATTTTATGTCCTGAGCATCACACAGCAAGAAAAGTGCAGAAGCACTGCCAGGAGCCTCAAGGGAGCGAGACAGAGGCAATGAGCCCATATGAGAGGATGCTGGGCTGGGTAAAGCTGCACTTCAGCTATAAAGGTTGTGCTTAGCTCTATTACAGATGTTGTGTGCAAGCTTGGGCTGTCACAAAGGTATAATTTCCAAAAGTATCTTTATATGTTCTCTTTGAAGATCCTTTGAAGTCTTCCCTCCAGTATCTGTATTTCTGTTTCCTGCCTGTAAGTGGAGTTTTCTTTAAAGTGCTCTCAGTATTGCCCTTGGGTCAGTGATCTTGTCGTAGGATCCGCAGGCAGGTGTAGATTAGGGATTTCTGGCTGACTTTCTGGAGGTGGTGATGTAGTTTCCTAAGGCAGCTGTACATTTCCTTCCAGGGTACCTACTGTTTTAGCAACAGAAAAAAACATTTGATTTTAGATGCAAAGTTAATGCAAGGTGTGTGTGGGCTAGAAATCCTGTGGCTGTAAATTTCTTTGAGAATTTTGTTATTTCCTAATTCTCACCAGACCTGACATCATCTAGCTCTTCTTCTCCCTGTCCTATCTGAGGAATTCAATTTAAAGAAAGGCTGGGGTAGTAGAAATAAAGGGAATCAGATTGCATGAGGGTAGAAGAGAAGGTCACTGAGGTACTTTGAGCAATTAAAATAATTTGTGATGACCTTGGGGTGAAAATTCAAGGCAATTCCAATCTAAAAGAGCTTGCCTATTTTCCGGGCTTTATCCTTGGTCCTGTTCATATTCTGTCTAAAATTGTCTCCAGCCCTTGGGGTTTGAAATCACTCCTACAGCAATTTTCTCCCCTCATGGCCTCAGAGTAGACAGGGCAGAAATGGAGAAGCTGAGTGGCAGCTTCTTGCAGTGAAAGTCATTGCATTTCTGAGGGTCTCTGCAGCACCAAATCCCCTTTTCCCTTTGTGTTGCTGAGCCCCTGCTTGCTGTCAGGAAACACTGCAGATGCTTGTTTGGTCCCTGGGCTACGGGTTTTACCTGGCTTTAATCTTGTTTCTTTCTGCATCCTGTAATGCATTCAAGAAACCTCAGGCTCAGTCTGTCAAGGCTTTTCCTTTGTTGGGCACATATTTACTGTTGTGTGAGTGAACCACCAGCATCAGCGCCACCCTGAAGTCCCAAAGACTGCACTGACCAATATGAGCTCAGCTACAAGTAATTACAGCTAATAGGATCTTTGACTTGTGTGATGGATCACATACTATAATATTTCCTTCTGAAGAAATCGTACTAAAACAAAGAACAGTGTTCCTAAAGCTGATGAGACAACAGGATAATAAAATGCCCTCCCTAAGTCCCCAAACCAGCTCAGCCTTCACAGCAGGAGCTACGGTCTGAAAGACAGGTACCACTTTGTTTACACAACATTAAATCCAAAGAAGCTCAATTGTTTTCAAGGGCACGAGCCCTCCATTTGCTGCTTTGGATCTGAGCACAACCTCTTATACACACCTGCTGCTTTTGCCTGTGCTTGAAAATCCATTTTCAGCAGAAGTGATGGTCAGCACCACCAGCCTCCCTGTCCTCTCTCTTCTCAGGCTCTGTACCTACTGACTTGCTTCTTCAGCCTTGCCACTGCTGGTCATGGCTCAGAGTGCAGCCAGGTCATGCACACTGGAGATTCAAAACACACAATACAGCCGCACTGTCAAAGATCCTAAAGCTTCCAGAAATGTGTTACCCACTGTAGTGTGTCACAGCTGGGATAATGAACACACTGGGTAGAATAAGACCTGAAATGTCTACAACTAATGTGGTGCTGTGACTCTCTCAAGTTTCTCAATGACCAGGACCAGCACAGGAAAATTCCTGTTGTTTTCAAGTCACGCAGTTACTTGCAGTGCAAGGTGGCCATTAGATACATGTTCACAGGGCAATGCAAATGCTTTCCTTTTCGATTAACTAATGATGTGTTATTTGCTGGAATACTGGCTTCTTGCTGAAAGGTTGCAGGTGAAACTTGATTCTAGAAGCAGCCTGGAAAAAAGTTGTAACAAGGTCTGCATATGCCAGAAGATTGAAACAGCTTTAATGGAACCAGGATTTTTCATTGAGATGGTTAAATCTGTACAAAAGGCTGGGTGCTGTTTATTCTCTTGTAAACCCAGGCTTACTTTGGCTTTGGTTTTAAATTGATTAGACATTAGTTTAAGTAAAACTGGAAGCTGCTCAAACCATACTATCATTCAACTACCAATTAAAAAGTCAATTTATATCAAACCAATGAAATTTCCTTTCATACACAAGGCTAGAATATGGGAAATTCGGGCATATAAAGATACAGTGAGCAATAATGAGGAACTCGTAAACAAATTACTATCACAGAAACTGAAGGAGACAAAATAGGATTCTCAGTAGGTGAAAGGAGATAACAAGACACAGAGCAATCAAGCTTTAATTAAAGATTTCTGGTGCTTCTGAATAGGCTTTAAATACCATGAGGATAGCCTCTCTTTTGATGTTTCAGCTTCTCTTCTGTCCCACTGACAACTTATTTGTGTCAGGGTACACAGTACAAAAATGGCATGTTGTGCAATGTGCATAAATATTGACCTTTTTTCCCCTCAAATCTTGCATTGTTTTGTCCTTTCTACTCTGCATATCCACCAGCCATTGTGCAGCCCTGGTTTTTTGTGTGGAAATTGCCATCGAATCATTTTCTCATCCAGACTGGGTTACGGTTTTCCTCCAGTCTCTTCCTCACAGCATTTAGTGGTTGCACAGATTTTGTGTTTTCCATCAGGGAGAGTCCTGTTTTGAGTACTTCCATGGCTGTTTCTCGGAAGAACTCTCAGTCACATTAGTTAATGAGATGAAGGAGCTGAAAGGAACAGCGGAGCAAGTATTAAGTAAAAGAAAATTACATTTGGTTGCTCTTTGTGTGCAATTATACTAACTGAACTGTTGGTATAATGCAATAAAGGTATCTGCAGAATTGTATTTTTGTATTATGCATCAATTAACACAGCAAATAACAGCCCAGTGCCCTCCCCCCCAACAAATGTAACATTCTGAACAGTGATGGAAATGTTCAGACACAACAGTGGGATCTCAGAATATGTAGGTATGAATTTTTTTAGTGCAGTGTTTACACTTGCTTTCTCCGTAGGATTGAAAACAGCAACGGTGCAATACTGAAAATCAGCACGCAACCAGATACAACCTAGCAAAGCTGAATTGGCATAATTGCTCTCCAGAGTTAATCATGTAATTGAAATAAACAGGGCAATTCACAGGTTTCAGGCCTAAATTTCAAAGCTGCTCACTCTTAAGAAGAGCAGTTTAAATTGTACAGAAACTGCTATAAACCTCAGAAAATGTTTTCAAATAATTTTTCCACCTCCACCCAACTTGGTCTTGGTTATCTAATGTGCATTTCTACCATCCTTTGTAATTATGAACAGAAAAAATTCCAAAAAGTTGGTAGCATGTATCACTTAACACCATTTGTGGAAGACTCTTTAAGTGAAACATAAAAGGGAAAAGACATTAGTTTTCTTCTTGCTGCGTTGTTAGTGTCTGGTTTCAGAAGGTGGCAAGAAACAAGGCGTTCTCATTGCTGTTCAAAATCAGTTAGTGCTCTTACCCTCTTACACTGAGCACCATTTCCTACAAGGATGCCCTGATAGTGTTCCCTATATGTAGACCTTTGAGAAAAATCTAGAGTATGAATCAAGCTTTGGAGTATTTCTTTGAAATGATACACAGGATCAATCTGGCATACATTTGTCATCACTGCAGATGCTCTTGTTGAACTGAAAAACATGTCCAAGCCTTCCATTGCCGCCGTCATTTAGAAAATAGAGACAGGAATAGTAACTCCATAAAGAGTAGAAAAGCTGACCTCTCTTAATCTAGCCATACCTCTGTAACTGGTTCTTGTTTTGCTGGTAAGACTCACTAATTTCTATTATCAGTTTATATCACCTTAATACCATTTTGTAGACACACTTAACAGGTCAGGGACTGTGATTGTGAGCACAACCTAGTTCTGCCATTTACCATCATCTTTCAACCCCCTGCCCCATTAATCTCTGGCAAATTCAATCCTGGGAAAGGTAATAATCTCCAATTACTGCTCACAGAACACAGTTAAATGGCAGTACCCAAAGCAAAACTGAAATCCTTACCTCACTGAGTATGTTTCTTATATATGCTTATAGAATATTTTGCCTACAGGCTTCCAGCACAGACCAACCCTGGAATTACTGGTAATGCATAACTGAGACTGCTCATGCACTGAGTAAAATCTACAGCTCTCCACACAGCCCATGGTGCCAGTGGCAGCCAAATGTTAGTGAAGATTAAGGTGGGCAGTTTCCTCTAAACCTCTGATTTCCCATATTGGCCAAATATTGCAAGGGATGCTTATGGAAGTTTTTACAAATAGGTGAAGCAAACGTTCTGCTTGTTCATGGCATCAGGCTCCATGACATCTGCCTGAGAAGAAGAGGTAAAATGAACTCTCTGAGGAAGAATTAACTGCATCCAGAAGTTTAGCCACTGGGGCTCTTATGCCCCTGAAACATGAGAATGTATAGCCCTTATTAATGTGTTTTTTTCTTCTGTTGGAAGTAGGAATAGCCTTTTGGTCTGAATAGAGGTTGTCACAGCAAGTTCCACAAACTATCTACACATTGTTTTAAAGCACTGATGCATTTCACTAGCATGTTACTCTAGGCTCCCAAACAAGCCAAGTACCATGGTGCTTGGTGGGCAATTTGTTCAAATCACTGAAGTTTTGGTCAGGAATGAGCTTAAAGTAGGTTCAAACCAGCTTGATTTGACAAATGCGAGTTAATATATTTAAACCCTTGAGGTATAGCCAAAATCCCTCTGTCTGTTTTGTGGCATGGAGTTTGTGTGTTGTACATGTGCCAGTGAAATTGCTTTGTGTGTTAGAAGTACAAATGTGCCTTAGGCTTTGCTCCACGGTTTTCTCTTCAGTGTTTCTGGTTGTTATTTGCAGCAGCGCCTGCAGCAGCACTGCCTTGGGCTGCAAGTAGTATCAGAGCTTCAAACAAATTAGTCATTTTAAGTCTTGTGGGGTTTTGTTCATTTTGTTTTCCAAGAGCAGGACATCACTCCCCTTTTGCTGTGGCTGAAATCCAGCACCATGATTGCTGTGTATTTCATGTATCTAGACAAACTGTGTGAAACCTAGAATTTCTGCTGTGTAAAAGGATGAGCGACTGTGTGTGTAAATATATCAATCAGCAAATTCATTGTGGAAAGAAAAGTCATGAAGGAAGAATATTTTTTTCAATTGTTTTAGTAGAGCCAAAATGACATTTTTTTGCAAAATGTTGCTTGTGGGACCTTGCCTTGTGTTGGGGAGCTTGCCGGGGAGCCTGAGGAGGGCAGGTGAGTGGGTGAACAGGCAGAAACTTAAGGTTTCCTCTGCCATGTTTCTTCTAAAAGGGAGGATTCTATCAAATTGAACTGATGTATAAATTATTCACTGAAATACAGTACCCCAATCTGAATCTCACTGTGACCTCCACTTTTTTTTTTTTTTTCCCCCCACCTCAAACAGAGATTTCCATTTTTTAAACCCAGGTAGCATCTTGCAGCTGCCAGTGGCAGACTATATACGAACCCTACATTAAACTACCTGTTGGCTTTTGTCATGGGAATGCTCAGCTCTTTCTGGAAACTGGGTATGTGTAACTTGTGTGAAGTTGGGCAGAATTCCACAATCTGCTAGTTTTTTGGGGAGGTTTAGCCTGGAGAGTCCTGCTGTTCTTCCCCTGATGTTGTGAGGTGCTGGCAGTGTTACCCTGACACACACTGCAGAAGGAAGGAGGGATGTGCTGTGCACCATGCAACAGACCATAGTTATTCACAGACAGAAAAAAATCTATGCTTCTCACCAAGCTGCTTAAGGATTTTCGATTCAGTGCTGCTGCTTTAGTCTTTGGAGATCAAAATAATGCTTCAAACTGAATTACTGTAAACTGCTGGGGCATGCAGCAACCTGTAGAAATGCTCTCTCCAAGCTCATAAGACATGCTGCAGTCATTTCTAGAATCAAGAGAAAATCAATACTTTGCAGGGAGTGAAATCTTACTTTTAAAAAAGAAGTGGTGGGTTATTAAGGCAGGCAGTATTCTATTTTGCTGCTGGGTTAGTGGTTTCAGATCTTGGGCTGCTGTTACATCTGCACACTGAGGACTGGCTTTGTGAAAAGTGGG